>CM039503.1:56565523-56599565 GCA_022432975.1 Begonia masoniana
TTACCAAAAAGAAGTGAAGGGCCGTATAAGAAAATGAGGGATACTGTTCATGAATGTGGTTAGAACCTAAGGTATCCATTTCACTTTCAATGTTTTAAATTGATGTGATGACACGACGTGTATTGAGAACCCAATAAGCTCCATGGACGCGTAACTCAGACTTAGTAATGGTTTGATGAAGTATAAGAACCTTCCACTTCAACGATTTGTTGCAAAAAGAACTGAACGTATCAAGAAAAATGAGGTTACTGTTACATGACTTGTGGCTAGAACCTAAGTTATCCAATTTCCGTTCAATTTTTTCGCCTGAAGTGATGACAACGACGTGTTTTGAGGGACAACCAGGAAGCGTCAGGACGCGTATAAGGATTAGTAATGGTTGGTGAAGTATAAGAACCTTCACTTCAACGATTTGTTCCAAAAGACTTAAGTATCAAGCAAATGAGGTTTACTGGTTACATGACTGTGGTTAGAACAAAGTATCCATTTCACGTTCAATGTTTTAAACGTGATGTGATGACAACGACGTGTATTGGAACCCAATAAGCTTCATGGTGCGCGTAAACTAAGATTGAGAAAGCGTTTTTTGAGAAGGATAAGACCTTCACTTCAATCGATTGGGGACAAAGAACTGAACGTATCAAGACAAATGAGATTTACTATTTACATCGATGGGTTAATTTGGCGCACGAATCCGGAAACCCGGAGGGCGGTAAGTACGCACGGGCGAACTGGGAAGGTGAGGGTCGTAAAAAGGGGGTCGTCACAATCACACATCGCTTGGGAATAGGTCTGTGGAAATGAAATATATGTAAAGAGACCGTCCAACATAGCAAGAGCGTTTTGGAGACGTATTGACAACGGATCCCATAAGACTCCGAAGTTAAAAGACTTCGCGGAGAAGCAATCCCAGGTTGGGTGACCTTTCGGGAAGTTCTCGCCAACAAAGCCGTGAGGGGAGGATATGGGCTCGGCCAATCCCCAGGCGAAAATTCCTTGCTGGGAAAGGGGTCGTTAAAAAAATGTGTTAAATAAGTGGATGGAATGTAACACCGGTTTACGGGATTGATTATCCATATAAACGACATTTTGTAAAATAAGTCAATCAAGTCCGTTTGCTGTACGTAAGGTTTTAATGGAGCCTAATAATAAATTAGACTTTTGGTGAATAGGAATTGGAGAAAACGAATCGTGGATAAATACCGATTAGTCGAGAACAATAGAGGATTAATGGAGGCAACTTGGTAATTAACAAAAAGTTGTTTTCTAAAATAAGATAATCTCTTTTTCTTCTTCCTTCACGTGAACTTCTCTCCTCCCCGGCATTTTCTTCGCCTTGCCGACGAGAGCGTCTCGACGAACTACGGTCTTCGCGATTCCTTCTCCAAACGCCAGCAGGTGACAATCTATGTGTTGGAACGTAGATCAATTTGCGCCAGGTTTACGGTTCGAATTTCGTTAGGGTTTTCGTTGGAAACTAAATAGAGTTGACATACGATAGGGGGGTTTTTCGTATTAGGCTCTATGGGCGTATTATGGTGTGGTGAGGTAGTCGAATTAAGGAGGGGATTAGGTTTTGAGTGGTGGAAGTTAAAAAAAAACCCATTAATGGGGTTGCACAATCACGAGCACGAGTTGCTCGATAAAATGCCGCGAGAGGTGTTTTAGAGGTTTAGGAGATTTGATTAGCAAGGAGTTTGCAATTTCTAAAACTCGATAGTTAGAATTGATTAAATGAGAATGTTGGGCATTGCCATAGGTGACAACGCTCGTGGACGGAGCTTAATTGCAACGGAAGCGAGGTAAGTCTTCGTGATGTGTGTGCCATCTTGGTACACCATAAGAAGGTACGTAAAGAGAGGAATTGAGATATGTGCGTTAGGTAATCAGAGTGGGTAGATAGGGTTAGGGCTAATTACGTTATTGATTGTTTAGTTTATTGTTGTATGTTCGATTTCGTTATGATCACAGGCATATGTTCAGTGCATCATTGTTTTCTAAAGGCATGAAAGATTTCTCTACAATTTTCATGAAAAGGAAATGTTTATGAAAAGGGAATAAATGAACCGATGGTCACGTCGGTGGCGGTGGTTCCGACATGACTATCTGATGAGCATGTTTTCCCCATGGTTAGAGCGAGGGGCTATCCAATCGCTAATGTGCCGCTCTATCTACGAGAGTGAAGCCCCGGTGATATAAAAAGAAATGAATAGCGAAAGGTGGATAATAATTTAGGAATGTAATGCATAGATTCACATGCATTCAAGTAGATTTACTGGAGTCTCTAGCTCACATTTTTATTTTCTTGGGGTAGATGATTGAGACAGGTGAGAGACGTTCGTCGCTGAAGTTAAGCAGGTTGAAGAAGCATGGCTGCGGGAGTTGGTAGTGCAGTGGTGCTATATTGACCTGTGAGGACGTAGGTAAAGGTTGTTTGCGGCAAATTGTAGTAGGAATAAGAAAATTATATAGTTGAAATTTGAGGATGATTGGATATAGCAAGATATGGGTGTATTTTGTATGTTTTTGATATTTTCAAACAAAGGGAAATGTTAAACTTTTAAATTGAACACGCGATTTGTTTTTAGAAATTGAGTATGTTTAAATGCGTTTGGGTCGGTTTGAGTGAGTGAGGAAAGAGTGAATTGGAAATGGGTGGCCGGGTTTTAAAATGTTTAGAGGCAAGTGATGAAAGAAAAAAAATGGTTAAGTGTTTAAGTTTTATAATGTGTGTAGTAAGGAGTGTGCAGGGGGACACAAGGGAAAAGGAAAGAGGGAGAGGCGGCTCTCTGGAAATTTTGATTTCCAGAGAGTGTGTCGTCGAGCGATAGGGAGGCGATCTCAAATGATTTAAATTTTGATAAAAGTATTAAAATTTATTTAGTATTTAAGAAAAAAAAAAATTTATACGGGAAATTAAGGGTTCGGTTTAAGGGTCGTCCAGTTTGGTATCAGAGCCCCCGGGTTTTAAAAACGGTTTTGTAGATGCTGATACTCGACTGCACAAGAACTACGCGGACATCCTTAGGACTGTAAGTATGTTAGATTGCTTTATTGATTCAATCCTTAGTATTATTTGTTTTACTTTATAGGAGTTATAGAACAATGGTTCGAGGAAGAGATGCCGTATGACAGCGATGATTTGCTGGAGTCAGGCGCAGCCAGGGACAGGCAGGAACAAAAATAGAGGAGTCTAGTGATCGGGAAAATCAGAGAGCCGGGTATAGTAATTCGGGACAATCCAGCATGGAAAGATCAAAAGCTACGCCCTCGAATATTCAACGGACAATCACGGAACCCTATCTCGCTGAGCGGGGTTCGAACGATGGAGGAATATGTTGGGTATGCCAAAGTGGAAAATGCGAAAAAAGTCGAGTGTCACTTCCACAGGACATTATTATAAATATATGTGCACGAAACTGGATCCATACCTAGGCGGAAGCTATCAAAATTATCATCAAAACATAATTTTCACCTATCCAGCTACAAGCATCAATCCTAATAAGAGTTTCTATACATTTAATCAAAAGATCATCACAAAACATTTAATCTATGCTAAAGGGTCAAGTGGGCATCGACACGCACGGCCTCCGAACATCCTCCTTCAAGTTGCCGGCTCGTCTGAGAGAGGAAACTCCCCTCACCTTGCTCTATCAACCTACACCATAAAGAACCTATGAGATAAAAATCCAGTCAATTCTTTAAATCAATGCGATCAGTATGCCAATGCTAAGAAAAGTCCATTTAATTTCATATACGGTACATGTCAGTCTATGGTTATCGGGAAACGCGGACAGATGGATAGGGCACATTTTCAAGTGTTACGTAGCCCAACCTCTAAAGGGAGGGGAAACAAAAACCCGTCCCACGGAACGCATGTGGTCGCGAAACCTCATCCCCGAAACACATGCCATGGTTGTTTACGGATACGTTACTTGCCTTACATGCATGTTATTTTTCATGGAAAACCACACCTGCGAAATCATTATTCATGACGCCTTTTTGAAACCATTGCTACATGAACATTTCAATTGCACAATATAACATATAGAACATGAGTAATACCCGGTTCTAATCAAACGTCATTTCTCTATTCTTTCAACCAATGGCACAATATATATGGCAAAAAACTAATGTGAGGTTAGTGGGATGATAGGCAAGGGCATAAGGGTAATAGAAAGTCAAAGGTTGGCTAATGTAGTTAGGAAACTATTAAGAAAAGTAGCCGCCAGTTATTTAATTTCCTTTCCATTCTCAGCTCCTCAGCTTAGCAGAGCGCGATAGGAGACCCCCTTAATCCTCCTCCAGCGGATTTCATCCGACTTGGTGGGTGCTTCTATTTCTTGTGAAATTGTATCTATCGTTGGTAGGAGGGATGATAATGAGGTGTAGAAGGCGGTAAGCGCGTGGGTTTCGGTTTAGTGAATCGGGATGCCCATGATAGCGTTCCCCAAACAGTTTCCCTTAGATTTCTATGGTTTAGAAGGATTAAAGAAAATTTAATCGTATGCTCGGTCTCTGTTTGAGGTTTGAGTCATGCCGAGTAGGCAACCAAGTTTTTCCAGGAGACCAGGTAAGTAAGTTGCATGTGACTTAAGGCCTACATCCACAAAACAGTAGGACTTGTGGTGCTGAAGGAATGTTTCCTTTTAGTTGCCATGCATCATATTTTGAAAGAAAACGAAAATCATTCAATGAAGTTAGCATGGTGAGTGTGAAACGATTGTAACAGTAGAATTTAAGGGAATTAATCCGCCCCGTAATCGAACAAACGGATTCATACCCTGGGAAAATTGATCCACCTCCCCATAGTATCAGGGATCAAATCAGTGTTAAGGGAATTATCTGCCATTAATGAAATTGGATTCATACCCTGGAAAATGATCACTCCATGGTAGCAGGCCGATATCAGACCAGTGAACCAAATGCAACATAACTGAGGACTGAAAGAGAAACTGAATATTTAGGATTGACCTTTCAGTACAATTTCAGTACACATTAATTTCTTTTGGGTACTTGCTCGCATTTAGGTAATAGATGAGTTTTGTGATGTAGGTGAAGAGGATTATGCAGGTGAATTTTCCAGTGGCAAGATGAGTAGATGTGGTGGAGGGGGACATTCATGCTCGGTCTGGTAAACTGAGGGGGGTTAAATGTGTAAGGGTTGTGAAGGTCTAGGTTGATAATGATTCAAGGGTACATTGGTTCATGACAGTAGTGGTAGAAACCTTTTGAATTAGTTTGGAGATTCCTGCAGTAGTGTTTGTGGATTTTATAATGTGTTGTACTGAATTGAGCAATACAATGATTTTAACTGCCTCTGAAGGTTTTTGGTTAAATGCTTAAGTCCTTTTGATAGTCGGGATTCTGATTTATAGTCAAGGTCTAATGCCATGTTGTTGTCATCGGTAGGGTTGTGTAATTTATCTATCGATGATGTTTTGGTAAAAGCTATCGGTGGATGTGTGTAGAAGTGTATGTTTCTAGGAGTACGTTGTGTGTGTCTATCGAAGATGCATTAAGAAAAAGTACGTATTGATGTAGGTTAATTCTATCGGAAGATGCCTTAAGAAAAGTCATCGGATGATGTAGGTTAATTCTATCGGAAGATGCCTTAAGAATTAGCATCGGATGAGTCTCAGTAAAGGCACCGGTACAGAGGTTGTTTCTATCGGAAGGTGTAGGTCAAAGTCTATCGGATGATGTCTCGGTAAACTCATCGACAGATGCGTGTGACGTTCATCGGTCGATGTAGGAGGTTTGTGTCTAGCCATCGAGGATGTAGAGGTAGTTTTGTAGTTTGCGATTGGTGATGTCTTTTGGGCTCGATGTAATGGTAGATGTAGGAGGATTTTGTGTATAGTCGCGGAGGATGTCGAGTGTATTTTGTCGTTTTGCGACGGTGATTTCTTTTGGCTGCGTCATCGCGTAGAAACCTTCTATCTTCGGTTTCTGCTTCTTACGTTGACTTTATCAATCGGCAGATGGTTGACTCCTGCGATGCTCTAGTATTTCGCTGTTTAAAATAGTTCAAATTGCCGATTGTTTCTTAAACAATCAACAGCATTATAGTTTGTTATACACTTATGTGTCAAATATTCGTGCAAGCATTTAAATGTTTTGAAGTTTCGTTTCAAAAAAAAAAATTTTAATTTTAGACTTTCGAGACAGTTTTAAATTAGTCCAAGATTTCTTAGTTATGTACGGCTTATGAGTAACAAACCGGGTTCAAAAAAACTCGGGGCGTTACAATGTGGTATCAGAGACATTCAGTTAAACCGTTCAAAAGATTACTCATCAGTGCCAATCGTTGCATGGAAGTGCTCCAACAACTGTAAGTGTTTACGTTAACCTTAGCTATTAGGTATTTATGAACATATTTAACTTTATTCAGGAATTTAGCAAAATGGCTAGACGACCAGGAAGACCGAGGATACCAAGAGAGATGCCAAGTCCGAGACGTGAGGAGGACTCTAGTGTAATCAGACAGCTGACAGAATTGATGCGCCAACAGACTGATATAGTGCGTCAACAGTCTGATCAGTTAGGTGTGTTGTTGAACCGAGAAGCACAAGGAAGTGCCAACTCGGGTTCTAGTGGTGATCATTCTAGAGATAGGTTCAGGAGGCTAAGACCACCCACGTTTGATGGACAGTCAACTGATCCAGTTATTGCTGAAAGATGGCTTAGAAAGATTGAAAGTATGTTTAGGTGTGCCAACATTGGAGAAGGAGAAAAAGTCACGTTGGCAACCTTTCATTTAGCTGGTGAAGCTCAACTCTGGTGGGAAACAATAGAGACCACCACAGATGTTTTGACGATGCCTTGGTCACAATTCAAGGACATTTTCTATGGGAAGTATTTTAACAGTACTGTCCAGACCGCGAAGAAGTTGGAGTTCCTGAACTTGAAGCAGACAGGGTCCGTGGCTGAGTATAGTAGGCAGTTTGAGTCCCTGTCCAGATTTGCTGGACACTTTGCTCACAAGGATGAGGATAAGGTGTTCAAATTTGTGCATGGGCTGAAGCCAGAAATTTACCGAGGAGTTAAATTTTGTGGTATTAAAGGTTTGACATTAAGTGAGGTGGTGTCCACTGCTCTGGAAGTGGAAGAGGCTGAAAGGAAGTGTTCTAGACCAAAGGAGGCCCCGCAAAGGTTTAACCAGCCACACCAACAAAGGGGAACAAAGAGGCCAAGTGAAGGCCAAAATAGCCAGGGAGCAGGAAGGGAAGTGCAGAATGTCAAGAAATTTCCCCAATATCCAACATGTTTGAAGAATCACCCGGGGAATGTAGGTGGACTTCTAGAAGGTGTTTCAACTGTGAGGAGGTTGGACACTCATTCAAAGACTGCACTAAGCCCAGAGTCCTTCAATGCTTCAACTGTAACAAGCCGGGACACATTGTTAGAGATTGCCCAACGTCGAAGAGTGGCCCTACTAGGATAAAGCCGAGAATATTTTCCATGGTAGAGTCAGGAGAAGAGGACCAGCCTGCTGTGGTGTCAGGTACTATATTGATCAACTCTGTACCTGCTTTTACTTTGATAGATTCGGGTGCAACACATTCTTTTATAGCCTCTGCTTTTGCTGATAAGCTAGATGTACGGTTTGCTCCTTCTGAACATATGTTTAGCGTAGCATTACCTTCTGGTGAGCGCATGCACTCTAACCAGGTGATGCTTGACAGTAACGTGTTAGTAGGGAACATAAGTTTACCTGCTGATCTTATAATCATGGATATAATAGGATTTGATGTAATCCTAGGAATTGACTGGTTGTTAAAACATCACGCCACAATTGATTGTAGAACTGGAGTAGTTAGCTTTCACCCCCCTGGTAAGTTGAAACATACCTTTCAAGCTTCAAAGAAGAGTAAGGAAATGTCTGTGATGAATTCTATTAACACTAGACCTTCCCTGTGTGGAGAGTATTTGTGCTTCTTAGCTAGCGCTCTAGACACACAACTTGTGGAAAAAGCAAATCCTCAGAATGTCTTAATCGTCTAAGACTTCCCCGAAGTGTTTTTAGATGACCTTCCCGGTTTACCGCCAGATAGGGAAATTGAATTTGTTGTAGATATTTACCCCGGAGCCGAGCCTGTGTCTAAAAATCCATATAGATTAGCTCCAACTGAACTTAAGGAATTAAAGAAACAATTGGAGGATCTATTGGAGAAAGGGTTCATACGCCCAAGCTTTTCACCGTGGGGTGCACCTGTCCTTTTTGTCAAGAAGAAAGATGGATCAATGCGTATGTGCATTGATTATAGAGAATTGAATAAGTTAACTGTCAAAAACAAATACCCTTTTCCAAGAATTGATGACTTATTTGACCAGCTTAGGGGTGCAAGAGTTTTCTCTAAGATTGACCTTAGGTCCGGTTATTACCAGCTGAAGGTAAAATCTGAAGATATCCCAAAAACTGTCTTTCGCACAAGGTATGGGCATTATGAGTTTTTAATTATGTCTTTTGGTTTGACAAATGCACCAGCAGCCTTCATGGATCTCATGAATAGGGTGTTTCACGAGTATTTGGACAAGTTTGTCATAGTGTTCATAGACGACATTCTGATCTATTCTAGAACTAAGGATGAGCATGCAAGGCATTTGAGTTTGGTGTTAGGAGTACTTAGACAGCACCAGCTTTATGCTAAGTTTTCCAAGTGTGAGTTTTGGTTGGACAGAGTTCACTTTCTTGGTCACGTGATCTCTGGAGATGGAATATCTGTCGATCCAGCCAAAGTTCGAGCGGTTAAGGAATGGCCTCAACCGAAGAATGCTACAGATATCAGGAGTTTTCTTGGTCTAGCAGGATATTATAGAAAGTTCATCGAAAGATTTTCAAAGATCGCTACACCCCTTACTAAGTTAACCAGGAAAAATGTGAAGTATATATGGACTGATGAATGTGAACATAGTTTCATGACTTTGAAACAGAAACTAACCAATACTCTAATTTTAACCCTTCCAGCTGAAGATGGTAAATTTAGTATTTATTGTGATGCTTCTAAAATTGGTCTTGGTTGTGTATTAATGCAGAATGGTAAAGTAATAGCTTATGCCTCTAGACAGTTGAAAACACATGAGAAGAACTACCCTACCCATGACTTAGAATTAGCTGCAGTTGTATTTGCACTTAAGATTTGGAGGCATTACTTGTATGGACAATCTTGTGAGATATTTTCAGATCATAAGAGCCTGAAGTATATCTTCACACAGAAGGAACTAAACATGAGGCAACGTCGATGGTTGGAATTTGTAAAAGACTATGATTTTGAGATTAAATACCATCCCGGCAAAGCAAATATCGTGGCTAATGCTTTGAGTAGAGTAACAACATCAACCCCATCTATGATTTTCAGTATGCCATTAGCTTTAGAGTCAAAATTCCAAAAATTTAACCTAGAAGCAGTAACCAGTGTATCAGCTATACTATCAGCCATAACCTTAAAGCCTACCATTCTAGAGAAAATAAAGGAAGCTCAGACGAATGATGATGAGTGTAACAAGTACAAGTCAAGCATGAATTCTACGGACCAATCAGATTTTAACTATTCTGCTAATGGGATCCTCTTGTTTAGAAATAGGTGGTTTGTTCCAGCCATTAAGGAACTCCGTGATGAGATTCTTTCTGAAGCACACTCTTCCAGGTTCTCTGTTCACCCTGTAAGTACAAAGATGTACAAAGACCTTAAGCAACACTACTGGTGGCCTAGTATGAAACGAAGCGTGACAGAATATGTAGGATCATGTTTGTGTTGTCAACAGATTAAAGCCGAGCATCAGAGACCCTCAGGAACATTGCAACCCTTACCAGTTCCTGAATGGAAATGGGAACAAATAACTATAGATTTTGTTATAGGATTACCTAGAACAGCAAAGGGACATGATGCAATCTGGGTAATAGTTGATCGTTTAACCAAATCTGCTCACTTTTTACCAATGAAGATAACATATTCGATGGATCAACTGGCCGAGTTGTATGTGCACGAAGTTGTTAGACTGCATGGAGTTCCAAGCACCATAGTTTCAGACCGAGACTCCAGATTTACATCTAAGTTTTGGAAAAGTTTGCACAAGGCTATGAGAACACAACTTAATTTGTAACGACCCCGTTACACTATTCCTAATCTCCCGTATAAAATTTTTCTTTTAAGCCTCTAAATCAATTAAAAACATCATCGAAAACCTTTAAAGAAAATTCATTTATCATACAAAAACAGTTTACATAAAGCCACTCAACCTTCTATCATTCCTCAATTTATCAACTTATCACTTCTTCACAATATCATTTCTATCTCCATTTCAATTATACATTTTACATAAACTTTCCAAACATTCATACGTTCTCGTAACTCTGCCCAAAACCGACTCTAAACACGATTAAGATGAAGTACATTTTCATGAAAACGAACTGCATGGTTCCGTTTAAAAGTGTGACATATCCTCCTGTTTACAAAATCACCAAGCAGTTCATAAAAATCCAAATAAAAATCTTAACAAACGTTTTATAAAACAAATCTATCAACTAAACGTAACCAAACACCCTAAAATGTATCAACTATACAATTAAACTAAAAACATTCCCATAACGTTAAATTAATGGCTTAAACAAAACGTTTAAAACATCAACATAAAAATCTAACACCTAACCAGAACCAAGCATCCTAAAATGTTCTACACAATTCACCATCAGCCCAAAACACTCCAAAAACCCTCAAAACCTATACATACTTCCCCACGGGTCGGTCAAGCATCGACTGCGCCAGCACACCCCGCGAGCCATCCTCCGTCAACTGCATCACTCCTCAGGTGGAAGGATCTCGTCCTCACCTATGTCAGGATCACCTACACCATACAGACAATCTATGAGCTAAAGGCTCAGCAAGTTCTACGTAAATGCTAATGCATGCTGTGCATATGAGTTCGTAAATCATGCGACATTTTCTTTCTTAATGTAAAATGTATAATTGAAATGGAGATAGAAATGATATTGTGAAGAAGTGATAAGTTGATAAATTGAGGAATGATAGAAGGTTGAGTGGTTTTATGTAAACTGTTTTTGTATGATAAATAATTTTCTTAAAGGTTTTCGAGGATGTTTTTAATTGATTTAGAGGCTTAAAAGAAAAATTTTATACGGGAGATTAGGAATAGTGTAACGGGGTCGTTACAGTTATGGTATCAGAGCCCCAGGGTTTTAAAATCGGTTCTGTAGACTGCTCGACTGCACAACCACTACGCGGACATCCTTCATCAACTGTAAGTCTGTTTATAGCTTTATTTGATTTTATTTCTTAGGATTATTGTTTTGATTTTTATAGGATTTATATGAAAATGGTTCGAGGAAAGGATCCTAGGGACGACGCGAAATAGGTGACGAAGAGAATTAGAGTTTGAAGTAGGTGATGAAGTTTTTCTTAAGGTGTCACCATTCAAAGGAGTTGTGAGATTCGGGAAGAGAGGAAAGTTGAACCCCAGGTTTATTGGACCATTCTTAATTTTGAAAAGGGTTGGGAGTGCAGCCTACATGTTGCAGTTACCGGCTTCTATGGAAGGAATCCACAATGTGTTCGATGTTTCTATGTTAAAGAAGTGTGTAAGAGATCCATATCAGATTGTGGAACAGCAGGACATTGAGGTTCTTTCTACTCTTGCATATGAGGAGAAACCTGTAAGGATCTTGGACTATGCAGTGAAGGTATTGCGCAATAAGGAAGTTCCACTAGTGAAAGTCTTATGGCACAATCAGAACATAGAGGAGACAACTTGGGAGCGCCAGCAAGACATGATGGACCAACATCAAGAATTATTCTGGCACTGAATTTTGAGTACAAAATTCTTTTAAGGAGGGTAGATTGTAATACCCGGTTCTATCAAACCGTTTCTCTATTCCTTTTAAACTAATGGCACAATTTATATGGCAATATTAAATGTAAGGTTAGTGGATGACTAGGCAAGAGCATAAGGGTAATTAGAAATTCAAAGGTGGATAACGTATTTAAGGAAACTATTAATGAAGTAGCCGCCACTGTTTATTTCATTTCCTCTCCATTCTCAGCTCCTCAGCTTAGCAGAGCGCGATAGGAGACCCCCTTCGACTTCCTCCAGTGATTTCCTCCGAACTTGGTGAGTTTTGCTTCTATTTCTTGTTACATTGTATCTATTGTTGGTACGAGGGATGATAAATGAGGTTTTGAGAAGGCGGTAAGCGAGTGGTGGTTTCGGTTTAAGTTGAAATCGGGAATGCACAATGACTAGAGTTCCCAAAACAGTTTCCCTTAGATTTCTAGTGGTTTAGAATGAAGATTAGAGGAAATTTAATGTATGCTCTGTCTATTGTTTTAGGTTTGAGTAATACCCGAAGTAGCTTGCAACCAAGTTTTTCCAGGAGACTAGGTAAGTAGAGTTTGCATGTGCCTTCAGGCCTACATCACAAAACAGTAGGATATGTGTGTGCATGAATGAATATTTCTTTTCAGTTGCCATCCATCATATTTTGAAAGAAAACGAAAATGAATTTACATGAAGTAGCATCGTGAGATGTGAACAGATTGTAACAGTATACTTTTAAGGGAATTAATCCGCCCCTTAATCGAACATACTGATTCATACCCTAGGGAAAATTGATCCACCTCCCATTGTATCAGGGATCAAATCAGCTGTTAAGGGAATTAATCTGCCCCTTAATTGAATATATGGATTCATACCCTAGGGAAAACTGATCCACCTCCCATTGTATCAGGGATCATCAGACCAGTGAACGAATGCAACATAACTGAGGAATGAAAGTAGAAACTGCATATTTAGGATTTACATTTCAGTACACATTTCATTTCTTGCTTTACTTGCTTAGCATTAGGCTAATAGATGAGTTTTGTGATGTAGGTGAAGAGATTACTGCAGGTGAATTTCTCGTGTGCATCAGATGAGTAGATGTGGTTGGAGGGGTACATTATGCTCCGGTCTGGTAAACTGATGAGGCGGGTTAACTGGTGTCAGCGGTTGTGAAGGTCTAGTTGATAATGATTCAATCTGAGTACATTGAGTTTTCATGACAGTAGTGGTAGCAACCTTTTGAATTAGTTTTGGAGATTTCCTGACATTAGTGTTCTGTTGGATTTTATAATGTTGTTTTTACTGAATTTGAGCAATACAATGATTTAAACTGCCTTTGAATGGTTTTTGGTAAAATGCTTAAGTCCTTTTGATAGTCGGGACTTTCTTGATTTATAGTAAAGTCTACTGCCATGTTGTTTTGTCCATCGGTAGGAGTCGTGTAATTTATCTATCGGATGATGTTTTGGTAAAAGCTATCGGTGGATGTGTGTAGAAGTTTATTGTTTTCTATCGGAGGAAGTTGTGTTGTTGTCTATCGGAAGATGCCTTAAGAAAAGTCATCGGATGATGTAGGTTAATTCTATCGAAAGATGCCTTAAGAAAAGTCATTGGATGATGTAGGTTAATTCTATCGGAAGATGCCTTAAGAATAGTCATCGGATGATGTCTCAGTAAAGTCACCGGTACATGAGGTTTGTTCTATCGGAAGGTGTAGGTCAAAGTCCATCGGATGATGTCTCGGTAAACTCATCGGCAGATGCGTGTTGACGTCATCGGTAGATGTAGGAGGATTTTTGTCGTATAGTCATCGGAGGATGTAGAGTGTATTTTTTCGTTTGCGATCGGTTGATGTCTTTTGGCTGACGTCATCGGTAGATGTAGGAGGATTTTTGTCGTATAGTCATCGGAGGATGTAGAGTGTATTTTGTCGTTTGCGATCGGTTGATGTCTTTTGGCTGACGTCATCGGTAGAAACCTTCTATCTTCTGTTTCTGCTTCTTCCATTGACTTTATCAATCGGCAGATGTGTTTGACTTCTGCGACTTCTCTAGTATTTCGCTGTTTAAACTAGGTTTTCAAATTGCCGATTGTTTCTTAACAATTCAACAGCATTCCGTAGTTTTGTATAACTTCATTGTGGTTCAAATGATTTTCGCTGCAAGCATTTAAATGTTTTGAAGTTTCTTTTTCAAAAAAAAAAAATGTTAAATTTAGACTTTCGAGAGAGTTTTAAATTTACTCCAAGGTTTCTTAGTTATGTACGGCTTATGAGTAACATACCGGGTTCAAAAAAACTCGGGGCGTTACAGTGAATACCATTAAAACCTCACAAATACCATCAAAACATCACAAGCACAGACTATAAAGTAATTAACCATAAACTACCCAACCAAAGCAGCTAAACAGGCAAAGCACAACCATTCACTAACAATTCTCGAGGGACAAAGCTTGACATATGGTGTAGGCCAATCGGCCATAGTAAGTCACGAGAACTTACCTCAAGTCCTCAGCACACCAAGCACTATCCGTGAGCTTGTTCACCTAAGACAATTTATAACACACGGCATTAAAACCGAGTCTAACCCAATCGGACTCCGTTAATTCCACTTAACTATCCTCCATAATCATAAATGCCTGATTATCATTCAACATTCCAATAGCTAACGATTTCTAACTTCCATCGACAATTTCTAACGAAACCCTATTTGAATAACAACTCTAAAACCGAAGGCTAACAATCCAGAACATTAAAACCTTACCTAGGGTCGCGATTTAGGAATGAATCGTGAAGGAAATTGATCGATTGGAGGAGCCGTCGAATTGTGAAGAAGCGTAGGGGTGGAGAGAATTTTCGTGGCTGTGAAATTTAAAGGAGAGAAATAGTGAAAGTGAATGTGGTTTCTCGTAAGGGAGGGAAAAGGAAGGTGTTGTCTTTGCCAAGCTTCTCCCACAAGTTTTGACACTTGTCACACTCTCACTTGGTGCTCCCAACTACCCCCTTTTTACTTCACAATTTGCCCCTCCATCCAATTGCTTGTTTAGTTGAATTTAGTTTGGTTTCTCCAACTTATCTCGTTATTTGACTAACTATTCGTTTTCTCCAAATTTCCTTATTTCACCATAAATTTCAATTTATTATTTAGGTCCCAATAAAACTTTCCGTTCGCAAAACGAACTTAATTTGACATATTTACAAAAATGTCATTATTCATTGGAATTATAAAATCCCGTAAAACTGGGTGTTACACCTGCTCTGGATTCCCGACTAAAAACGATCATCAAGGCCGATCGATCGGGCCCAAGGCCGATCGATCGGCCCTCTCTGGATTCCCGACTAAGAACATCCATAAACGCCAATCGATCGGCCCTCGAGCGCGATCGAACGGGCGGGCACACCCTGGGCGCACGCTCAGCACGCCCAGCGCACGACCACCGCGCCTCCAGCGGCCGGCCAGCGTGCCACCTGCGCCCATTTGCTCCTTTTTCTACCATTTGCCATTTTTCTTCAAATTTTCACCTAATACACACTTCAAATTTCATTATCAAAGTATCCATCAACAATCCAACTAAATTACTCATAAAAAAAATCCGAACATCTAACCTAAAATCATCAAATCCCGGCACAAGACATCAAAACTCATCCAAAATCCATTCTATTTCACTAAAATATCCACAATCATCAAATATTTACCCAAATACACATCACACATCAATATCCTATCTATTTCATCAACAACCATCCATACATAGCGGAAGCTTTCCAAAGTCATCAAAACATCGATTTATAACCTATCCAGATACCAAGCATCCTAATAAGAATTTCTATACATTTCATCAAAATATCATCACACATCTGCCCATAAACCCGAAAAATACTTAACCTATGCTCCCACAGGTCAAGTGCGCATCGACTATGCCAACCGCTCGCCGAGCACCCTCTTTCAAGCTGCAGGCTCGTCTGAGGGAGGGAAATCCTCCTCACCTTGCTCTATATCACCTACACCATAGAAATAACACGTGAGCTAGGGGCTCAGTAAGTCTACGTGAATGCACGTGATTGCTATGCATGTACAGTTCATAAATCATGCATCCTACCTTTTCGCTATACATTTCATTTCATTTAAGTCACTGGGGCTTCACTCTCAGTATATAAAAACGGCACATCCGGCGGTTGGATAGCCCCTTTCATCTACTCAGGGGAAAAACATGCTTCACCGGACAGCCATGTCTGAACCACCGCCACCGACGTGACCATCATACATACATTTCTTTACCATTTTCATTATGCTTTTCCTTTTCATGAAAATGGACATGGAAATTCCTTTTAGTGCTTTTTGAGAAAACCATGATGCATGGACACGTGCGATGTAGCACCCGGTTTCAATATAAATCAAAATAAGTTATCAAACGGTGGTATATAATTTTATGGTTAAAATTGAGGGAAATGTTGATTAGATTATTAGGCAGGGGCAAGATGGTAATTGCGAATTTACATTGTGGATAACGCATTTAGGGAAAGGTTTAGTGAGGTTTAGCCGCCACTATTTTATTACTCTTATCTCTCAGCTCGGCGAACATCGTCTAGGCGATTCCCCTCCGATTTTCTCAACCAAGGTGAGTTTTGATTAAATTACTTGCTGTTCTAGTGCTTAGGTAGTTGAAGGATTGCCATGTATGGGTTTTCGAAAGGCTGCGAGTGAGAGATTTGGGTTTGGGGTTTAGTGATGTAACGGGAAGGTTTAATCAGTAGGGCCCCAAACCGGCTTCCTTAGATTTCAGGGTAGTTAGATAAAGTTTAGTGGGGATCTAATCTATAATCTGTCGATGGTTTTAGGTGAGCAGATTTCTGGAGTAGCATATAGCCGATCGATTTCTTGGAGACCAGGTAAGTAAAGTATTGTGTGTGCCCTCGGGCCTACATCACAAAACAGCAGGTTCTTGCATATTTGAGTATTTTCTGTATGTCATGCATCATAAATTTGAAAGAAAACGAAAATGAATTTTCATGTATCATATGGAAAGGCAAGTTCAGATTGACAGGCATTGGCGGTTAAGGGAACTAATCCACCCCTTAACTGATGAAGATGATTTATAACATTGGGAGAACCGATCCCACTCCCAAGGGAATTGAGGGATCAGAACAGTTATTAAGGGACCTCATCCACCCCTTAATTAATGAAGAGGATGTAGATATTGGGAGAACTGATCCCACTCCCAAGGGAATCATGGGATCTGATCAGTAAACAAACGATGTACAACCGAGATGAGAAAGTAGAAACTGCATATCTAGGATTTTGTTTCAGCATATCATTTCATTATTGCCTTACTTACTTAGCATTAGGCTAATAGATGAGTTTTGTGATGTAGGTGTTGAGGATACCACAGGTGAAATTCCTGAGTGCACAGATGGTTAGATGTAGTTGGAGGAGCACATCCATGTCTCGGCTTGGTAAACTGATGAGGCGGGTTAACTGGTGTCGGTAATGGTTGAGGTTTAATTAATAACGATTTATTCTGAGTATGTCGAGTTTTTAGGACAGCAGAGATTTTTGCATTTCGAATACGTTTTGAGATTTATTAATACTCTGTTGAGTTTTTTTAAAATGTTGATTTTTACTAGGCTTAACTAATGCAATGGTTGAGTTGTTTCTGAATGGTCTTGGAGAAGCAAGTAAAATTCCTTTCTGTAGATAGTGTTGTGTCTGTTTTCTATCGGAAGATGACTTCAGTAAAGTCACCGGATGATGAAATTTTATGTCAATCGGGCGATGTGTGTATTATTTTGTCGTCTAGTGACCGGGCGATGTGCGTATTATTTTGTCGCCTAGTGACCGGGCGATGTGTGTATTATTTTGTCGTCTAGTGACCGGACGATGTGCGTATTATTTTGTCGCCTAGTGACCGGGCGATGTGCGTATTATTTTGTCGCCTAGTGACCGGGCGATGTGTGTATTATTTTGTCGTCTAGTGACCGGGCGATGTGCATATTATTTTGTCGTCTAGTGACCTGGCGATGTGTGTATTATTTTGTCGTCTATTGCTCACGTGAGGGGCACACGTACACGGAATATGTCCTCTATTTCAACGGATGAGGTAACGGATACGTCGATCGGATGAAGGAGTCATCAGGATGACGTCAGCGGAAGACAACAATTCTCCTCTTCCGATGACGTCAGCCGGAAGACAACAATTCTCCTCTTCCGATGACGTCAGCCGGAAGACAACCATTTTTCCCCTTCCGATGACGTCAGCCGGAAGACAACAATTCTCCTCTTCCGATGACGTCAGCCGGAAGACAACAATTCTCCTCTTCCGATGACGTCAGCCGGAAGACAACAATTCTCCTCTTCCGATGACGTCAGCCGGAAGACAACAATTCTCCTCTGTGAGCATGAGCTTAACACGTGACCCATTAAAACTCGCTCGGTGGTGGACATCTACCGATGAACACGTGCAGCTCTCGTGTTCATTAAAACCTCATCCGGTAGGGGACATCTACTGGTGGACACGTGACTCTCTCGTGCTTCATTAAATTTACTCGTGTGATATACTTCTTCCGGTAGAGAATTACACTACCTATACCGGTCACTAGGCGACAAAATAACGTTTTCTTCTTCCGATGACGTCAGCCGGGAGACAACCATTTTCCTCTTCCGATGACGTCAGCCGGAAGGCAAACCCATACAACTTCCATCACATTTCTCCTGCCGATGACGTCAGCCGGAAGACAACAATTCTCCTCTTCCGGTGACGTCAGCCGGAAGACAACCATTTTTCCCCTTCCGATGACGTCAGCCGGAAGGCAAACTCATACAACTTCTATCACACTTCTCCTGCCGATGACGTCAGCCGGAAGACCACAATTCTCCTCTTCCGATGACGTCAGCCGGAAGACAACCATTTTTCCCCTTCCGATGACGTCAGCCGGAAGGCAAACTCATACAACTTCTATCACACTTCTCCTGCCGATGACGTCAGCCGGAAGACAACAATTCTCCTCTTCCGATGACGTCAGCCGGAAGACAACCATTTTTCCCCTTCCGATGACGTCAGCCGGAAGGCAAACTCATACAACTTCTATCACACTTCTCCTGCCGATGACGTCAGCCGGAAGACAACAATTTTTCCTCCAGCGTCCCTCGGCAGAAGACATCCTGGCTTTTCTCAGACTTAGATTTTAGATAACATAAACTTCATAGCCTCAATCTTAATAACCAGGACTCAAGCGGAATGAACCATAAACTTACTAGAACTCATACAGCGAAAGACTTAATAATTCATTTCATATCCTCATAAATATCCTCAGATTCAGTACTCATACCAGACAAACTCAGAACTCAATAATTCGAAAGTAAAGTCATCATACTTAGACTTCCATAATCATAAACATTACTACTTAAACTTCAGAACTTATAAACATCCTTAAATCATAAAACGTTAACCAGGGTTACTCATTTGCCATCCAGCCACAGATTTCACACTGATCACCTCCAGCAACCTAGCTTAGACATTTTCATCAACTTTGAATTCCTCACCTGATATTTCTTCACCTACATCATAAGGTGTAACTGTAAGCCTAAGGCTTAGTAAGGAATGCAAACTATTATGAGTTCATGAATGCATAACTTGGAGAAAAACATGCTCATAAGTCTTTTCTTTTCATGTACTTATCTTAATCATCATTCATAATCGTATCTCGTATTCATTGTTCATAATCATCATTCGTAGACATGCTCATATTCATCATTCCTTTCATCATTCATATTCTTCATTTCATTATGTGGTTTAAGGGAGGATTTGTGCCGGTAAAGGGGGTTCAACAGTGAGTTTGATCATGGTCCCTACTGCGGGTCGTATTCATATGTCCTACTGCGGACTGTGACATACGCCGAACCACCCCCAACCCTCACTTAACCACGTTGCATAAGTTTTATCTTCTTACCTTATTCATGAGAAAACATATTTCAAAACATTTTCATATGCTTGAGAAGTAAAACATGATGCATAACATAAATGCACTTAATCATCGAACTAAGACAGGGGAGTACATGAGAATAACAGAACCATATCCATCGACATTTCATCAAACATATAGCAGACAATGTTCACTAAATCTAACTTAATCCTTTGATGTAGGGCCCTATTGGCCGGAAACTTAATACATTCACTTACCTGGATTCCTTAGCAACTTGGATCACTTTCTCTTCAACTTCTTCACCTAACACATTTCACATTACAGTAGTTAAATAAAATCCTAAAAGTTCTAATCATAGGTCATCCTAGAATCTAATAGCTAGAGTCATCTCCGAATCCTTAGTCTAAAGCTCTGTGCAGAATCTGAAATCCAAAATAGAACAAAGAGGTTCTACTATTGATTAAATCTGAGTTAGGTTACTTAAAATGACCAGAATCTATTCGGGTTGACATTACTACTCTCGGATTCTAAAATGTTCTAAAACGGCATGGCCATTGATAAACTCCAAGTTCAGATGCTGAGCTGAAAACAGAGCTGATAAACTAACAGATAGCTACATTGTCTATTGCATACCTCGGGTACGAACTTGCAGAGAAAATGCAGGCTGAAAATAGTCGTCAGTGAGGGAGAACGCCGGTAACAGAGAGCAGGAGCTCGGGGGAGAAGAAATCGCCGAGAGAAGGGGTGTCGGCTACAGTGAGGTTTAAATGAGATTTAAGGTTTCCTTTTTCTATTTATACTTAATCCATCAATCTTAATTACAATTCTGCCACCCAACCTAGTTTTACTCAACTTGTAATAAATTTGTCTTAACATCAAATTTAAATCATAAAGGTTAAATAAAAGGGTGATAAATAAAATGGTCAGAAAATCACCTGGCCGAAATGTCGGGTGTTACACCTTTTGTTGTCTGTTTCAGTCTCTTCCGTTGACTTTTCTCAGCGGATGATTTGCTTGACTCTTATGAACTTCAAGCATTTCACGCCCAGGCCTCCATCTCTTCCGGTCGAATTATTTTATAATATTTTAATTAATTATTCAAACACTGCTTTACTCAAAGATTTTTCCGCTGCAAGCTTTTCAAATCTGATTTCTCAAATGAAATTTTAAATTTGGTCCGAAATTTCATTAGCTGTGTTCGGGTTTTTTTTAAGTAACAAACCGGGTTCAGACAACTTGGGGCGTTACATGTGATACAATAAACGACTTCAAAACATAACAAACAATAAACTAAAACATTCCACAAATAACTAAATTAACTACCCGACCTATACCCAAAACAATCAAACATCTCCAAAATCATCAAATCAACAATTCTTATGGTGTAGGCCAAATCGGCCAAGTAAGTCATGAAAACTTACCTCTCATCTCATGCACACTGAGCTCCTTGGTTTGAGCCTTGTCACCTAAAGCAAACCATAGCGTTCTTTTGTCAAAACCGAGCTTAAACATAAAATTTCAAAAATTTATGACACTTATAACTAAAGGAAATTTCCTAAAACTCTAATAAATCTCTCTCGGGCATTTCATCGAGCAACTTACGCTCACAAATTCTCAAGCCCCATTAATGGATGTTTCACCAAGCTCCAAACCCGATTTTTCAATACAACGACAAACACACCCAAATATTTCGACTAATAAATGTTAATAAGGTAATTTCTAATGTTTCCTAACAAAACCCGACTATTTTCAATAAAACCTAACAAAACCCTAACCGTTGAACAATCTAGAAATCGAGAACGAATGCCCGGAAACTATAGAATCGTACCTAGGTCATCGCTTGGAGAAGAAAACTTCAAGAAACGTCGAAGATCGGAGGAGGAACGATGAAGAAACGTGAGGAGTCGCCGTGGAGAAGAGAAGAAATCGCCAAAGAGGGAGAGGGAGTGAAAAATACGTGAAGTGTGGAGGAGAAAGTTGGTTTTGGCATTTTTAATCCATTTTGGCTTGGCAAATTACGAGTTTGCCCCTCCCAGGGAGTAGGCGATCGATCGGCTCCTGTGTTTTCCCGATTCTGCCCTTCCTTTCTCTTCCTTTAAAAGCGAGAATGTCTTTCCCTTGTTTCCTCTTAAATTTTCATTATCATTGGAGTGGTTTCCTTGAAATTTCAAACGAGTTTTCCATACGGTTCTCAATCGTTTTATCAAGGTTTTCTTTCAAGAGGTTTTCCTTTGTAGTTTAGTTTTAAAAAAAAAAATACAAGTCAAGAATAAGGAATATGAACAAGTTTATGTAAGTCGCGGTCCGTTTGGTTTCGGGTCGTGACAATACTGCTTGACATGAGCTTGTTGTTGTTGCTATAAATTCTTCTTCGGTGGTTGATAGACTTGTTGACTTAACCAGTGTTTAAGTCTAAAATATGTTTTTGATGATGTGTTTTGTATGATAAGTGATGTAATTTGATTATGTTTAATATCTGAGAATAATGAGTTATGCATTTGAATTTAATCGGTTGGAAATGCCCTTGGAAAGGGTATTTTAGTTGTTTGACAAATTTGTTGAAGTGCTCAGGTTTTTAATAAGAAAATAGGGCTGAAAAATTGAAGATTGTTAGACAAAATGTAAATCCACCGGTGAAGTAGAAAAGAAGACATCAACCGGCAACTAAACGACAAAAAGTGAATCGTTCAAAGACTACTTCATCCGATAGGAAAACGACAAGAGCGGAGTCGTTCGAAGAGTAAATCATTCCGATTGCTTACACCGATCGCTAAACGACAAAAAGATTCATCATCTGGTGGCGTTTAGAAGATTCATCATCCGATAGCGTTTCAGCTTTTTAAAGCCTACATTGATCCGATGACTAAATGACAAAAACGATTCATCATCCGATGGCGTTTAAAGCTTCTTCATCCGATGGCGGTTCAACATTTTAAATATGCATCTACCGACAGCGGTTCAACTAATTAAAGCTTCATCATCCGATGGCGTTTAAAGCTGCATATACCGATGGCGGTTCTACATTTTAAAGTCGTATCATCCGATGGCATTTCAAGTCATTTATGCCGATAGCATTTTAAAGACTTCCACCGATGATCTTCTGCCAGATTTCAAAATAACCGCGAAGCTACAGTGACGTCGTCCAGAACTTAAACTCCAGCGTATTAATGGTGACGAGCAAACAGCAGCTCCAGAAAGCAACGGCTAGCTGTCTCTGTACGGATGCTGCTCCAACGGTAATAAAATTTCCATATTTGGATAAGGAGCATTGAAGTTCATAGCCGATTGCAGATAGAGTATTTAAGCCGAGGAAATAGCTCGAAGAACCAATTTTTGCAAAAATCATTCTTTGAGCCCTAACGAGAAAAGTTTTCATACTCCGTATTTTTCATCTACTCTTATTGAATCCTGAACTTGAGATTTAATCTTTGAGGGAGAGTAGTTTGTTCTGATTTTACAAAATCATTATTGTGTATAAGGCAGTGGATTGTCGCTCGTGAAGAACAATCCAGTTTGTAAAGGCAGTAGATCGAAGCCCAGAATTTCGATCTTGTTTTCTTGTGAGGAGAAGGTTAAGAATCTTCAAGGGGGGAGCCTTGGAGCGTAGACGTTGGCAAGCTTGGCCAAATCACGTTAAAAACTGTGGTGTCAAATTTCTCTCTCTCTCATTTTTACTGTTTGCTTATTTGCTGTCTTCTAATCAGTTAGTAACAAGAGAGAAATTAATTAGATTATAAATTAAGTTTAAAAGTCTAATTCACCCCCCTCTTAGACAATCTCGATCCTACAATTGGTATAAGAGAAAAGTTAAATATTGTCTAAGCAATCTAGAAAATATTGTCTTACTTGTTATTTAGATAAGTTCTTTGATATAGTTAAAATGGCATTCAACACAAACTCTGCACAAGTAGAAGGCCAGTCTACCACTAGACCTCCGTTCTTTGATGGTAACGATTATGTGTACTGGAAGTCTAGAATGAGGATATATGTTCAAGCTGTGGACTATGAATTATGGAATAATATAGAAAGTGGTCCATACATAGCTTTTAAAACAGAGAATGGTGTTAGGATTCCCAAAGCATTACACGAACTAAATGATATAGACAAAAAGAACTTGGGCTTAAATGCCAAGGCAATAAACACTCTGTACTGTGCTCTAAATAGAGATGAATTTAATAGAGTACAAGGGTGTGAGAACGCCCAAGAGATTTGGTGCCTATTAGAGGTCACACACGAGGGCACAAATCAGGTGAAAGAGAGCAAACTGAATATGCTCGTACACGAGTATGAGCTGTTTTCTATGCCTAAAGATGAATCTGTTTCTTCTATGTTTACAAGATTTACTAACATAACCAATGGCTTAAAAGCTCTTGGTAAATCATATTCTTGTGAAGAACAGGTCAGAAAGATTCTTAGATGTTTTCCAAAAAGTTGGCAGCCAAAGGTGACTGCAATTCAGGAAGCAAAGGATCTTAACATATTAAAGCTTGAGGAGCTCATTGGATCTCTCATGATGCATGAGATCACAATGAGGGTAAATGAAAAGGAGGACCTCAAGGAAAAAGAGGTCACTAAGAGAAACGATATAGCCCTGAAAGCCTCCTCAAGTAAACATGAAGTTCCTGAGGAAGAAGAAGAAGAAGAAGATGAGGATATTGCTCACATCACTAGGAGATTCAGCAAGTTTCTCTGGAAAAAGAAGCTGCAAGGGAGAAGTTTTTTCAGGAATGAAAAACTGCCAAAAGACAAGGAGATTACCTGCTTTGGATGTGGAAAGCCGGTTCACATGAAGGCTGACTGTCCACAAGCTAAGGGTCCCAAGAAATTCAAGAAAAGGGTAATGAAGGCCACCTGGGACGATAGTGAAAGTGACTCTTCTTCAGAAGATGAGGAAGTTGCCAATCTATGCTTCATAGCACACGAAGATGAGGTAAGTAATTCTTCCTGTGACGGTGATAATGATGAGGGTGATCTAATAGACGCCTTCAATGATTTAGTTAAACAGTATAGTATGCTCAAGCTAAATACAATTCTGTGAAGAAAGAAAATGCAAACTTGATCAATGAGCATGCTAAGAAATGTAATCTGCATGAAAAGGAAATAATGGACCTTAAGGATAAAAATGGAAAACTGAATAATCTTGTTCTATGGTTCTCAAATGGTAGCAAGAACTTAACATTGCTGATAGGAAATCATAGAGCTACTCATGATAGAGCAGGTATAGGTTATGATAAGTTCAATAAAAGGAAAGCTTTTAAAAACTTCTTTGTTAAACCTTCAACTTGTCATGCTTGCAATGAAGTAGGGCATAAATCATATGAATGTCCTTTAAAATTGAATAAGAAATCAAGTAGTAAATTACAGTGGGTTCCCAAAGGAACCAAAACTAACACTAGGACCCAAAATATTTGATTACCTAAGAAGACTACTTGAACACTGTTTTGCAGGTTGAGTCCTCCCCTGGAAAGAATCTGTTGTGTAACACCCGAGAAAACGGCCAGGTGATTTTTCCTAATTGTTTTAATGGTCATAAATATTTAATCTTTGCAGTTTGGAATTTTATGCCAACCTTAATTATTTACATGTGGATCTAAACTAGGTTGAGTGGCAAAGTTGCAATATTGGAGGATTGAGGCCAGTATTTAAAGAAAAAGGAAAGGATTCAAACCTCATTTAAACCACGATAGCCGACACCTTCCTTTCCGGCGATTTCTTCTCTCGCAAGTTCTTACTCTCTGCTATCAGCAAACTCTCCTCGACGGCCGGTTTACTCCGCCACCACTCGACTACTCTGCGCCTGAGGTATGCATTAGACAATGTGGCTATCTGTTAGTTTATTAGCTCTGTTTTCAGCTCGGTATTGAAGTTTTGGATTCTTCAATGGCCGAGTATTGATAAGGACATTTTGAAACCCGAGATTGGTAATGTCATTCCGAATCGATTCTGGACATTTAAAACAACCAACCCTGAGTTATCATTTATCGATTCCGTCTGTTTTGATTTTGGGATTTTAGACTACATTGAATATTAGACTAAGAACTCGGAAATGACTCTTAGCTATTAGATCTTAGGATAACTTGAGATTAGAACTATTAGGATTTTGTTTTAACTACTGCAATGTAAATGTTCTAGGTGAAGAAGTTTGAAGAGGAAGGAACTCAAAGTGCTAAGGAGACAAGGTAAGTGAATGTGTAGGTTTCTCGGTTATTAGGACCCTACATCAAAGGATGCTAGGTAGAAACTCACATGATGATTAGAAGTTCCCCTTGTGTTACTGTCTAAAGTTTATGCCGATGATTAGCTCAATGATAAGGCTTGATGTCGAATGGTATTCTGTTCTGCAGCTTGATGATTTAAGAATTTCCAAGCACATGCATCATGACTATTTTATGTATATGAAATGTTTTATAAGCATGTTTCTCATGAACAAGATAAGATGATAAAATCCCTGCAACGTGGTTGAGTGAGGGTTGGGGGCGGTTCGGCGTATGTCACAGTCCAAAGAAGGACATATGTATACTGTAACGACCCTAAAACCTACCCTTAATTTCCGTTTAATTTTTTTTTTTTTTTTTTTTTTTTTTTTTTTTTTTTTTTTTTTTTTTTTATACCCTAAACTTTAACTTAGCGTTCGAGCGGAAATAAAACTTTAAATCAGAACAGTTGAAGTCTAAACATTAAACCATTTGATTAGAACTTAAAAACAATTTAAAATTTGATTAAAAATTAAAACCATCGGCCAGGGGTAAAACTGTAAAGACCAGAGAAACAAGGGGGCCGCACGAACGCACAACTGGGGGCGTTCGTGCGCCCCACTTGTGGCCGCTCGAGCGGCCATGCAAGGGCCGCTCGAGCGCCCCTTCTTTTTGCCACGGGCGCTCGTGCGCAGCCCTTCCTGCGCCCGAACGCCAACCTCTCTGGAAAACCAGAGAGGTACGCGACCCGGCGCCCCTCGACCCGCGCCCGTACGCCAAACCCTCTGGATTCTTTCTTCTCCTTTTTTTTTTCTCTCGCCCCGTAGACAACTCACACACACCCTCCCTTTCCCTTTTCTTCACCATTTCATCAACACACACATAATAACACACCCATCACAATACTCTATCCATTTCTCCTTCCTTCATCATTCATCAATACATTTCACAAACATACTTCGTCACACATACATCACATACGCTATATATAAAAAAAAAACTATTCACTAACTCAAAACACGATCGAACATAACCAATTTCATGAAAACGAACCGCGTGGTTCCGTTTAAAGTTTAACATCCCACTGTTTGAAAAACGTTTGAAACTTTACAAAATACTTTCTATTTCCTATCCAGATCCAAACATCCTATAATGTTCTAACAATTTCTATCCAAAATAACCCAAATACCTATGTACGTCCCCACGGTCAAAATCACGCTCCGACTGCCAGCGCACTCCCATGGGCCTCCTCCCTCAACATGTTCATTCTTCAGGCGGAGGGACATCTTCCTCACCTGTCTCAATATCACCTACACCATAGAATTTGAACACGTGAGCTAGAGGCTCAGTAAATCTAAGTGAATGCACATGAATGCTATGCTATGCTATGTTCTTTTGAAACTCTGCATTTCTTTCATTTCTTTGTTTCTTTGTTTCTCTGTCTATGTGTCACCCGAGGCTTCGCTCAGCTAGATAGGAGCGGCACATCCTGCGATTGGATAGCCCCTCGGATCTAACCGGGGGGAAAGCATGCTTCATCCGACAGCCATGCCTGAACCACCGCACACGGCGTGACTATCTCTGTTGTTCAATTACGTACTTTGTTTACCATTTTCTATGTAAAAACTCTTTGAAATTCATTTTGCGTGCGTGCTTAGAAACCAAATGCATGAACGTGCTCTATGCAATGACGATAACAAAACTGTGATAATAAGGCACTAAAAATCGACAATCAATGAACACTATAATTTAAAACCTAATCGAAAGTAAACTAGCTACCCCTTCTCAATACCCCGCACATATAATGTAACGACCCCGGCCAGGAGCCGTGACGTGTCATGACTTTCCTTTAAACTTATCCGTACTTTTATACCTCTGTAATCGTAGTGTACTTTTTTTTTTTCAGACTTATATCATATCTCATCTTAACTTAAATTCGCTGAATAACCGCGTTTAGCTTTCACTCCTGCCGATCGCTAAACGACAAACATCTAGTTGTTCTACCGGTCAGCACGTGCATCTCACATGATTCATTAAACATCTATCGGCAGGCACACATATTTGCATCTGCCGACAGTCACGTGCAACTCGTGTGACCAATTAAAACACCGTTCAATTATACAACGGAAGCCACCTACATCTGCCGATGAGAGAACAATAGACGATGCTCTCATCTGCCGATGGCAAATACTCTATATCTGCCGATGACGTGGCATCACATCTTCCGGTAACTTAACTCACTACTCATACCGATCGCCAGATACAGACATTGTCGTCATCTGCTGATGGCTTAAGGCAACTACATCTTCTGACAGATTAACTCACATCATCTGCCGATGACGTGGCACTACATCTGCCGATGGCAACACACAACATCTGCCGATGACATTTATACTACATCTTCCGATAGATTAACTCACATCATCTGCCGATGACGTGGCACTACATCTGCCGATGGCAACACACAACATCTGCCGATGGCATATCGTCTGCTGATGACGTCAGCCGGAAGACAAATACTTTTCCTCTTCCGATGAGTCCTCTGGAAGACAGACTTACCCGACTCCCATCACAATCCTCCTGTCGATTTCTACACTTCAAATAGACAATTACTTTCATCTACCGACTACTAAACATTAACCTAACATCTTCTTCTTCCGGTAGACAAGCAACTTCATCTACCGATTTCTAAACTCCATAATAACACTCACACCTCCGATAGACAAATACATTTCGTCTACCGGCAGCACAAACATCATAACTTCAAACTTAATACCGGGACACCAACAGAATAAACCACAGATTCATTAAACCCATACAGCGGATGACGTCAGCCGGAAGACTAAACCACAAACATCTACCCTTCGGCATCTGCCGATGACGTCAGCCGGAAGACTACCTCTTCCAGCTTCCGTCTTACGGTAGAGAACTCTAAATCATCAAATGACTCCTTCCAACAGAAAGAAAACACAACTCATTCAAAATGCATATAGCGGAAGACTTAAGCAACTGACCATTTATAAATCTATATAATCATTCCCTGACTCAATGATCCACTAGACAGTTTCAAAGCTCAACGTTTTAAATAATCTCATCCTACTTAAACTACCATATTCTTTAACATACTGTAACATAAGAGTCTTAACCAGGGGTCATAAATCGCCTCTCCAGTCCCGCACTGTCACCTTGAGCATCCTCCAGCAACCAGCCTTAAGCATCCTCTTTGAACATAACATCCTCACCTGAACCTTCTTCACCTACACCATAAGGTTTAACTATAAGCCTAATGCTTAGTAAGGAATGCATGCTGACAGATATACATGAGTACACAATTTAAAGGGACATAAGTTCATAAACCATTCTTCATTCATGTTCATCTTTATCCTTTACATAACATGTATTAAGGCAGGGAACGAGGGAGGAAGACTGGGGTACATAGTCATTTGCCTATCGCGGCAGTCGTACATAATCATTTGCCTATCGCGGCAATCATGATACATCACTCGGCCTCCCCAGTGGGAGAATTCGCGAGCCATACATATCATTAACTCGGCCTCCACCAGTGGGAGATTTCGCGAGTCATACATATCATTACTCGGCCTCCACCAGTGGGAGAATTCGCGAGTCATACATAGCATAGTCCTTTCCCCGTTCTGCACTTAATTATGGTTACATTTACTTTTCATATTCTCTACTTAATCATAAACGTGGACATAATACATAGACATGAGGTTCACAGAGAAAAGTCATACCATAAGGACAAGTAGAACATCCTGTAACTTTACATTTACTTACACAACTTCTTCATGTCGTGGAAATAACAAATCATAGTCAACAAGTTAACATTTCAGTGATTTCCTAATACCCTTGCGGTGTAGGGCCCTAGTGGCCGGAAATCTTAACACATTCACTTACCTGGATTCCTTAGCAATCCGAGCTTCTTTCCTTTAAACTTCTTTACCTAAAACATGTACATTACAGTAGTTAAACAAAGTCCTAATAGTCCTAATCATAAACCGTCCTAGGATCTAATAGCTAAAGTCATTCCGATTCCTCTGTTGACACACTGCAGTCTGAAATCTGAAACTAGGTGGACAGGTTTTACCATTGATTAAATCCGAGTTGGTTACTTAAAATGCTCAGAATCGATTCGGGATGACATTTCTTGTAATATCCGGTTTGTACGGACCTTTTATTATATTATTATTATATTATTATTGGCATTTTTTTTGTAATTATGTCAAATCAGGTCCGATTTACGAAAAGAAAACGTCATTACGATCCTAGCGATTGATTAGAATTTTAAGGAATTTACGGAAATTTTCGGAGATCAAACACTGTATTCCGAGTAATACGGTTTTCGTAATGTAAAAGACGTTCTCGTAAAAATAGCAAACGAGGTCCAAATTGCGAACGGACAGTTTTAATAAATCCCTGGCAATGAATAGAAGTTATTGGAAAAATATGAAACTTTCGAGGATCCGAATAGTTGGACGATTAACGAACCGAAGGACGAAATCAATATAAAAATCAAAGAAGGGCAAATAGTAATTTACAAAATCAATTTATAAAATATTACAAACCATTCTTTTTCACTCATTCTCTTCTTCTTCTCCCTGGATTCCCACGACAGAGAGCGAGCTCTCTCCCTGGCGCCGGCGACTCCTCACCATCCGACCTCCGTCCGACCTCCGTTCTTCCTCCGTCCTTCACGTTTTCTTCCTCTCTCGCTACCCTCGATATGTGCCTTTAATCTTATAGCTTTATTCGACATTTGTAGCGTTTCGGCAAACTAGGGTTTCGATAAAATGTCGAAATTAGGACTCGTAATTAATAGGTTAGCCGTGATTACGTATAAATTGAACGTATTGAACGTTATTGGACGAAGAAAAGTCGATTTGCGAAAAAGTTATAAATTGGTAAACTTTCGGGTTTAGGGGAAAACTCGTTATTTTTGGATAATCGAGCTATAATTAATGTTCGAAAAGCTTTAATTAGCTAAGTGAAGAATTTAGGAGAATTCTTTAGCAAAGGTTTTGTAATTTGGACGTTTATAATTCAAATTGGTTTTAACTACGAATATCGTGTTTTCCTCAGACACACGACTCCCGTTGACGAAGCTTGAGATCCAGCGCACTCAAGGTAAGTTTTCGTGACTTACTTGACCCAAAGGTCTACACCATACTCTGTCGTCATCTCGAGAATACTCGAGGAATCGTTTGTTTTACGTTATTCTGGTTGGGTAGTTAGGTTAGTTGTTTATGGTTATGTTATATTGTCTGCTGATATGAACTGTTTGTTTACTTTCCGCTGATATGAACTGTTCATGCATCACGGTTTTCGAAAGTCATGAAAAGGAATTTCTGCACATGTTTTTAAGAAAAGGAACGTATATCTGAAACGAAATCTGTAACGAAATCTGAATGAATAAACGTAATCTGTCTGTTCTGGTCATGCGAGATGGGGCTCAGGCACGGCTGTGCGTGTTGCAAGCGTGTACCCCCCCTCTCTAACCCACGGGGTAGTCCAACCGCCGGACGGGCCCCCTTGGGTTAGTGGGTCGAGGTCTCGGTGACAATTCTGTCTGTCTGTGACGTAATGCATCTGTAATCTGTATTCTGTATCTGTAATCTGAATCTGAGCATGATTTCTGAATGGCATACGCACGCATGCATCTGCATTTACGTAGCTTACTGAGATTTCAATATCTCATATGTGTCTGTATGGTGTAGGTGATCTGCTAGGTTACGTTGATCCAGGTGAGGACGAGGTTCCTCCTCCTGACGTAGGTGGCAGCTGATGGATATGGCCGTGGAGGTGCGCTGAGTAGTCGAGGCGCTTTTGACCCGTGGGGATGTATGTATTGACTCTGGGGTTTATTTTGGGATGTGTTGATCTGATAATTGTATAGAATATGTAGGTTGTTTTGGATCTGGATAGGGGTTAGTAACGTTTTGGTAATTGTATGTAAAACGTTTTGGTTAAAACTGTTTGATAAACGTTTAAAATGTTTTGGTTTAGAACCGTTATTTAAACGTTATAGAATTCTGGAACTGCTTGGTTGTCTAAATTAAATATTATAAGTTGTTTGTAGGTTGTTACGGATAGCTCGGTTTTTAGAGCTATCCACGCAGTTGGACTTCGCCAAGTCCGCCGTAATACGATTGAGTTTAGAATACGTTTGGGTGGGATTGAAGCTATGATTTGGTTGATAATGTTGATGAATGAAATGAATGAAATGTGAAATGTTGAAGGAAAAGTGAAGTGAATTGCTCTCTGGAATCGGATTCCAGAGAGCTGAGATTGTGTTCTGCTCTCTGAAATTCCAGAGAGCTGAGTATTGAACGAAAACAGAAGGAAGAAACAAGGAGAAGTCTGATCCGCTTGGGGGATCGCTGCCCTTGCTACATGCTGCAGCGATCGATCTCTGCTGAAAAGCAGAGATCGATCGCCTTGCTGCATGCAGCATGCAGCGATCGATCTCTGTAAACTACAGAGATCGATCGCTTGCTACCTTATGCAAGCAGCGATCGATCTCTGTAGTTTCAGAGATCGATCGCCCCCCCCCCCCCCCCCCCCTCTTTTTGGCAGCGAGTTCCGTTTCTGCCCTCTGTTATTAAATGTTTTAATATATTAATTTTTTAATAATTGTGTTATAGTTTGTTTTAAATGCGTTTTAAAGGTTCAATTGAATTCCGATTTCAGTCTGTTTTCAACTTCCAGTTTTTATTTCCGCACAAAGTTTTTATTTAAACCTCATAAGAAAGTAAAAGTATAAAAAAAAAATATATATATATATATAGTACGAAAATACGGGTACAGTATTAGGTGTTACATTTCGACTTCAGATTTTAAAAAGTCTAAAGCTACTCGGCCACTGCTAAAAGACCGCACTCATTGCCGGCTGAAAAACATAGCTCTCTTTACTAATGAATGACTACATTGTCCTTTCATACCTCGGGTGTGGTTTGCAGAGAAGAGCAAGCTCGCACCGTCCGTCGGCAGAGGAAAGTTCTGGTACCTAAGCAAAACTTGGAAGGAGAAGCAAATCCCGAGAGGGAAAGGTCGGCTCAGTGACAATAAAAGAGATTTAATGTTTCCATTTCCTATTTTATACTAATCCCATCGATTTTAATTTACAAAACTGCCACCCACCTATTTTACTTACTTGTAATATTTATCTTAACATTAAATTTTAAATTCATAAGGTTAATAAAGGGTGACAATGAATGGTCAGAAATCACCTGGCCGAAACGCTTCGGTGTTACATATACCAATCTCCATTTTCCTCGATCGCTCATTCATACGGTGTAGGCCTAGATGGCCAAACAAGTTCACAGAGAACTTACGTGCGTCCTTTTGTTCACCGAGCTTCGTCCACAGTGCTTGTTCACCTATAACCTTTCACGTATACCGTATTTAATTCAGTCTAAATAACCAAACTCCAAAATCATATCTCCTAATAATGACACTCCTAGAATTCTAAAACATCTCCTTGAGGCATTTCATCGAGCAACTCGTGCTCGTGATATCACCAACTCCATTCATGGAGGTTTTTTAAGCTCCAAGTTAACTAAATCTCGATACATTTCAACAAATCAGTGGACTAGCTCCGCAAACCATCCAATACGTCGATTTGAAGCATAACTAAGTCTCACTCATCTATCGATTTCAAACTTTGATTCACTTTTCAACGAAAACCCTAACAAACCCTATCGTTTTAAACTCTAAAATCGAGATCTAACGTTCCAAAACTGTAGATTCGTACCTAGAGTCGAGGAAAGAGGAATAAAGGAAGCGAATCGGGTCGTCGGAGCTCTCGTCGTCGTGAGAAGAGAAGGAGTCGCGCGGAGGGAAGAAGAAAATCGCACGGGGGGAGAATGGAGTTTGCGTGAAGTGTTGGAGAAGAAACACTCTTTTATTTATTTCCAAGTATTGGCTTGCAAATGACCAATTGTCCTTTCATTAAATTGCTATTTGTTTCGTTAGTTATTCTTTTATTTAACTAACGAAACGATTTTTCCAAAATTCTCTTTTTTCACCATAATTCCAATTTATTATTACGGCACCATTAAATTTCCCGTGTCGCAAA
>CM039503.1:56599665-56615671 GCA_022432975.1 Begonia masoniana
TAGGATCCCGTATTATTATACTCACAATTTAGATATTCATTAGTACGCTTTACTTCGATCTTTACTCCCTTTTTGATTGATCACCTTCTAAATTCGGTTGAGGTGTTCTCAACTAAAGTGGGTCAAATTTCTATCTATTTAGCCTTACATTTCGTAAGTACGTCCTTCTACTAATAAACTAATTCTATTGACCTCTTTCTTGTGGTTAAGTCAGATTAATGCTTAACTCTCTGTCTATAAGGTCCTTAGGTCGTCCGTAAGGTTATTTATCTACCGTCTTCCTCTTCGAAATTCCACTAAAAGTCCTTTCTTACTCACTCCTACTATTCTCTTTTTCTTTATTTCCAACCGACTCCGTCTTCGAAAATCATTAACGGCCAAATTCTTATTCGATCCTACATCTCCGTTCTAATGTTTTTAACTCCATTAAACGTTGAGATAAACCCCACCTGAAACAGTGAATTTTTTGACATTTTGTTTCTCTTCTCTAGCAGGGCAAGTAACCTCGTGTAACATTTTCCTGATCCATGCCCGATTGGTCTTTGCCTGGCTTCGGGCGAATCCTTGTCCCACGCCTTTTTTTTTTTTTTTTTTTTTTTTTTTTTTTTTTTTTTTTTTTTTTTTTTTTTTTTTTTTTTCGTTTACGAAAATCATGTTTAGCGCTCTCGGTTTACAATAGGAAAAGTGTGAATTGACTTAGGTGACAAAGCTCGAGACAGAAGAGCTGGTGTGATAAGGACCGATGTTAACACCCGGTTTAAGGGTTTTGATTTTGCGCGCAATGGAATTTTGTAAATAATCAAAATATGTCCATTTGCGAATCGCTAGTTTTAATGAATCGCGTAAATTAATATGAATTTTTAGAGAAATTATAGGAATTTAAAGAATCAACCCGAAAATACAATGCTCAAGTTTCTGGTTTTACTGTGAGGTTAATTCGTAGAAATAGTAACAATAACTTCTGTTGATGAACGGAAAGTTTTATTAGGCTCTAGGGAAAGTCGGAATTATTGGGGGTGGAACAAGGAAAGTTGCGAGAAACGAACCCCTGATAGCCAACATAGGAATAAAGGGAATTAAACCAAAGGGTAAATAGTAATCGCCAACAAATTTTACTAAATAGCAAAATACAATTTTGCATAAACTTCACGTATTTTGACTCTCTCCCTCTCCAACGGCGGATTCTTCCTCAACGGCATTCTCCATTTTCCGAAGATTCTTCTCCAAGCTCAAGGATTTTTCACGTTTTCTCGTCCCCTGGTGAATTCTAGGTAAGAAACCTATGGTTTTTCAGCTTTTTAGATCCGTGATTTATAGGTTGTTAAATATGGTTAGGGTTTTGTTGGATTTTGTAAAAAAATAACCGGGTTAGTTAGATAGAAATGGTTAGTTACGGGTCCTATTGATGATTATTGAAAAATGAATGGAATCTACAGTGTATTTGTCGTTTGTTTGGAAAACGGTGGTTAGAGCTATGGAAAACCTAAATAATGGAGTTTGAGATTTTGTGAGCCTAAATTGCTTGATGGAAATGGCGAGAAAGATTTATTAGAGTTTTAGGAAATTTCTTTTTGTTAGGGTTTAGTAAACTTCCTGAACTTTTTTGTTTAAGCTCAGTTTTGACACAAGAACGCTATGGTTTGCTTAGAGTGGACAAGGCTCGACCCAAGGAGCTTGGTGTGCACGGGCCGAGAGATAATTTCTCGGGACTTACTGCGGCCGATTGGCCTACACGTTCGTCAGAGAAATTGGTGAGGATGTTTGGTGCATTGTTGGTTTCATTGCTTTCGTTTGGTAAGTAGGGATTTTAGTTATTTATAAGTTAAGTATTGTGAGTCTTGATAGTAATTGTGAGGTTTGATGGTTATGCTGTCAGTATGCTTATGGTTCATGAATTGCTCATGCATCACAGTTTTTAAAAACGTCATGCAAATGAATTGTGCATGGCTATTTATGAAAAAGGAAATGCATGTAAAGGACAAGAGTAAAGTATCATAGTAAAAAACATGGGCATGAGGTTATTGGGGATGAGGTTAAGAGCCCGGGCGTTCCGTGGTGAGCGGGTTTCCTCCCTTAAGATGTGTGGGCTGTCTTAACACTTGATGTGCCCTACCAATCTGTCGAGCGTTTCGGATAACCATAGACTGACGTACTGATAAAAGAAATGACATGGACGGCTTTTCATTGCATACATGATCATGCATATAATTTGCCGTAGAACTTACTGGATTTTATCTCATAGGGTCTGATGGTGTAGGTGATACGAGCGATTGAGGACGATGTCCCTCCACTCACGAGCCTACAGCTTGAGAAGGATGTTAGCGGGAAGCGGTGGCGTAGTCGAGCGGACCAAGACCCGTGGAGTGTAGGTTATATATTTTGGGGTTATTTTGGGTTGAAATGGGCGGCACGAGGGCGATGTATTGGATGATTGTATAGACTCATTTAGGATGCTTGGGTCTGGATGATTATTTTGGATAGTTTGGTGAACGTATGTATAGGATGCCTATTTTGACGATTTGACCTAGCTTCGCTTGTTTATAGATACATGTTGATGGATAAAATGATTATTTGTGAAATAGACGGGGTATTGATGTTTGTATAGGGTTTGTGACAAGAACGGAGTGGAATGACTTTGGATTATTTTGGAGTGAATATAAGTGTGTTGGTCGGGATTTGCGAGATTGAATGTTCGGTTTATGGATGGTGATAGAATGGGATATTGAATAGTAGAGTTGGTTAAGATTGGAGGTGATGGAGGTGTGATTATATACAAATTTGTAAAAATGGCTTTGCAGGGGTTAGACCTGTGCCCATGCAGGGTAGACACACTAGCTAGGCAGTGGTCGACCACTCAGAACAGGTGTCAACTATCTACAAAAGAATGCAAACGAGAGCAAAAACGTCTTGACGTGTCTACCTCAGACAACGGTGGTCGACTACGATCTTACAAAGGCAGGCCACCTGAGGCCAAAAAAAAAAAACAAACTGTCTTTGAAGTGTCGACCCGTTCAGAAAGGTGTCGACCGATTCTTACAAAGGAGTCGAACCAGAGAGTAAACAAACCTTGAAGTGCGACCGTCAAGCAGAGATGTCGATTTTTCCGAATTTACAAAGGGCAATGCAACCAATGAGGAAATAGACCTTTGAAGTGTCGACCCCTACCAATAGGGTGTAAAACTTGGGGATTTTGTTAGTTTTTAGACGAGGCATTGGTATGTTTGAGTTAGAGCCAAATGTCGATAGATCCGGATTGTAATGCCCGAGTCCCGTTCTCTAACGAGCGCAATGAACGGAAACCCGAAAAGGACAAATGATGGAATGAAATGCCTGAACGAATGACATAATGCAATGAAAAAAAAGAAAAAAAAAAAAATTTAATTGAGAAACGGGCGAAGGCTAACACGCACGTAGGTAGTGTATGAACCGCACGACATAGGTAGTGGCCAGCAACCGACGCAGGGCAGGGTCGTCAAACCCGAGGGGTAAGTTCTCGTGATTATTGTGGCCGATGGCCTACACCATATGTCAGAATTGTGTTGAGGATAATTGGTGCTTATTTATTTAATTCTTTGGTTTGGGTAGTTAAGTTTGGTTGTTTTATAGGTCAGTATTGTGATTTTTGATCGGTATTGTGCTGTTTTGATGGTATTCAGTTATTATGGTATATTGGCATATGTAATATTCATGATCATGGTTCAAAACGTCTATGAAAATGAATTTACAATTGATTTCATGTAAAGAAAATGTATGCAAAGGCAAGTAAAGATAATGTAAAACAACTATGGCATGATTTTATCGGAGATTAGTTTAGACCTGGCAATTCCAGGGTGAGCGAGTTGTCCCTCCCTTCAATGGTGTGGGCTTTCCCTAAATCGCTTGTACGCCTTATCCTCTGTGAGCATTTCCGATACTATGACAAAAACGTGACTGATAATGAAATTGACATGGACGTACTATTTATGTACAAGCCCGAACCGGAACAATCCCAATCGGAACCCAACCACGCCGTCACTCCGGGTCATTTTCAGAACACGGTGACTATTTTGTTTTTACATAACTAACAGACAGCGTTACTGAGACAACTTATGAAACCAACTGAACTTTTAAACTTTCACAGAAAAACAAACCGAATGACAGAAAACATGCACTGTCAATGCACCCTAAAAGAGCTAACTTTACACAGGAGAAGAAACTACAGTGAGTAACTGAGTATCAATAGCCGCAAAATAGGGAATGAAGTCGGAAGGCATAGGCAGAAATTTGGCGGAAGACTTAGTTTTTCAAAGAGGCAGAATACGATTGGCTGATATGAAATTAAATCAAAAATGATGCGCTGAAATCGAAGAGTAAACGTGGTGGACGTCAGCCGTACTAGGAGATGACTTCAGCCGAAGATGGTGACGTCACCGGAAGAATACAAGCATTAAACGTATCGTCCCCAAGAAGAAAGAAACTGAAACAGTAAAACATAGCGGAATATAATAGCATCAATCACCGTATGACGTCAGTCGGAAGTGTTCTGAGTCATCGGAAATGAGAGTCAGGTGAAATCGGTGATTTGTGATGAACATCATCGAAGATGTGAACTACGTCATCGGGCGGCGATACAATGTATTGAACGTAGTCGCAAAGTTGATTACGTCAGCCGAGATGTTTCTGACGTCGTCGAAAGAATGAAGATAGTCTTTAAATCGGAAGATGAAAACCTAGGAAGAAACCACTGTTTTGGCGGTAGATTCAGGCAAATCCTAACGTAGATGGTAGTAATTCCCAAGACATAGTTTTAAAGAACAACTTTACAACTTTTGACAGGAAAGCATACAGAGATAGAGCATAAAACAAAGACTTAAATTTCAGATTCTAAAACCACATCAAACATGGTTCTCGAGCACAACCAGAAGGCATACATTTCCGACCTTCATACATAACTGACAGATTTCAAGAAAACAAACTGCATGTATAGCTCTAAATTCGGACCCACCATGGCATGACCTGAAAAGGGATAACTCCAAGCATTACTAATGTTTTTCAAAACATTTCAGACCTTATACATAATATTTCAGGAGACTCTATCAACATGTCGACAGAGTCAAATCTTGCCATCAGAACTAACAATATATATACATCCCCAGAATTTTCCTACAGGTTTTAAAACGAGCACATAGCCTTAACAGTTTTTTAAAAACAAACACCGTAAAGTTCAGAAGAGTTTACAACTATGACCTTTACTTTAAAACTAAGACTAAAACCTCGGACAGAAACTGGGTCTGACTGCAGCAACCACCCCCGAGAGCTCGAAGCCACCAGCCATCCACTCGTCAATTGAGGCACAAGTCCCCTGTGCGTGTTCAGTACCTACCTCAGAGTTAACTATGAGTCCCTAAAACTTTAAGAACAAGAATGCATGGATTGCCGAATGCTATGATGCGGTGTTTCAGAACACGTGACATACAGACACATTACCGTTTCATTGGCATAGTGGTAAATTGGGGCTTATAGGGGACCGGCAAACAGAAGGTGCACTATCACACAGCAGATTTTCAGACTCCCAGGGAGGGAGAAAACCAGAGGGTCTGCTAGGACATTATTTCAGAGTCCCAGAGAAGGGTAACCAGAGGGCCAGTCCCCGCCCGCACTTAACATATACAGTACAGACAGTCAGATTTTATCTGATTAACTTAAACCGTGTACAGAAAACATTTTGCTGACTTTCAGAAAATCGTTGTATGCATGACATTACATGCTTACAGTTGATACAGCAAAACAAGAGATAAAACACAAAACCTGAACAGAAACCACAGACTTCGCTCTAACCTTCTATACCCGACCAGCCACATAATGAGAAAACCTAGTATCCCTCGTCCGAGATGTAGGGCCTTAGGGCCATCCTACGGTAGAACTTACCTGTTTGCGGCATGCGGTATATCTCACGTTCCTGTAGAGTTCGGATCTGTAACATGACTGTACAGAATACACCTACAAATCTAACTAATCTCACGGGAAACGCATCAAACCACTTATAACACTTTAGAACACACCAACGTGTTTTCATCCCAACATGAGTGTTCACCCCAAACTGAAACCCTAAACTTCGGTCAACTCACTTAAACTTGTCCAAACTTGTTTACGTTAAAAGACCTCCCTTGCTGAAAAAAAAAAACGGAGAATGCTGGAGAAACAGTGGGAGGTAGAAGTGAGCTTCACGTATGAGGAAGAGAAGACATCATCTTCCTTTCAAACAAGTTGCCACTTGGCACTCATCCATTGGTTTGCTTCCACCTACCATAATCACTTCCACATTTACCCTTCCATTAGCTTTTACCCAATTGGCTTGTTTTGATTACACTTGAGTTTGGTTTTCCTCACATCCATCATTTAACCCAAATATTCATTGGATTAATAAATATTTCCCTTTAAAGCTCGGGGGAAAAACTATTACACTGGCAAAATGCCGGGTTTCCATTCCACCCACTTAAAACAGATTTTGTCCCAAAAATTTGCTTAAGCGAAGAGGTCCGATATTGGGCTCTACCTCTTCTTGCTTTCCCATGTTGCTTCTCCACGTTGTGAGTCGCCATAACACCTTTCAACCAACGGGACCACTATTGTTTGTTGCGCACACTTTGACTGAGGTATCCAGAATCTGTATGGTCCTTTCTGTCATATTAAGTGTCGCATATGTCAAAGTCCACGTTGCACGACTGATTGGAACCCACACACTTTCTTCCAGCATCGAAACATGAAAAACATTGTTAACCCCATCCCTTTGACCTGGCCACTGTAGTCGTAGCCATGTTCCCAACTTTCTTTAAAATGGAAAAGGCCCAACAAATCTTGGGCTTCGCTTCCCTTCTTGCAAAAGCATCACGCCTTTGAACAGGTGACACCTTCAAAACACCTCATCACCCTCAGTACACTCTAAAAAATCTCTTCTCCGATGGTCTGCATAGCTCTTCTGTCGACTTTGTGCAGCTTGGTTCTTTGCTTTGATTGCCGTTATTACTCCAACATCTTTGTAGTATCTCGGGGCCGCAAGCTTGGTTTCCTCCAACTTCTCCAACCACAACGGGACCTACACTTTTCTGCATAAAGTGTTTCTATGAGCCATGGCCGTGGTAGCCTGATGCTTTGTTAGGGCAAACTCCACATGGCAAATATCTACTCCAAGTAGCATGAAGTTCCAGCACAAACGCACGCGCCTTAACATATCCCCAATGTCTGAATCGTTTTCTCTCAGATTGTCCACCGTCTGTGTGAACGGCCTTGCTTAAGTCCATTCTATGCACAAGGAGCTTGCAAGCTTTTCCAAAACCTAAGTGAAGCTGGATCTCGTCCGAAAAACTATTTGACCAAACCGGAATATCACATGCAGCTTGACAATCTCACTAATATAATAGTTTTCTGCGTACTGATCATAGAGAATGTCGTCTCACAGGTATAAAATGGGCCGATTTCGTCAATCTGTCCACATGGACCCATATGCATTAGGCCTTTACCTGTTCTTGGACCGGCCCACAAACGAATTCCATTGTAATGTTCTCTCCACTTTCCTTCGGTCGGGAGAGGCTGAAGCTTCCCTTGGTCGTTGATGTTCCTTTGACCTTTACCATATCATACAAGACTCCCCACATACTTGGCCCCTTTCCTTCTTCATGTTCCGGCCCCAAAGTTAATTTCAAGTCTTTGATACAACTTCGTTCTACTGGGATGGTAAAAAGAGAAGAAGATGAGTAGGCTGCCGACACGATGTCCTTCGTAACTCTTCTCTTTCGTAACATACCACCTATCTTGAACTTCAGAATGACCGTCTCCCAGTAACTGAATCGAAGAGCCAGAGGTAACTTGCTCACATATCAGCCATCTTCTTTGAATTGGTCTCTGGGCTCTTTAATTAATTCGGTCCAGAACGGTTAGCCGTAACGTAGATTTGCCAGTACGCCGATAGTTTAGAAACTGACCTCCAGTTCAAACTTCTGGATCTCTTCCTCAAAGGCGTGGTATGGTAGCCAATGCGTTTGTATAGTAGACGGGCGTCCTGCTCAACGCATCGGCTACCACATTGGCTTTCCCCCGGTGGTATTTAACTCACTCGTAATCCTTCACGAATTCAACCACCCGTCCTTTGCCTCATATTTAACTCTTTCTGAGTAAAGATGTACTACCTCTTGTGATCAGAAAACCCTCGGCAAGATTTCCATATAGGTGGTGGCCTCCAATAGACCTTCAGCTCAACACAGCTGCCGCTACTCTCAAGGTCATGAGTAGGTAGTTTTGGCTCGTGGTTTTTTCAATTGTCGGGATGCGTCTGCCCACCATTTCTCCCTTCTTGCATTAATACACATCCCAAGCCAATCTTGGACCATCACAATATACGCTGAAATTATTTGCCGCTTCAGTTGGCACCAACTAGGAGATAGCCGTGGTTAATTTTCGGCTTGAGTGGTCTGGAAGATCCCGTTCACAATGCTCAGACCACCGAACTTGATAGTCCTTGCTTTGTTAGCTGGGCATAGGTTTTGCTATCACGGAAAGTCTTTAAATGAACTTTCTGTAATAAACCACTAGTCCAAATACAGCTTCGTACTTCGCTTGCATTCCTCGCTTTGGCCATCCCTTATAGCCTCAATCGTAGTCGGGTCCACAGATACTCCTGCATCAAACACCACATGGCCTAGGAAATTAATCCTACTCAAACCAGAATTCACACTTTGCCCAGCTTTGGCATATAATTGATGCTGCCCTCAGATCGATAGCACAATGCAAAGTGCCCCCTCATGCCGGCCTTACTTCTGGAGTAAACCAAATGTCGTCGATGAAAAACGATCCACAAATTTATCCAAGACATCTTTGAATATATCCTATTCATCCGTTCCCATAAATGCTGCGGAGCATTATTAATCCGAACGACAGCACCAGAACTCTAATGCCCGTATCGGTCCTGAAGGCGGTCTTTTGTAATATCATTTGCTCTACCTTCAACTGGTAATTATCCGGAAGCGCAAGTCACTCTTTGAGAATACCCGAGCGAGAGTGCCCTTGTAGCTGGTAAAATAAACGTCGATTCTTGGCAACAGGTACTTATTCTTAATCGTCACATGTTGTTCGACTCACGGTAGTCAATCCTCCGTAGGGACCCATCCTCTTCTTAACAAATAAACGGAGGCCCCCACCTGGGGAGAAACTGGGCTCAACAAAACCCTTGTCCACCAGTCTTTCACAGCTGAGTCTTCACTCCTGTCAGCTTCTATTGGTGGCCATGCGGTACGGATTCTTCGTACTGGTTCAGCACCAGAGTACCATCGACCTCGAACTCGATCTCCACGTCGGTGGTCAATCCCGGCAAATCATCCAGGAAGACCTCTGAGAAGTCTCGAACTACGGAATATTTGAAGTTCCCACCTCACCTTGTCTTGACATCTAACCACGGTGGCAAGGATCCGACACATCCTGAACCTCATCAGCTTTGAACCTTCAGGTTGATATCACATCACACTAATTTTCTTGTATGCTGAATAGGAGAACGCTACTTTGTTCGTGCCTAAAATCACGAGCCCGGACCTACAAGTGCGATGGTGGCATGATGTCTAAATAGCCAGTCCATCCCCAGAAGGACGTCGTATACCTTTCCCTACCAATACGATGAGTTGCCTACAACTTCTGGTCTCTACTGACACACATAACCCCGTATGACCCCTCGGAAGGCATAACACTCTAAATCTCCGAACGTTAGCATATAATGCTGTAGGCCTGATCGACAACGTACAAACTAACCTTCTTCTAACTACGAATCCCCGACACAAATGAATGTGTGGCCCCATATCCCACAGGTATAAGCAGGTACACCCCCACAATTGTACCTGTTATTGCCTTGTGTAGCAAATCGCATCATCACATAGCTCCATCATTGCAAACATCTTGGCACGGCTTGAACCCATCCTGGTGCGGCATTGGTCAATCCCGAACAAGATGGCCTACTTTGCCGCATCGAAAACCACTGGCCAGCACAACCTACATTTCTCCTCTGTGAGTGTCTGGCACTGTGGGCATACAAAGGCTGAGGAGCCCCCTTTGTTCTCTGTCCTTTGGCCTTGGTAGAGGATGGCTCAATTGGGCCTTTTAATGCACCTGTTTTTTGCTGTTGAGTTGTAAATCCGACCTCTTGTTGTTTGTTGTTGCTGTTGAGGGACAACTTCGAATAAATCCCCTCTTGGTTAAATCTCTTTGTCTCTGGGACTTTTATTTCTAAGGCCTCGAACTAATAACCTTGTGGCCACCACTTTCACATCCGGTGCCTCATCGAACCTCCCGTCGTGATCCCACGTAATAAATCCTTCTTTTAGAGCCCTTGAAGAACTGATTACTTTGTTCTCATCGGTAGCCCACCATGTGTTCTCATATCGGGAATAAGACTCAAATTCTGGACGATTCAGCCACTGAACCATACTATCGCAGGCCGAGAGAATTCACGTACTCTCCTTCCTCCTCTCGGTCAAAGTAGTTCTCTTAGAAATTTTCGTGAATCCTTCCCAGCTTAATCCATTGGTCTCTTAGGTATCCCACCAAAATCATATCCATCACTTTCGGTGAGATAAAACTGTGGCAGCAGATAATTTCTTGTTGTTTCTACCTCCTGCATACTGAAAATCTTCTTCCATTGTTCGAATCCACAGGTTTCACGCAACGAGTCGGCTGTAAGACAATCCATCACATGAAGTTGGCGGAGTCCGCGGAATCTATCTCCACTATTGCCTCGCGCGCTACCCGATTGGTAGTCCCATGGTTTATTGTTTCTATCATCTTCTCTGGCCATCATCTATTCACCATGCGTGACTGTGCCCCACCAGTTCGGTTTAGTCCGGTCAATGGCTCGAAGCTTTCGCTTGACTCTTCTTGTTCCTCTCCCCAATTTCTAATAAACCCTATAAACAGAATAACCTACTTAATTAAACAGAACTTTTACCAGAATTTTTAAACACTTACAGCTTGGTGGAGCATCTCACTTGGCAGGGTTGTACATTCAGACATTTCACAATCGTTTTAAACCTTGTCTCCTCTGCTACCATGAACTGTGACAGCCCGAAACCGTATCCCGATCGAACCCCAACCAAGCCTCCTCTATGTCATTGCGAAAACGGTGACTATTTGTTTTTTTTTACATAAACGAAGAGACACTTGACTGGAAACAACTAGGAAAGCCACTGACTTTTAAACTTAACAGAAACATAAGCCGAATGTTACAGAAAAAATGCACTGTCAAATGCACACCCTAACATAGCATAACTTTTACACAGCGAAGGAAACTACAGTGATAACAGAGTAAAAAGCACAGAAAATAGTGAATGATTCGTAAGGCATAGGCAGAAATTTGGCGGAAGACTTAGTTTTTTCAAATAGCAGAAAACTCTTGGTGTAGATAAATTAAACCACAAATGATGCTCTGAAATCGAATAAGGAAACAGTGGGGCGTCACCGAAGAGGAAGACGTCATCCGAAGATGGAATGACGTCAACCTGAAGAACAAGCATTAACGTAATCGTCGAAAAAGAAACGGAAGACGATTAAAATTGAAAGCGTAAGATATAGCACAATCTCGTATGACGCAGTCGCAGATGTTCTGACGTCATCGTAAAATGAAGGCAGGAAGGTGCATCGGGATGTGTGATGACCATCATCGCATATGGTGATGACGTCATCGGCATTACAGGTAGTGAACGTATCGCAGAAGGTGATGACGTCAGCCGGAAGATGTTCTGACGTCATCGGAAGATGAAGATATCAATTTAATGGAAGATGAAAACCTAGCAGAAACACTGTTTGGCGGTAGATGCTCAAAATTCCTACCGGTCGATGTAATCAGAAGACATTTTTAAAGACAGAATTAACAACTTTTGACAGGAACAGCATCCACAGAGAGCATAAAACAGAAGACTTAAGCGTTTCCGATGTCTCAACCACATCAAACTGGTTCTCAGCACAACAGAAGGCCTACATGTTTCTACCTTCATTACAATGACAATTTCAGAAAAACAAACTGCATGATAGCCATAAATTCAGACCATTCAGCATGACCTTAAAAGGGAGAACTCAAGCAATTACAGAATGTTTTCCAAAACCATTTCAAGACCTTAATACAAATATTTCAGGAGACATCTATCAACTGTCGACAGAGATCAAAATCTTGACCATCAGAACTTATACAAATATATATATACATCCACCAGAATTTCCTACAGGTTTTTTAAAAACGATCACAAGTCCTTAACAGAGTTTTTAAACCAACACAGCAGAATTTCCAGAAGAGGTTACAACTTTGACCTTTACTTTAAAAACTAAGACTAAACCTCGGGACAAAACTGGTCTGACTGTCAGCAACCACCCCAGAGAGCTCGACCACCAGCCTCTACTTCGTCAGATTGAGGCAACAAGTCCTCGGTTCGTGGTTCAGGTACCTACATCAGAGAGTTCACACTATGAGTCTCAACTCTAAGACATATAAATGCAGTGAGGCAGAATGCTAGGCATGCGTTTTTTCAGAAACACAGTGACAGTACAAAACATACGTTCCTTGCATAGGGGTATAAGGGGGCTTATAGGGGACTGGCAACCATAAGGTGCACTATATGCAAAGGCAGATTTTCAGACTCCCTAGGAGGGATAAAACCAAGGGGTCCTTGCTATGACAATTATTTTCAGATTCCCAGAGAGGATAAAACCAGGGCCAGTCCCTTCCCGCACAAAATTAACCAGTACTTACACACATCCGATTTTATCTTGATTAACTGTCAAAACCGTGTACAGAAAAAAGTTTTGCATGAACGTTCGAAAATGTGTATGCCATGACATTTAACAGTGCTTTACATTTGTACAAGCAAGAACAAGAGATAAAACCACAGAAACCGACCAGAACCACAGAACTTAAACTCTAACCCTTCTACCCGAAACCAGCCAACATAATGAAAACCTAGTACCTCCGAGATGTAGGGCCTTAAGGGCCAGCCTACGGGTATGAACTTACTGTTTGCGGCAATGCAGTGTACTCGAACGTCCCTGGAGAGTTCGGATCTGTAACATGAATGTACAGAATTTAAACGCTACAAATGCTAACTAATATCACGTAGGAAACGCAGCAAACACCCTTAAAACACTTTAGAAAACACACCAACGTGTTTTCATCCAAAACAGTGAGTTTTCACCCAAAACTGAAACCCTAAACTTCGGTAAAAACTCACTTTAAACTTGTCCAAACTTGTTTGCGTTAAAAGACGCTCACCTTTGCTGAAAAAAAAAAAACGGAGAAATGCTGGAGAAACAAAGTGTGGAAGTTTTGTTTCAATCGCCTGGAAGAGAGAAAACAGAAATGGGAGGTAGAAGTGAGCTTCACGTAGGAGGAAGAGAAGACATATCTTCTTCAACAAGTTGCCACTTGGCACTCATCCATTGGTTTGCTTCCACCTACCATAATCACTTCCACATTTACCCTTCCATTAGCTTTTAACCTAATTGGCTTGTTTTGATTACACTTAGTTTGGTTTTCCCTCAAACATTCCATCATTTTAACCAAAATATTCATTGTATTAATATAATATTAATCCCGTTTAAACGATCCGGGAAAAACTATTACATGGCAAAAATGCCGGGTGTTACAATTTAATAGCATAGCATATTTTAGTTGGATTATTGATGAATAATTGGAGGATGGTATTTGAAGTGTTATTAGGGAGGAAGAGATAAATTGATGAAGTGATGAAGGTATAGAGTGGAAATGGTGAAGTGTGTGTGTGCAGGGAGAGGATGAAAAGAAGGAGAAAGAGGAAGGGAGGCAACTCTCTGGAGTTCGAACTCCAGAGAGTGTGCCGATCGATCGCCAGAAGGGGCGATCGATCGGCCCTCTATGGCTACGCTATGGAAGAAATTCAAGAACGTATGCCGATCGATCGCCTGGTGAGGGCGATCGATCGGCTGGTGATCGATCGCCATGGGGCGATCGATCGGCTGATATGGGGGCGATCGATCGCCCCCTTTATTTCATAATAGCCGATCGATCAGCTGAAAGGGGCCGATCGATCGGCTGTGCTTTTTACAGGCATAATGTCCTTTTTGCCATCGCTAAGTTTGGCCGATGGTTTTCATTTATTTAGTACGTTTCTTTAAATGATTTTGAAAACGATTTCAACGATTTAGACTTTGATTTAACGCTTTAGAAGTCGAAATTTACTTATTGTTCAAACCGAAAAATTTCTACAGGAATGTAAGGGATAGGAATTGGGTGTGCTACAGCCTGAGTCCGTTCACTAACGAATGTAAATGTACAGAAACGAAGAATGAAATGAGTGAAACTTAAAGAGTTTATGTGAACAGGCGAGTGTAATATGTATGTATGTCACGGTATAGGTCGTGGTGGCACCGACGTGGGGTCGGGGTCGTTACAGAGCAGCCATGAAATACTACTCTATATCCCAAATAAAGTTTTCCAACTCTTTAGCATTACGATGCCCATCAAAGGACTTCGGTTTGTCAACTTTGATTTTTTTAGTAACGCCATGCTCCGTCGTGCCACTCAAAGCGCATTTGATAAGGGACAGCTCTGATTCAAGTGCTTGGACATTTTCACCAATGCCCTTGATGGAAGCATCAAATCCATCAATCTTGACCTTCACCGAGTCAACCAAACCTCGAAATTCCATAATCAGATCACCAAACTGAATCTCCATGATTCTTAACTGATCCATGAGCCGTCCTGTCAATACGAATAAACTCTCTGTTTGTTTATCTTCACCAAGAACAGACCTGCTACTCCAAAACAATCAGTCTTTCTCTGATCTCGTTCATCGTACGCAACGCCCAATTCCTTGAACTTTCTCTAATACCAAATTGTCACACAACCAAAACTATAACCCAAATTTTCCCCGTGATGGGAACAAAGTCTACCTACTTAGCTCAGCCACACGAACCTAAGTGTCTCCATGACACTTAAGTAATGATGAACAAAGAGTTTATGTAACGTCCCTAACACTGTACCCTTATTTCCCATATTATTTTTTTTTTCCTAATAGACTTTATTTGCATTTAAGCGGAATTTAGATTGGAATCGAAATTGTTAAAACGTTCGAATCTATTTTTAAACCACTTAATAAAACTTTAAAACAATTAAAAGAAAATATAATTAAAAGTTAAAATCAATCGGCTGAGGAAAGGAGGGCAAAAGGGACATTCGTTCCCAAAAGCATAGGGGCGATCGATCTCCCAAAACAGGCGATCGATCGCCAGTTGAAAAAAATGAGGGGCGATCCGCCTTTTTGCCCAGCGATCGCCTCTCAAGGCGATCGCAGATCGATCGCCCAGAACAGGCGATCGATCGTCCAGAACAGGCGATCGATCGCCAAGCTCTCTGGAATTTTTCCAAAGAGCACGGCTCCCTCATTTCCCTTTCTTCCTTCCTTTTCCTCTTTTTCCCAGCATACACATACTCCTCACACAACTTCAAAACTTCACAATTTATTAACACAATTTCTACTTACCTCACAATCATACATTTCAACATTTAATCTCTCAGTACTCGTACATCTATCATTATCTCGCTCAAACCAACTCGAGTCACAATTCAACAAAATAAGTTTTCACGAAAACAAACCGCGTGGATCCGTTTAAAAACTAAACGTTTCCTCCTGTTTTAAAATCACCAAGCGGTTATAAAATAAATTTCCAAAATGTTCAAAACTTCGAAACATAAACATATCAACTAGTCCAGATCCAAACATCCTACAATGTTCTATCTGTACAAATATTTTACCTAACATTTTCTATCCAAAATAACCCAAAATACCTACATACGTCCCCACGGGTCATGAAACGCCTCGACTATGCCAGCACACCCCACGAGCCATCCTCCGTCACTGCCATCACTCCTCGGGTGGACCGATCTCATTCCTCACCTATATCCCTTAATCACCTACACATACAACAATCTATAAGCTAAAGCGCAGTAAGTTTTGTACAGCAATCA
>CM039503.1:56615771-56642985 GCA_022432975.1 Begonia masoniana
AAAAAAAAAAAGGGTACCTATTCTTGATTGTCAACTTATTTAGTTCCCTATAGTCTATGCACATTCTAAGAGAACCATCTTTCTTCCTTACAAAATAAGACTGGTGCAGGCACCCCAAGGAGAACTACTGGGGCGATAAATCCCTTGTCAACCAATTCCTGCAGTTGGACCTTCAATTCTTTCAACTCAACAGGTGCCATACGGTAAGGGTTCTTAGATACAGGTGATGCCTCAGGGTATGTATCAATTACAAACTCTATTTCTCTATCGGGTGGTATACCCGGTAAATCATCCAAGAATGCTTCGGGAAACTCCCGGACTATAGGAATGTCCTGTAGCTCAGTTTTATTCTTCACCCGATCATCTATAACACTAGCCAGGTAGCTCTCACAACCACATCTCAGCATTCGGTATATTTCTAGTGAGGATATAATTGGTATCTTACTTATTTTAGGAATAGCTTGGAAGGAATAATGGTTATCATTTGGGGGTCTAAAATCAACTATTCTAGATCGACAACTTATCGTGGCATGATGTCTAAATAACCAATCCTTCCTAATATCACTTCATACCCTTTTATGTTAAGGACAATTAATTCCGCATAGAGATTCTTATCCCCTAAGGACACGACGTCACCCTTAACAATCTGTTCCGAATGTAGGGACTTTCCTGATGGTAACATGACACTATATGACCTCTCAGCTGGTAAAGGTCCAATGTTATGTTTGCATACAAACAAGGTTGATAGAACGAGTGTGTGGCCCCTGTATCTATGAGTGTGTAAGCAGCAAAACCGCAGATCATGATAGTACCTGATATGACTGTGTGCTGAACAGCTCCCTCATCTTCCATCAACGCATAAACTCTGGGTACAACTCTTGCACGTTCGGGTCTGGCGGCATGGGGCAGTCTCTGACTAGGTGTCCGGTCTTATCACACCTGAAACACCGGCCAAAAGCAGCTTGCACTCACCATGGTGGTTCTTCTGACATGTAGGGCACAGAGGTGCCAAGGGTCTCTTTCCTCTTCCCTGGTCATCATTCTGGTTGAGGGGCCTCTTTATCCCATGCTGTTGTTGCTGTGGTCCCCTGTTCTGACGCGGCTGCCAACCCTTGTTCTGACGTGGTGGCGGCTGAGTGTCTTTCATGAGTTTCTTTGGTTGTTCGCGCTGTGCGTATGCTGTCATTTCTGCCTCTTCTAGCTCCAAGGCCTTAGCCGTCACATCCCCATAAGGTACATTATGTATCCCAGCAGTCTTCACCTTCATGTACAGACTTGGCTTCAGTCCTTGAACAAACTGGTAAATCTTATCTTCCTCATCCTCAATCATACGGGGAGCAAACCGTGATAAAGCATCAAATTCACATATATAATCCGTCACAGAGCCAGTTTGTCGTAGATTCATGAACTCCTTCTTCTTGTTGGCCCGAACAGTCCTATTGAAGTACTTGTCAAAGAAGGCAGTCTTGAACATGTAACACCCGGGAATTTCCTAATACGTGCGTAACCTTAGATTTGTTGTATTAGGATAGGTTAATTATGCAAGTGTAAGGTGTGCATTGAAGTGTAGTAGAAGTGTATTAGAATTGGAAGGTTTGACAAGTCAAAACACTTTGTGATTGGTGGAGGATGATTGTTGAAAAGTCAAATGGAAATCAACCAATAAGAAGTAAGCATTTAATGATGAAAGTGGAGGGAAACCAAATGCATATCACGTTGGATGAAATGAGGAGAAGAAGAGTGGGGTTGTTATGCAATTTTAAAAAGTAAGGTGGAGGTATTCAAAAAGTGGAAAGAAAGATTAGGTTAAAACTAGAGTTTTCTTCATTTTCTTCCTCATTTCGGTTCTCCTCTCCACAAAGTTTCCAGCCACCATTGAAGCCCTCCAAGTCCTTCAATACCTCAAGGTTTTCAAGATTTAAGGTTAGTTTTGTTGGGTTTCAAGTTTTATACGTTAAGGGTTGGTTTGTTGAAGTTTTAGGGTGTTTGGTGAGAGTTTGCATAGGGTTTGGAAACCCTAATTGGTGAAGTCCGAAAATTGATTGTAAATGTTAGATCTCTTCCCTATTTTGAGGATTTGGTTGTTGAATGACTTGGTTTAGGTAGATTAGAGGGGTTAGATGGAAGATTGAGAGAGTGTTACACAAAAATAGTTGAAGAACACCATATACCCGATTCTGTCTTTGGGAATTTCGGGCTGACCAAGTGTTTGTTTGGTTGAATTGAGTGCTTAAATGGATAGTAGACGTGTAGAGGTTTCCGAAATGGGGTGGCACGTCAAAATCCGTTGAAAAACGAGAGAGTTACGACCGTTTGAAGTTGGACGGTCAATTTGGTATAAAAATCGGGTTTGGAGTTAAGTTGTGAGTTTAGGAGGAAATGTGTGCTTAGTTTAGTTAGAAAATCCTTATAATTTATTTAGGTTGTTACTAAGTGAATTTCTGTATTGGTTAGGTGATCGAACGTTTGATTTTGTTGGACGGTGTGAACAAGGAAGTATCGAGCAGCCACCAGGTAAGTAGTGGAGTGCGTGTTTGTTGCCTTCGGGCCTACACCATAGAACGGTAGGGATTGTTTGATTGTTGCTATGTTTTGCTTTGTGTCATGCATCGTGTGTCACGCATCATGGTTTTCTAAACTACGAAATTACGTGTTTTGCATTCTTGAGCGGTGAGAATGAAATGAAAGATAAGAAAAGATTTGCAACGTGGTCGTGAGTATGAATTTCTCGACCTATTCGTGCTTGAAGTGCACAATGGGTTGGTGCTTGAAGTGCACCCGGGCTTGAAGCGCACGGAGGATTCTACGATCGATTGGGGGATTCTAATGTACGTAATGAGTCGTGAGTATGAATTCCTCGACCTATTCGTGCTTGAAGTGCACAATGGGGTTGGTGCTTGAAGTGCACCCGTGCTTGAAGTGCACGGAGATTCTACGATCGATTGGAGGAGATTCGGTTGGCCGTCTTGGACTGTGTTGGGACGTGTGCCTCCGGTCTAGCTCCGTGGGTCAAGGTGTGGCCGTCCTGGACTGTGTGGGGGCGTGTGCCTACTTGATTCACACGGAAGTGAAAGATAAAAATGCAATTGAAACAAAAAGAAGCAACTGAGTGTGTAGAAACTGCATGTTAGGATTGAGTCGAGCATTTAGCGTGTCGTTGTGCATTATTCCCTACTTGCTAAGCGTTAGGCTTACCTTTTGTGTGTTCTGTGGTGTAGGTGACGAGTTTTATACAGGTGAGGTTGATGAGACAGCTCAGGATTAGGCCGCAGTCGGAGGAGTACGGAGTCCGCCGGTGCGGGTCATTGTCGGGGCGTCTGGACCACTGTTCGTCGGGTAATGTGGGAGGTGAACATTTTGATAGATGGTTGTTTAGTGGTTTGTAATGTTTTGAATGTTGGGAGTAAGGTAGAACCAAGGGTGACGGGTTGTTATAACTGTTTTAGTACCGTTGTACGGTTTCGATGTAAATGATTTTATTTTGGTGTCGTTTGGTTGAAACTATTTTCGTAATGGTTGTTAGCGTTTGGGGATTGAAATGGTATATTTTTGGGTTAAATTTTCAGGTTTTGGGTATTTAAAGTTTTAGGCGTTATATTGCCCGTTTTGGTTTAAACTATTTAACGTCGGGTTATGTTCGCTATTTTTTTATTTAATCATTTGAAGTCGGTTTTCTATAAAATTTACGGGATTTGAAGATTTAGGTGTCGGGAGTGTGTGGTTAAAATTTCATGGATTTTGGAGAAGTTTAGCTTAAGGAAAAGTGGAAAAAATTTGGTTGCAGGTGTTGACACTTACTGTTCAAAGTGTTGACACCTACTGTTCATAGTGTCGACACCTCAGACAAGGTGTCGACACCTTTTGCAAAGAAAAGGGACCAGAGAGCAAAACTGTTTTAAAGTGTTGACACCTACTGTTCATAGTGTCGACACTTTACTGTTCACACTTCAATTTTCAACATTTTGATGCTTATTTCAAACCAGTTTTAACCCGACTTTTTCCGACATATTTTAAACATATTTTGGCACATTTTCCAACAAAATTTGAGGGTTCGAAAAACCCGAAAACCGAGCCGAAAAATTTACGAAAAAGATTTTAAACGATGTTTTCAACACGGGTTTGGTTAGCAACGTAGCGCACCGGGCCCGGGCGGGTTCGGGGCGTTACAATTATGGTATCAGAGCGTTAGTGGTCGAGTCGTTCAAAGGATTACCCGACAATACCGGCCGCCGTGCAACGTGCTTCACCGACTGTAAGTATTTCTTAACTTTAGTTAGTTTCTTTTCTAAGATTAGAATTTCTAACCTTTACAGGAATAGAAAAGAGAATGCCTAGAAACCCAGGAGAGCCAAGACGACCCGGACGACCCCGGAATGAGCCCGAACCACCTGAGGACCCTAACAAACAACTCAGGGATCTGTTAACCATGCAAGCTCAACTGCTCGGTGTTTTTATGAATCAAGGACTACAGGGAGGCCTTGGAGCGGGGTCCAGCTCTGGAGCTGGCTCTAGCGGAGATAGATTTAGACGGTTAAAGCCCCCTGCCTTTGAAGGAAGTCTGACTAATCCAATAGCAGCTGAAAATTGGATTTGTACAATTGAAGAAATGTTTGGTGTGGCCGAGTTAGAAGAAGAAAACAAGGTTAAGTGTGCGACGTTCCACCTATCTGATAGTGCCAAAAGCTGGTGGGGAACAGTGAAAGCTACGACCGATACTCAGAGCATGAGTTGGGAAGATTTCAAAGAAATATTTTATGAGAAATACTACAACCGAACAGCCCGAGCAGAAAAGCGATTGGAATTCATGGCTTTGAAACAGACTGGATCCGTTGGGGATTATATTCAGCAGTTCGAAACATTATCCAAGTTTTCCGGCCGTATGGTCAATAGTGAGGAAGATAAAATTTTTCAGTTTGTACAAGGTTTAAAGCCGGAGATTGAAATGCTAGTGACGACTTTTGGGATCGACGGGATACCATTTACCCGTGTGACGGCCAAGGCTTTAGAAGTGGAGAAAACTGCCGGGAAGATCCTTAAACCTATTGAAGCTCCTAAGAGAATGTTCAAGGATATTACCGCACAGTTTAGCAAAGGCGGATCCTCTTCGCAATTTCAAGGTACGAAACGACCGGGCGGGAAATTGACAGATCAAAGAGGTGGTAAGAGGCCTCAGCAGCAACCACAACAAGGAAAATTGTTTCCACGGTGTCCGAAATGTTTAAAGTCACATCCAGGGGAGTGCGGACAGTACGAAGGAAAATGTTACAATTGCTTTGAGTCTGGTCACATGTTTCGAAACTGCCCGAAGCCGAAAGTTATTCGATGTTTTAATTTCAACAAGCCGGGTCACATGGCGAGAGATTGCCTGGCAGCGAAGAAAGAACCAGTGAAAGCTATGCCTCGAATTTTTGCTATGATCGAGCCCGACAGTGAAGACCGTCCTGCTGTTATCTCAGGTACTGTGTTTGTTAATTCGGTGCCTGCTTTTACTTTGATAGACTCAGGTGCTTCTCATTCTTTTGTGGCAACGGCATTTGTGGTGAAAGTGAACATGGAAGTGAGTCCGGCTGAATGTTTTTATGATGTGAAGTTACCTTCGGGTGAATGTCTGCATTCAGAACAGATAGTATTGAATAGTTTGGTATCAGTGGGAAGGAAGCAACTGCCTGCTGATTTGATAGTCATGGGGATTACCGGGTATGATGTCATACTCGGTATGGATTGGTTATTCCGTCACCATGCCACCATTGATTGCAGAACAGGGACTGTTAACTTTAATCCTCCGGATGGCGAGAAGCTTTCCTTGCAATCGTTGAGGAGTGTTCAGACGCTTTCAGTTATGGCTTCGCTCGATGCTCAGGAATCTGCTAAGGGTGAGTGTATTTGTTTTCTTGCAACTGTTGTAGATGTTCATTCATTGGTAGAAGTGAAACCTCAGGATGTTTTAGTCGTTTGTGAATTTCCCGAGGTGTTCTTGGATGATTTGCCTGGTCTACCTCCGGACCGGGAAATCGAGTTTGTTATTGATACGTATCCTGGAGCTGAGCCTGTGTCGAAGAATCCTTACAGATTGGCTCCTCCTGAATTGAAAGAATTGAAAAAGCAGTTAGAGGAACTAGTTGACAAGGGCTTTATACGCCCTAGTTTCTCGCCTTGGGGAGCGCCCGTATTATTTGTTAAGAAGAAGGACGGGTCGCTTCGAATGTGTATTGACTACCGAGAATTGAACAAGTTAACGGTGAAAAACAAGTACCCATTGCCAAGAATAGATGATTTGTTTGACCAGTTGCAAGAAGCCCGGATATTTTCTAAGATTGATCTGAGATCGGGGTATTACCAATTGAAGGTCAGATCACAGGATATCCCGAAGACGGCTTTCAGGACTCGGTACGGACATTATGAGTTCCTGGTTATGTCGTTTGGTTTGACGAATGCTCCAGCTGCTTTTATGGACCTGATGAATAGGGTGTTCAAGGAATATCTCGATAGATTTGTAATTGTGTTTATCGATGATATTTTGATTTATTCAAAGGATGAAGAGGAGCATAAGGAACATTTAAGGCTTGTTCTGGAGCTTCTAAAGCGGCATCAGTTATATGCCAAATTTTCGAAATTTGCGTTTTGGTTGACGGAGGTGCATTTTCTTGGTCACGTAATTTCGAATGGTGGAATATCAGTGGATCCGACCAAGATTCAATCGATTAATGAATGGCCTCAAACAAAAAATGTCAGCGAGATTCGAAGTTTTCTGGGATTAGCCGGCTATTACAGAAGATTCATTGAAGGGTTTTCTAAAATAGCAGCACCTATGACTCGTCTGACACGAAAGGATGTGAAGTATGAATGGTCTGAAGAATGTGAGTTAAGCTTTCAGACATTAAAGCAGAAATTAACTACAGCTCCTGTTTTGACGTTGCCTGTAGCCGAGGATAAGTTCTGTATTTATTGCGATGCCTCTCGGATAGGTCTAGGTTGCGTGCTTATGCAGAATGATAAGGTGATAGCATATGCTTCTCGACAGCTGAAGCCTTACGAAAAGAATTATCCAACCCACGACCTGGAGTTAGCCGCTGTGGTGTTTGCTTTGAAAATTTGGCGGCATTATTTATATGGTTAGCAATGTGAAGTATATTCAGATCACAAAAGTCTGAAGTATATTTTCACCCAGAAGGAGCTGAACATGAGGCAGCGGCGGTGGTTAGAGCTCGTAAAGGATTATGATTTGGAAATTAAATACCACCCCGGGAAGGCCAATGTAGTTGCAGATGCCTTAAGCCGAGTATCAACTTCCGTGTCAGCTATGGAAGTGGAGATGTCTAGAGAGTTGAACACGGAGTTTCAGAGATTTGATTTAGAGTTGATTTCAAACGTGACTGCCGTGTTATCAGATCTTTCTCTGAAGCCTACCATTTTGGAGAAAATTAGAGAAGCTCAGCAGGGAGATTCGGAGTGTAATAAATTTAAGCTGAGTATGGTGTCTGACGATAAGACGGAGTTCAGTTATTCGGATGATGGTATTTTGAAGTTCCGTAATCGATGGTACGTCCCGAGCAATGAGCAGCTTCGGAAAGAAATTTTAGTTGAAGCTCATTCGTCGAAGTTTTCTGTTCACCCCGGGAGCACCAAGATGTACAGAGATCTCAAATAGCACTATTGGTGGCTGGGCATGAAGAAGTCAGTGGCTGAATTCGTGGAAACATGTTTGATTTGTCAGCAGGTGAAGGCAGAACATCAGAGACCTACTGGAAAGTTGCAGCCATTACCGGTTCCTGAGTGGAAGTGGGACCAAATTTCCATGGATTTTGTTGTTGGATTGCCTAGGACGACGAAAGGATTTGATGGCATATGGGTGATCGTTGACCGTTTAACAAAGTCAGCCCACTTTCTGCCAGTAAAGATGACTTATAGTATGGATCGATTTGCTGAACTTTATATTCAAGAGATTTTGAGATTACATGGTGTGCCAACCTCGATTGTATCAGACAGGGACCCGAGATTCACTTCAAAATTTTGGCAGAGTCTGCACAAGGCGATGGGGACTCGGTTGAATTTCAGCACTGCTTTTCATCCTCAGACGGACGGACAATCTGAGCGTACTATTCAGACTCTTGAGGATATGCTCCGAGCGTGCGTGTTGGAGTTTCAGGGTTCCTGGAGTAGGTACTTACCTTTGGTGGAGTTCTCATATAACAATAGTTATCAAGATACTATTGGTATGGCTCCCTACGAGGCTCTTTATGGAAGGAAGTGTAGATCGCCTCTTTATTGGGACGAGGTCGGAGAATCTAGCTTAATTGGCCCGGAGATCGTTCAGCAAACTACAGATAAAATCCAGTTCATTCGGCAACGCATTCTGACAGCTCAAAGTCGCCAAAAGAGTTATGCCGATGGTAGGAGACGAGAGCTGGAGTTTGAGGTAGGCGATGAGCTTTTCTTAAAGATCTCGCCATTTAAGGGTGTCATGCGGTTCGGGAAGAGAGGGAAGTTGACTCCAAGATATGTTGGTCCATTCCCGATTGTAAAGCGAATAGGAAAGACGGCGTATCAATTAGAGTTGCCTGCTTCAATGGAGGGTGTGCACAACGTATTCCATGTGTCGATGCTTCGAAAATGTCTGAGGGATCCATCGCACGTAGTGGTACAGCAGGAGATCGAAATGCAGCCTACATTGTCCTACGAAGAGAAGCCGGTGGAAATCTTAGATTATGCAGTGAAGAAGTTGCGCAATAAGGACATTCCACTAGTGAAAGTGCTGTGGCGCAACCACAATGTTGAGGAGGCAACGTGGGAGCGTCAACAGGACATGATGGAACGCTACCCTGAACTTTTTAGGTACGCAAATTTTGAGGACAAAATTTTTGTAAGGAGGGTGGATTGTAACACCCGGGAATTTCCTAATACGTGCGTAACCTTAGATTTGTTGTATTAGGATAGGTTAATTATGCAAGTGTGAGGTGTGCATTGAAGTGTAGTAGAAGTGTATTAGAATTGGAAGGTTTGACAAGTCAAAACACTTTGTGATTGGTGGAGGATGATTGTTGAAAAGTCAAATGGAAATCAACCAATAAGAAGTAAGCATTTAATGATGAAAGTGGAGGGAAACCAAATGCATATCACGTTGGATGAAATGAGGAGAAGAAGAGTGGGGTTGTTATGCAATTTTAAAAAGTAAGGTGGAGGTATTCAAAAAGTGGAAAGAAAGATTAGGTTAAAACTAGAGTTTTCTTCATTTTCTTCCTCATTTCGGTTCTCCTCTCCACAAAGTTTCCAGCCACCATTGAAGCCCTCCAAGTCCTTCAATACCTCAAGGTTTTTCAAGATTTAAGGTTAGTTTTGTTTGGGTTTCAAGTTTTATACGTTAAGGGTTGGTTTGTTGAAGTTTTTAGGGTGTTTGGTGAGAGTTTGCATAGGGTTTGGAAACCCTAATTGGTGAAGTCCGAAAATTGAGTGTAAATGTTAGATCTCTTCCCTATTTTGAGGATTTGGTTGTTGAATGACTTGGTTTAGGTAGATTAGAGGGGTTAGATGGAAGATTGAGAGAGTGTTACACAAAAATAGTTGAAGAACACCATATACCCGATTCTGTCTTTGGGAATTTCGGGCTGACCAAAGTGTTTGTTTGGTTGAATTGAGTGCTTAAATGGATAGTAGACGTGTAGAGGTTTCCGAAATGGGGTGGCACGTCGAAATCCGTTGAAAAACGAGAGAGTTACGACCGTTTGAAGTTGGACGGTCAATTTGGTATAAAAATCGGGTTTGGAGTTAAGTTGTGAGTTTAGGAGGAAATGTGTGCTTAGTTTAGTTAGAAAATCCTTATAATTTATTTAGGTTGTTACTAAGTGAATTTCTGTATTGGTTAGGTGATCGAACGTTTGATTTGTTGGACGGTGTGAACAAGGAAGTATCGAGCAGCCACCAGGTAAGTAGTGGAGTGCGTGTTTGTTGCCTTCGGGCCTACACCATAGAACGGTAGGGATTGTTTGATTGTTGCTATGTTTTGCTTTGTGTCATGCATCGTGTGTCACGCATCATGGTTTTCTAAACTACGAAATTACGTGTTTTGCATTCTTGAGCGGTGAGAATGAAATGAAAGATAAGAAAAGATTTGCAACGTGGTCGTGAGTATGAATTTCTCGACCTATTCGTGCTTGAAGTGCACAATGGGGTTGGTGCTTGAAGTGCACCCGGGCTTGAAGCGCACGGAGGATTCTACGATCGATTGGGGGATTCTAATGTACGTAATGAGTCGTGAGTATGAATTCCTCGACCTATTCGTGCTTGAAGTGCACAATGGGGTTGGTGCTTGAAGTGCACCCGTGCTTGAAGTGCACGGAGGATTCTACGATCGATTGGAGGAGATTCGGTTGGCCGTCTTGGACTGTGTTGGGACGTGTGCCTCCGGTCTAGCTCCGTGGGTCAAGGTGTGGCCGTCCTGGACTGTGTGGGGGCGTGTGCCTACTTGATTCACACGGAAGTGAAAGATAAAAATGCAATTGAAACAAAAAGAAAGCAACTGAGTGTGTAGAAACTGCGTGTTAGGATTGAGTCGAGCATTTAGCGTGTCGTTGTGCATTATTCCCTACTTGCTAAGCGTTAGGCTTACCTTTTTGTGTGTTCTGTGGTGTAGGTGACGAGTTTTATACAGGTGAGGTTGATGAGACAGCTCAGGATTAGGCCGCAGTCGGAGGAGTACGGAGTCCGCCGGTGCGGGTCATTGTCGGGGCGTCTGGACCACTGTTCGTCGGGTAATGTGGGAGGTGAACATTTTGATAGATGGTTGTTTAGTGTTTGTAATGTTTTGAATGTTGGGAGTAAGGTAGAACCAAGGGTGAACGGGTTGTTATAACTGTTTTAGTACCGGTTGTACGGTTTCGATGTAAATGATTTTATTTTGTGTGTCGTTTTGGTTGAAACTATTTTCGTAATGGTTGTTAGCGTTTGGGGATTGAAATGGTATATTTTTGGGTTAAATTTTCAGGTTTTGGGTATTTAAAGTTTTAGGCGTTATATTGCCCGTTTTGGTTTTAAACTATTTAACGTCGGGTTATGTTCGCTATTTTTTTATTTAATCATTTGAAGTCGGTTTTCTATAAAATTTACGGGATTTGAAGATTTAGGTGTCGGGAGTGTGTGGTTAAAATTTCATGGATTTTGGAGAAGTTTAGCTTAAGGAAAAGTGGAAAAAATTTGGTTGCAGGTGTTGACACTTACTGTTCAAAGTGTTGACACCTACTGTTCATAGTGTCGACACCTCAGACAAGGTGTCGACACCTTTTGCAAAGAAAAGGGACCAGAGAGCAAAACTGTTTTAAAGTGTTGACACCTACTGTTCATAGTGTCGACACTTTACTGTTCACACTTCAATTTTCAACATTTTGACGCTTATTTCAAACCAGTTTTAACCTGACTTTTTCCGACATATTTTAAACATATTTTGGCACATTTTCCAACAAAATTTGAGGGTTCGAAAAACCCGAAAACCGAGCCGAAAAATTTACGAAAAAGATTTTAAACGATGTTTTCAACACGGGTTTGGTTAGCAACGTAGCGCACCGGGCCCGGGCGGGTTCTGGGCGTTACAGAACATCCCCCAGGTCATAGCTTCGGCATTAGCGGTGCTCTGGATCGAGTCCCACCAATGCCTTGCACTTAACTCCAAATGAAAGACAGCATAGGTGACCTTATCCCCTTCGTCAACCTTTGCATACTTAAACATGTCTTCAATCTTTCGGATCCACTCCTCAGCATGAATAGGATCTGAAACATACCCATTAAACACCGGGGGTCGAAGCCGGTGAAAGCGCTCACCCCCATGATCATGAGTTGCGTTAGTACTGGAGTTGCCTTGTTCTTCCCTAGCTGTCATCAGTCGTTCTATCTGGTGAGATTGGCGCATGACCAGCTCAGTCAACTGAGCAATAGCATTGCTATCCTCATTGCTCTCTCTCTGTTGACCTCTAACCATCTTGGGATTCCTAGACAAATCATTTCAGACACAATTTAACTTAATGACATACATGAAATCATAAACACTTACAGTTGCTGAGGTGTGCTCAAGTGACAGTCAGTGCTGGAAGGCAGTCTGCAGAATCGGTTTTAGAACCTGGTTTTGCTCTGATACCACAATTGTAACGACCCTGGCCAGGAGCCGTCACGTATCCATATTCTTTCATTAACCGTTTGTTTGACTTTTACTATTATTATATTCACTTACTATCTCACAACAGACTTTCACATTTTACATGTATTTTTTTTTTAAAACTGGTAATAGAGACGCAGAACCATTAAGGAAAAACGAACCCTCTCGTGCCCGACTTCCCATACCTCATCGGCTCAACTTTCACAGAGTCGAGCGACTAGACTCGGTCATTGGCTTCTTGACAATTTCGGGAAAAGAGGAGGTGCCCTCAATCCTCTTAACATAATACCACTCGGGTTTGCATGGGTTGCATGCGTTGACAACCCTCAAAAATTTAGTCGTCCGGTCATCACGTGCATTACGCGTGACTCGCTTAACATCACCTAAAAGGAGACGTCTTCCGGTGGGCACGTGGGTCTCGCGTGCTAAATTAAAACATCATCCGATCGCTAATCAACAAAACACATTTTACATCTTCCGGTCGCTAAACGACAAAACACATTTTACATCTTCCGGTCGCTAAACGACAAAAACACATTTTACATCTTCCGGTGGCTAAACGACAAAAACACATTTTACATCTTCCGGTGACGTCATCCGGAAGACTAAACCATCATACAACTATCCTTCGGCATCTACCGATGACGTCTGCCGGAAGACTAAACCAACAAACAACTACCCCTCGGCATCTGCCGATGACGTCAGCCGGAAGACTAAACCATCAAACAATTAACTCTCGGCATCTGCCGATGACGTCAACCGGAAGACTAAACCATCAACAACTATCCTTCGGCATCTGCCGATGACGTCAGCCGGAAGACTACCTCTTCCAGCTTCCGTCTTACGGTAGAGAACTCTAAATCATCAAATGACTCCTTCCAACAGAAAGAAAACACAACTCATTCAAAATGCATATAGCGGAAGACTTAAGCAACAGACCATTTATAAATCTATATAATCATTCCCTGACTCAGTGATCCACTAGACAGTTTCAAAGCTCAACGTTTTAAAATAGTCTCATCCTACTTAAACTACCATATTCTTTAACATACTGTAACATAAGAGTCTTAACCAGGGGTCATAAATCGCCTCTCCAGTCCCGCACTGTCACCTTGAGCATCCTCCAGCAACCAGCCTTAAGCATCCTCTTTGAACATAACATCCTCACCTGAACCTTCTTCACCTACACCATAAGGTTTAACTATAAGCCTAATGCTTAGTAAGGAATGCATGCTGACAGATATACATGAGTACACAATTTAGAGAGACATAAGTTCATAAACCATTCTTCATTCATGTTCATCTTTATCATTTACATAACATGTATTAAGGCAGGAGACGAGGGAGGAAGACAGGGGTACATAGTCATTTGCCTATCGCGGCAGTCGTACATAATCATTTGCCTATCGCGGCAATCATGATACATCACTCGGCCTCCCCAGTGGGAGAATTCGCGAGCCATACATATCATTACTCGGCCTCCCCCAGTGGGAGATTTCGCGAGTCATACATATCATTAACTCGGCCTCCACCAGTGGGAGATTTCGCGAGTCACACATATCATTAACTCGGCCTCCACCAGTGGGAGAATTCGCGAGTCATACATAACGTAGTCTTTTCCCCGTTCTGCACTTAATCATGGTTACATATACATTTCATGTTCTCTACTTAATCATAGACGTGGGACACAGTGCATAGACATAAAGTTCATAAAGAAAAGTCATACCATAAGGACAAGTAGAACATCCCGTAACTTTACATTTACTTACACAACTTCTTCATGTCGTGGGAATAACAAATCATAGTCAACAAGTTAACATTTCAGTGATTTCCTAATACCCTTGCGGTGTAGGGCCCTAGTGGCCGGAAATCTTAACACATTCACTTACCTGGATTCCTTAGCAATCCGAGCTTCTTTCCTTTAAACTTCTTCACCTAAAACATGTACATTACAGTAGTTAAAACAAAGTCCTAATAGTCCTAATCATAAACCATCCTAGGATCTAATAGCTAAAGTCATTCCGATTCCTCTGTTTGACACACTGCAGTCTGAAATCCGAAACTAGGTGGACAGGTTTTACCATTAGTTAAATCCGAGTTGATTACCTAAAATGTTCAGAATCGATTCGGGATGACATTTCTACTCTCAGATTTTAAAAAGTCTTAAACTACTCGGCCACTGCTAAAAATATCCGAACTCAGTGCCGAGCTGAATACAGAGCTCTATTTACTAATGAATGACTACATTGTCCATTTCATACCTCGGGTGTGGATTTGCAGAGGAGAGCAAGCTCGAAACCAGCCGTCGGTAAAGGGAAGTTCTGGTAGCCGAGAGCAAGAACTTGGGAAAGAAGGAAATCGCCGAGAGGGAATGTCGGCTACAGTGGTAATAAATGAGGTTTAAGGTTTCCATTTCCTATTTATACCTAATCCATCAATTTTAATTACAAAACTGCCACCCAACCTAGTTTTACTCAACTTGTAATAATTTTATCTTAACATTAAATTTAAATCATAAAGGTTAAATAAGAGGGTGACAATGAAAATGGTCAGAAAATCACCTGGCCGAAATGTCGGGTGTTACAGAGTGGCCCTCCATTATTAACTTAGCTTGGGTTGTTAAGTTAATTCTTACTCTTTTCCCTCACCTTTTCCATTGGGATTAGGATCGAGGATGAAAATTCTAGCCTACGGTTGTCGTTTTCCTCCCGGAAAATGTTTATCCCAGAGCTTAACCCGTAAGATCACTCTACGGATCCACCAAGGGTATTTTCTTTATTTTATTGTCATCACTTCACACACATTAAGTGATAAGAACGACATGTATTGAGGAACCAATAACCTTTATTGACGTGTAATTAAGACTTAATAATGCAGTTGATGAAGTATAAGAAACTTAACTTCATTTGATTTGTTCTAAAAAACTGAACGTATCAAGCAAATTAGGTTCACTGTTACATGACTTGTGGTTAGAATCTAAGTTATCCATTTCACCTTCAAGGTTTTAACTTAAAGTGATGAGAAAGACGTGTATTTATGACCAAAAAACCTTCCTGGACACGTAATTGAAACTTAGTAATGCGTTTGATGAAGTATAACAAAATTCACTTCATTCGATTTGTGCCAAAAGAACTGAACTTATCAAGCAAATAAAGTTAACTGTTACATGACTTGTGGTTAGAATCTAAGTTATCCATTTCACCTTCAAGATTTTAACTTAAAGTGATCAGAACGACGTGTATTGAGGACCCAATAGCCATCATGGACGCGTAATTAAGACTTAGCAATGCAATTGATGAAGTATAAGAAACTTCACTTCATTGGATTTGTTACAAAAGAACTTAACATATCAAGCAAATGAGGTTCACTGTTACATGACTTGTGGTTAGAACCTAAGTTATCCATTTCACCATCAAGGTTTTAACTTAAAGTCATGAGAGCGACATGTATTGAGGAACCAATAACCTTCATGGACGCGTAATTAAGACTTAGTAAAGCATTTGATGAAGTATAAGAAACTTCACTTCATTCGATTTGTTCCAAAAGAACTTAACGTATCAAGTAAATATGTTTCACTGTTACATGACATGTGGTTAGAACCTAAGCTATCCATTTCACCTTAAAGGTTTTTACTCTAAGTGATGAGAACTACGTGTATTGAGGACCCAATAACTGTAACGACCCGAGGAGGATCATCACGTGTCATGACTTTCCTTTAAACTTATCCGTACTTTTATACCTCTGTAATCGGTGTATATATTTTTTTTTTATATATATATCAAATCTCATTCTAACTTAACTTAAGTTCGCTGAACAACCACATTTAACTTTCACTCCTGCCGGTCGCTAAACGACAAACATCCAGTTGTTCTACCGGCCTGCACGTGCATCTCACATGATTCATTAGACATCTATCGGCAGGCACACATATTTGCATCTGCTGATGGTCACGTGCATCACGCGTGACCAATTAAATCATCACTCAATTACAACGACAAAAGACTGACTTATCTACCGATGACAAGGCACTCCATCTGCCGATGGCAACACACAACATCTGCCGATGGCATTTATACTACATCTTCCGATAGATTAACTCACATCATCTGCCGATGACGTGGCACTACATCTTCTGGTAGATTAACTCACATCATCTGCCGATGACGTGGCACTACATCTTCTGGTAAGGCGGAATGACATTTCCATCTTCCGGTATCTTGACCTACTACACATGCCGATCTCTAGGCATATCGTCTGCTGATGACGTCAGCCGGAAGACAAATACTTTTCCTCTTCCGATGACGTCCTCCGGAAGACAGACTTACCCGACTCCCATCACAATCCTCCTGTCGATTTCTACACTTCAAAATAACACATCTCCTGCCGATAGACAAGTACTTTCATCTACCGACTACTAAACATTAACCTAACATCTTCTTCTTCCGGTAGACAAGCAACTTCATCTACCGATTTCTAAACTCCATAATAACACTCACACCTTCCGATAGACAAATACATTTCGTCTACCGGCAGCACAAACATCATAACTTCAAACTTAATACCGGGACACCAACAGAATAAACCACAGATTCATTAAAACTCATACAGCGGAAGACTTAGTTAAAATCACTCATTCTATATTCTTATAATATACTCATAATCAGTATTCAAGCTAGACAAGTTCAAGCTCCATAATCATAAGTAACATCATCCTACTTAAACTTTATGTTCATAGTTATCATTAAAACCTTAAGAGTAAAACCAGAGGGTCATAATCGCCATCCAGCCACAGACTTTCCACCCTGAGCACCTTCCAGCAACCAGCTTAAACTTCATCCTCAACTTTGTATTCCTCACCTGATATTTCTTCACCTACATCGTAAGGTGTAACTGTAAGCCTAAGGCTTAGTAAGGAATGCAAACTATTATGAGTTCATGAATGCATAACTTGGAGAAAAACATGCTCATAAGTCTTTTCTTTTCACGTACTTGTTCTTAATCATCATTCATAATCGTATCTCGTATTCATTGTTCATAATCATCATTCGTAGACATGCTCATATTCATCATTCCTTTCATCATTCATATTCTTCATTACATTATGTGGTTTAAGGGAGGATTTGTGCCGGTAAAGGGGGTTCGACAGTGAGTTTGATCATGGTCCCTACTGCGGGTCGTATTCATATGTCCTACTGCGGACTGTGACATACGCCGAACCACCCCAACACTCACTTAACCACGTTGCATAAGTTTTATCTTCTTATTTTATTCATGAGAAAACATATTTCAAAACATTTCATATGCTTGAGAAGTAAAACATGATGCATAACATAAATGCACTTAATCATCGAACTAAGACAGGGGAGAACATCAGAATAACATAACCATATCCATCGACATTTCATCAAACATATAGAAGACAACGTTCACTAAATCTAACATAGTCCTTTGATGTAGGGCCCTATTGGCCGGAAACTTAGTACATTCACTTACCTGGATCCTTAGCAACTTGAATCACTTTCTCTTCAACTTCTTCACCTAAAACATTCCACATTATAGTAGTTAAAATCAAGTCCTAAAAGTTCTAATCGAAAGTCATCCTAGAATCTAGCAGCTAAGGTTCTCTGTGCAGTCTGAAATCCAAAACCGAAACAGCTAGATATAGCTATCGATTAAACGGGGTCGGTTATATAAAAGGTCCAGAATCGATTTAAAGGTGGCATTACCAAATGAAGATAAGGAACGATAACCAACTGACTTAGCCATTGAAGAACTCGAAAGTACAAGTTCAACTGAAAACAGAGTTCTAAATGACTACCCGGCATCTACATTGTCAAAATCTTACCTAGAATGCGGGTTACCGGAGTAGAGGCTGAAAAACCAGTTGCTGGGGAGGAAGAAAGTTCCAGAGAAGAAGGGAGTCGCCGAGAGGAAATGTCGGCTGCAGTGAGGTTTAAATGAGATTTAAGGTTTCCATTTCTATTTATACCTAATCCTTCAGTCTTTATTACAAAATTGCCACTCAACCTAGTTTTACTCAACTTGTAATGAATTTGCCTCAACATTAAATTTAATCATAAAGGTTAAATAAAGGGTAACAATGAGAATGGTCAGAAAATCACCTGGCCGAAATGTCGGGCGTTACATCCACCCCTCCTTAAACAAAATTTTCGTCCCCGAAAATTGGTCAAGCAAAGAGTTCTGGATACTTGTCCAACATATCCTGCTGCAGTTCCCATGTAGCTTCTTCAATACCATGATTCTTCCACAAAACCTTAACCAACAAGATTTCCTTATTCCTTAGAGTCTTCACTGCAGAATCCAAAATTTGTACTGGTTTCTCTTCATACACCAAATTAGGCTCAACTTCAATTTCCATTGGTTTAACAACTTGAGTCGGATCACGTATGCATTTCCTTAGCATAGACACATGAAAGACATTGTGAACCTTTTCCAAAGATGGAGGCAAAAGTAACCTATAGGCTGTACTGCCAATTCTTGCTAAGACAGGGAATGGTCCAACGAATCGTGGATTAAGCTTTCCCTTCTTACCAAATCTTAAGACTCCTCTAAATGGTGAAATCTTCAGGAAAACTTCATCACCAACAGAAAACTCAAGATCTCTTCTTCTTTGGTCCGCATAACTCTTCTGTCGACTTTGTGCAGTTAACATCCTTTTCCTAATGACCGTAATCTTATCTGACATCTGTTGTAGAATCTCAGGGCCCAATAGCTTCGCTTCACCAACTTCATCCCAGTACAAGGGGTGACCTGCATTTCCTACCATACAAAGCTTCATAGGGTGCCATACCAATTGTGGACTGATAACTGTTGTTGTAAGAAAACTCAATCAGAGGTAGGTGTCTACTCCAAGATGCCTGAAAGTCTAGAACACATGCCCTTAACATATCCTCGAGTATCTGAATGGTTCTCTCGGATTGTCCATCTGTCTGCGGGTGAAAAGCGGTGCTGAAGGATACTTTGTGCCTAAGGTACCTTGTAAACTTTTCCAGAATCGGGAGGTGAATCTAGGGTCACGATCAGAGACTATGGATACGGGAATCCCATGCAACCTGATAATTTCTTGGACATAAAGGTTAGCAAGTTGATCCATCGTGTAGGTTGTCTTGACAGGTAAGAAATGAGCCGATTTCGACAGTCTATCAATCACTACCCAAATACTATCATGTCCCTTAGTTGACTTAGGTAATCCTACAATGAAATCCATAGCTATGTGTTCCCATTTCCATTCGGGAATAGGTAGAGGTTGAAGGGTACCTCCTGGTCGTTGGTGCTCTGCTTTAACTTGCTGACATACTAAGCATGACTCTACACACATGGCAACATCCCTCTTCATATTCGGCCACCAATAATGTAATCTTAAATCTCGATACATCTTAGTACTACCAGGATGTACAGAAAAGGAAGACGAGTGAGCCTCGGCCAAAATCGACTTACGTAATTCCTTATCATCCGGAATATACCACCTATTCCTAAACATCAGAATACCATCCTTGGTAAGACTGAACTCCGAGGAGACATCCTTCTGCTTACACACCATACTACTATTTTCCTTTGAATCTTTCTGTTGTGCCTCCTTAATTTTTAAAGCAAAAACAACTGCAGCTAGCTCTAAATCATGAGTGGGGTAATTCTGTTCATAACCTTTTAGCTGCCTAGAGGCATATGCCACAACTTTACCTTCTTGCATCAAAACACATCCCAAACCAATCTTGGATGCGTCATAATAAACACTAAATTTTCCTTCTTCAGTTGGGAGAGTTAATAGCGGGGCTGTCGTTAACTTCTGTTTCAATGATTGGAAGCTATCTTCACAAGCTTCGGTCCAAAAGTACTTGAGGTCCTTCTTGGTTAAATTGGTCAAAGGTTTAGCTATCATAGAGAATCCTTTAATGAACTTTCTATAGTAGCCAGCCAGACCAAGGAAACTTCGAACTTCACTGACATTCTTTGGCTGTGGCCAATCCTTAACGGCCTGAACCTTAGTTGGGTCTACTGATATGCCCTCAGCAGAAATGACATGACCTAAAAAGTTGACCTTATCCAGCCAAAATTCACATTTGGACAATTTGGCATAAAGCTGCTGCTGTTTTAAGGTTGATAATACTATTCTCAAATGTTCTGCATGGTCGGTTTCAGTCTGTGAGTATATTAAAATGTCATCTATAAACACAATTACAAACTTATCCAGGTACTCACGAAACACTCGGTTCATCAAGTCCATGAAAGCTGCAGGCGCGTTAGTCAGTCCAAATGACATTACAAGAAATTCATAGTGTCCGTAGCGGGTTCTGAAGGCTGTCTTTGGTATATCTCCTTCCTTAACCTTCAGTTGGTAATAACCCGAACGTAAGTCAATCTTTGAGAATACCTTAGCTCCTTGTAGTTGGTCAAACAGGTCATCTATCCGGGGTAAAGGATATTTATTCTTGACTATCAACTTATTCAGTTCTCTGTAGTCTATACACATTCTAAGAGAACCATCTTTCTTTTTAACGAAAAGGACAGGTGCACCCCAGGGAGAACTACTAGAACGTATAAATCCCTTGTCAACTAATTCCTGTAGTTGGACCTTTAATTCTTTCAACTCAACAGGTGCCATTCGGTAAGGATTCTTAGATACAGGTAATGCCTCGGGGTATGTATCAATCACAAATTCTATCTCTCTATCGGGTGGTAGTCCCGGTAAGTCGTCCAAGAATGCTTCAGGAAACTCTCGTACGGTAGGAATACCTTGTAATTCCACTTTATTCTTTACTCGGACATCCATTATGTTGGCTAGATAACTCAAGCAACCATTCTTCAGTAACCGTTGAGTCACTAGTGAGGATATGATTGGTATCTTACTCATCTTTGGAATAGCTTGGAAGGTATACCGATCTCCATTTGGGGGTCGGAAATCAACTAGGCCAGACCTACAACTAATCGTGGCATAATGCCTAAATAACCAATCCATTCCTAAAATAATCTCATATCCTTTCATGTCAATCATAATCAGTTCTACATATAGCTCCTTATCTCCTAAGGACAAAACATCACCCTTCAACATTTGCTCAGAATGTAAAGACTTCCCTGATGGTAACATAACTCTATACGGTTTATCAACTGGCGAAAGTTCTAACTTATGTTTACACACAAACAGGGTTGCTATGAATGAGTGTGTGGCTCCCGTATCAATAAGTGTATAAGCAGAAAAACCACAACCATAATGGTACCTGATATGACCGTGTGTGGTTCAACATCTTCATCCTCCATCATAGCATAGACTCTTGGTGCAACTCTAATTCAATTCGGGTCTGATGGCATCGGGCAGTCTCTGGCTATGTGTCCAACCTTGTCGCATCTATAGCAACGGCCAGAGTGCAGCTTGCACTCCCCATGGTGATTCTTCTGACAGTTGGAACATAGGGGAGCCGAAGGTCGCTTTCCTCTTCCTTGGTCATCACTTGGATTGAAGGATCTCTTAACACCTTGCTGTTGTTGTTGCTGGTTTCTGTTCTGCTGGGGTTGCCATCCCTTGTTCTGCCGTGGTGGTGGTTGAGTCTCCTTAGTGAACTTCCTTGGCTGTTCACGCTGTGCATAAGCTGTCATCTCAGCCTCCTCCAATTCCAGGGCCTTAGCCGTCACTTCGCCATAAGGTATATTGTGTATCCCAGAAGTCTTTACCTTCACATACAACTCGGCTTCAGTCCTTGAACAAATTGGTAAGTCTTGTCTTCATCATTCTCAACCAGTCGGGGAGCAAACCGTGACAAAGCATCGAATTTGCATATATAATCCGTCACAGAGCCAGTTTGCCGCAGGTTCATGAATTCTTTCTTCTTGCTGGCCTGAACGGTCCTATTGAAGTACTTGTCAAAGAAGGCAGTCTTAAACATATCCCAAGTCATAGTCTCTGCATTAACAGTGCTCTGAAGAGAATCCCACCAATGCCTTGCATTCAGCTCCAAATGATAGACAGCATAGGTGACTCTATCTCCTTCATCAACTTTCGCATACTTAAACATGTCCTCTACTTTTCGGATCCATTCCTCAGCATAAATAGGGTCAGAAACTTGGCCATTGAATGTCGGGGGTCTGAGCCTGTGGAAGCGCTCACCCCCATGATCATGAGTTACATTAGAGCTGGAGTTCCCAAGCTCTTCTCTAGTAATCACTAGTTGCTCTATTTGTCGTGATTGGCGATTAACTAATTCTATTAGCTGAGCAACGGTGGTACTATCCACGTTGTCTTCCCTCTGTTGACCTCTTACCATCTTGAGATTCCTAAACAATAATAGAAACACATCTTAACATAATGACATCACTAGAATCGTAAACACTTACAGTTGTTGGAGAGTACTCAGGTGGCAATCTGTGCTGGAAGGCAGTCTACAGAACCGATTTTAGAACCTGGTTTAGCTTTGATACCATAATTGTAACGACCCGAGGAGGATCATCACGTGTCATGACTTTCCTTTAAACTTATCCGTACTTTTATACCTCTGTAATCGGTGTATATATTTTTTTTTTATATATATATCAATCTCATTCTAACTTAACTTAAGTTCGCTGAACAACCACATTTAACTTTCACTCCTGCCGGTCGCTAAACGACAAACATCCAGTTGTTCTACCGGCCTGCACGTGCATCTCACATGATTCATTAGACATCTATCGGCAGGCACACATATTTGCATCTGCCGATGGTCACGTGCATCACGCGTGACCAATTAAATCATCACTCAATTACAACGACAAAAGACTGACTTATCTACCGATGACAAGGCCACTCCATCTGCCGATGGCACACACAACATCTGCCGATGGCATTTATACTACATCTTCCGATAGATTAACTCACATCATCTGCCGATGACGTGGCACTACATCTTCTGGTAGATTAACTCACATCATCTGCCGATGACGTGGCACTACATCTTCTGGTAAGGCGGAATGACATTTCCATCTTCCGGTATCTTGACCTACTACACATGCCGATCTCTAGGCATATCGTCTGCTGATGACGTCAGCCGGAAGACAAATACTTTTCCTCTTCCGATGACGTCCTCCGGAAGACAGACTTACCCGACTCCCATCACAATCCTCCTGTCGATTTCTACACTTCAAAATAACACATCTCCTGCCGATAGACAAGTACTTTCATCTACCGACTACTAAACATTAACCTAACATCTTCTTCTTCCGGTAGACAAGCAAACTTCATCTACCGATTTCTAACTCCATAATAACACTCACACCTTTCGATAGACAAATACATTTCGTCTACCGGCAGCACAAACATCATAACTTCAAACTTAATACCGGACACCAACAGAATAAACCACAGATTCATTAAAACTCATACAGCGAAGACTTAGTTAAAATCACTCATTCTATATTCTTATAATATACTCATAATCAGTATTCCAGCTAGACAAGTTCAAGCTCCATAATCATAAGTACATCATCCTACTTAAACTTTTATGTCATAGTTATCATTAAAACCTTAAGAGTAAAACCAGAGGGTCATAATCGCCATCCAGCCACAGACTTTCCACCCTGAGCACCTTCCAGCAACCAGCTTAAACTTCATCCTCAACTTTGTATTCCTCACCTGATATTTCTTCACCTACATCGTAAGTGTAACTGTAAGCCTAAGGCTTAGTAAGGAATGCAAACTATTATGAGTTCATGAATGCATAACTTGGAGAAAACCATGCTCATAAGTCTTTTCTTTTCACGTACTTGTTCTTAATCATCATTCATAATCGGATCTCGTATTCATTGTTCATATCATCATTCGTCGACATGCTCATATTCATCATTCCTTTCATCATTCATATTCTTCATTACATTATGTGGTTTAAGGGAGGATTTGTGCCGGTAAAGGGGGTTCGACAGTGAGTTTGATCATGGTCCCTACTGCGGGTCGTATTCATATGTTCCTACTGCGGACTGTGACATACGCCCGAACCACCCCCAACCCTCACTTAACCACGTTGCATAAGTTTTATCTTCTTATTTTATTCATGAGAAAACATATTTCAAAACATTTTCATAGCTTGAGAAGTAAACATGATGCATAACATAAATGCACTAATCATCGAACTAAGACAGGGGAGAACATCAGAATAACATAACCATATCCATCGACATTTTCATCAAACATATAGAAGACAACGTTAACTAAATCTAACATAGTCCTTTGATGTAGGGCCCTATTGGCCGGACAACTTAGTACATTCACTTACCTGGATCCTTAGCAACTTGAATCACTTTCTCTTCAACTTCTTCACCTAAAACATTCCACATTATAGTAGTTAAAATCAAGTCCTAAAAGTTCTAATCGAAAGTCATACCTAGAATCTAGCAGCTAAAGGTTCTCTGTGCAGTCTGAAATCCAAAACCGAAACAGCTAGATATAGCTATCGATTAAACGGGGTCGGTTATATAAAAGGTCCAGAATCGATTTAAAAGGTGCATTACAAATGAAGATAAGGAACGATAACCAACTGACTTAGCCATTGAAGACTCGAAAGTACAAGTTCAACTGAAAACAGAGTTCTAAATGACTACCCGGCATCTACATTGTCAAAATCTTACCTAGAAGGCGGTTACCGAGTAGAGGCTGAAAAACCATTTGCTGGGGAGTAATAAAGTTCCAAGAAGAAGGGAGTCGCCGAGAGGAAATGTCGGCTGCAGTGAAGGTTTAATGAGATTTAAGGTTTCATTTTCTATTTATACCTAATCCTTCAGTCTTATTACAAAATTGCCACTCAACCTAGTTTTCTCAGACAACTTGTATGAATTTTGCCTCAACATTAAATTTACTCATAAGCTGTTAAATAAAGGTTAACAATGAGAATGGTCATAAAATCCCCTGCCGAAATGTCGGTCGTTACAATAACGGTCATGGATGCATAATTAAACTTGTAAGGCTTTTGAGGACTATTAGAAACTTCACTTAATTCGATTTGTTTCTAAATAACTTAACGATCAAGCAAATGAGTTTCACATCACTGTTACATGACTTGTGTTTGAACCTAAGTTATCCATTTTCCCTTAAAGGTGTTACTCTAATTGATGAGAGCACGTTTATTGAAGGAACAATACCTTCATGGGACGCGAATTAAGACGTATGTGCTTTTGATAACGACAGAAACTTCACTTCATATTCGATTGTTCCGAAAGAACTTTAAACGTATCAACAAATGATTTTCACTATTACCTACTTGTGGTTAGACACCCTAAGTTATTCCATTTACCTTCAAGGTTTACTCAGTGATGACACTACGGGTAATTGAGAACCCAATAACGTTCGATGACGTAATTAAGATTTCAGTATTGTCTTTTGATGAGTATAAGAAACTTCACTTCAATTTATTTTTTTCTAACAAGAACTCAACCGTATTAAAAGAGGGCAACCGTTACATGACTTGTGGTTTGACCCTAAGTTAGTCCATTCATTCACACCATTAAGGTTTTTAACTTAAATGATCTGAATGATTGTTGTTAGGACCTAATAACCTTCATGACCGTAATTAAGACTTAGTAATTGCCTTTGTGAATATAAGAAACTTAAACATCATGGTCGATTTATACTCTAAATAAACTTAACGTATCAAGAAATGAGCTTACCTATTACACTGACTTGTGGGTAGAAACCTAAGTTATTCATTTAAACCTTCAAGGTTTGAACTTGAAATGATGAGACGATGTGTTTTGAGGACCCAATAACCTCATTGACGCAAAATTAAGACTTAGAATGCCTTTGATGAAGATAAGAAACTTAACTTCATTCGATTTGTTCCAACAAAGAACTGAATGCATCAAGTAACAAAGAGGTTCACTGTTACATGACTTGTGGTTAAACTAAGTGTCCAATTCCACCTTCAAGTTTGAACACGTGAAATGTGCAATGTTTGTAAATTGAGGACGCTAATAACCTTCATGGACTCGTAATTAAGATTTAGTAATGGCATTTTGATCAAGTTAAGAGAAACTTCGACTGTCATTGATTTTTCCAAAAGAACTTAACATATCAGCAAAAGAGGTTCACTATTAATGCTTATGGTGTAGAAGCCTTGTTGTTCCATCTCACAACACCTTCAAGGTTTTTAACTTAAAGTTGATGAGAAGCGACTTGTTTTGAGGAACTACATACCTTCTTGAACGGCGTATTAAACTTATATTGCTTTTGGTGAAGTATAAGAAACTCACTTCTTCGTTTTGGTCCAAAGAAGTTAACGTACAAGGCAATGAGTTTCACTGTTACATACTTGTGGTTAGAACCTAAGTTATTCATTTTACCTTAAAGGTTTTTGATTCTAATGATGAGAACTACGTGTATTGAGGACCCTATAACTTTCATGGCTGCGTAATTAAGACTTTAGGATAGCTTTTGATGACCTATAAGAAACTGCATTTACTTCGTTTGTTCTAAAAGAACTTAACTATCAAGAAAATGAGTTTTCCTGTTACATGACTTGTGGTTAGAACCTAAGTTACCATTTCACCTAAAGGTTTTACTCTAAGTGATGAGAGCAACGGTATTGAGGAACCAATAACCTTCATGGACCGTAATTAAGACTGAATGCTTTTGTGAACTAGATAAAAAACTTCACTTCATTCGTTTTGTTCCAAAAGACCTTACCTATCAAGCAAATGAGTTTCACTGTTACATAACTTTTGTAGAAAACATTAGTTATTCAATTAACCTTAAGTTTTAACTCTAAGTTATCATAACTACGTTATTGTGGTCCCAATAACGTTCATGGCAGGTAATGCGTTTGATGAAGTATAAAAACTCCTTCAATCGATTTGTTCCAAAATAACTAAACATCAATAAAATAAGGTTCACTGTTAATGACTTGGTAGTTAGAAACCAGTTTCCATTTCAACTTTTATGGTTTTTAAACTTAAAATGATGAGAACAACGTGTATTGATTGACGCCACAAACTTCATGGGATGCATAATTAAATTTTAGTATGCTTTGATGAAGTTAAGCAACTTCACTCTATCGAGTGTGTTCCAAAAAACCTGAACGTATCAAGCAAATGAGTTTCACTGTT
>CM039503.1:56649173-56686925 GCA_022432975.1 Begonia masoniana
ACCTCAACTAGTTTACTCGTTCATTAGATAATCTCAGCATAGAGTCTGTCCACGTCATCATTTTGTGAGGCATCGCTCCCATGGATTTTGTGGTTGCAGCCTGGCGACGGTGCTTACTCATTCCCCATTTTAAAAACCACACTTATTTGCTCTTCGTTATTTTTTTTAATCAAGTGCGGTTTGTGGTTTTTTAGAAATTGATTACGGAGTCACGCTATATCATGGTGGAATACCTCAAAACAAATACGAGGAATAATAAGCTTTTAGAAAGAAAAATAAGAGATAAACCGTCACGATCGTTACAGTTTCGATGGCTTCTTTCATCGCCATGATTCAAACGTCGGTCGTTTTAGTGATGGTACATGTTAGTTTCTCTGAGTTTATATCATTGTTATGCATAAAAGTGCATTGAGAGACTCTCTCATCGTATATTGCCTTAAAATGAGTTTTTTAATGTAATAAATAAAGCAAGCTTAAAAAAGTCCTCTACTCATTTTTTTGTACTCTCACATTCCTAGATTCTATAAAACTATGTGATTGAGCCTAGTTCGAGTTGCCGTAACTGGGCATATTGGGCATAGGTAGAGGTAGCAAAAAAACGCATAGATTTTATTTTGCGCGTTTTAAAATTTCGTTTTGTGATTGTATATTTTTTGAAATTAGAAGGTAACCTCGGACGAGCACTTTGTTTTTCCACGCTTTTGCCTGATCGGCGACACCACGCGCTACAAAGGCAATAGAAAAATCGTTGGATCTGGTACAATGAAATTCGATTCACAACCTTGACCAAGCGGGCTTTGCTTATACTTTTATTCAATCTTCCAACCAACCCAAAATGATCCAATTATGTTAGTCGACTTTTGGACTGGTTAATTCAAATCTATAGAATCCAGCCTAGATGGGTGACACTTGGGTCCCAACAAGTTTTGGTGTGGATGTTTTCTCAATTCAAGTTTTTCTTTATAAAAAATATGGGCCAAGTAGGATATGACCTTAGACTTTGGTGCCTTGAGACTATTAGAAAAAACATTGGTGGAACAATAAATAATATCACCCGCTGTAAACGAGAAGTACTGATTAAATAATTCCCCATAAAGATTGTTCGTGACAGTTCTCCTTAGACATAATTAACTTTCCAATAAATTCACAATAAATGTTGGAGGAGTTACAATGTTCACTTGAAAACTCAGTCTCTTTAGATCGAACTCAATTACCCAGTACAATTACACTACTAAATAAGCGATACGAGAAACGATGCATATGCGTCCGAAAAAAGACCATGACTATTTTTTCACACCGTTAAATATACTTCCAAGAGTAAGAGAAATAAGACTAAAATGAACGAGAATTTGACGTGACCCTAATCGAAAACAACTCAGGGGGACCGAGTCCAGAAAGATCTCACTATGAAAAGGTATTTACAATATTTTTCCAGATATCATATTCTAGAAATATCCACTAAGAGAATCAATCTTTTACGGATTCTCACTGTACTCAAAAGTATTTCCCCTATTTTTGCTCGCCCTTCTTTCACCTCCTCCAAAATTTCCCCAGCTTTTCCTTCCTCTCTTAACAGAAGAGTTCTCTTCGGAATACTGGATCATGTCCCTTGCCGTCTTTATTATATAGAGCTTCAGATACAGCTTTCTTTCAGTTTGATGTAGGCGTCTACCTTTGCCACAAATGGAGACTTTAATCTCCATTCACACACACACACACACAACAATTGTGAACGCAGAAGAACAAATAGCCGGCATTTATTGCATGTGTCCCTCATCATTAATGGGGGGAGACTCTACAATCTTTCACCTCCACGTATATGAAGTAAAGCTCCAGTCCTGTTGAGTCTCTACAGAATTTTCATGTTTATTCTTCTGCAAGATCTTTGTCATCATGTTTGAGCATTATCATCCATGGAATCTTCTCAAGATACACTTGTTTTGTTGTCCCACACCTTCCTATCAATGATACGATATCTATGTTTTTGACTTCAAATAAAGCTCGGTTCTGCTATAATAATAGCACTGACTGTCACAATACAGATATACTGATCTTGTTGATGACCCAATTCTGTCACAAAAATTTAAAAAGAGAACTTTTTGCATACACAATTTTCTTTTCAGGCTTCTGTAGCGCAATAAACTCAGCTCTTTTGGAGACAATGCACTGCTTTTTTGCCTGCTTAGATGCATGGAAACTGCCCGCCTCTAATTGTACTATACCCTGAGATTGATATTCTAGAGTCAATTCGTTTAGTCAGTTGCATCATATACCTATTACAAGATTTTTTACTTCCAAAACACAAACTGAATCAGAATACTTCTAAAATACTTAAGAATCCACTTTACTGCATTCCAATGCTCTCCCGGCCTGGATTTGAACGAAATTTGCTGACTACTCTAACAGAATTGAAAATATAAATCTCGTACAAACCATGACCATACATCAAGCTTCCAACTGCTGCGCCCAATGAATTCTTTGCATTTATACTTTTCCTTCCTTTTGGCAGACTTTTGAAATAATGTTTTGAACTGTTTAGCGTGGAATAATGACCGTTTTCGCTTTATCATCCCTATAGATCGCTTGAGAATTTTCTTGATCTATCACTATTTCTCTTTTTATATCCCTAATTTTCCATTCTTCCTATCACAGTGATACTCATCCCAAGAATTTGTTTTGTCGTCGCCAGTCGTTCATGGCGAAATACTTGTTAGCTCATTCTGTACTTACATTTTTCCTCTGTCTGAACCCACATTCCAACATGTTTCCGACATAAAGTATGAGATTATAAATGTAACCATCCTGAACTGTTTCACCAACCACAAGTGATCCGAGGAGTTTTCTGTATCCTTGATTTCCCATAAGAAATCGAACTTCTTGTACATTGTTTTAGACTTGCCTTAAATCCTATACCGATCTTCTTCAATGCGCATAACCAATGTCATATTGCCTTGACATGAACCCTGTCTGACTGTTCATATAAATCTCTTCTTCTAATTCACTATGCAAGAAGGCTATCTTACATCGAGTTGCTCGATCTCCAAATTGAGACTTGAGGTATAATCTAAGTACCACTCGTATGGATGAAATTTTCACGACAGGTGAAAAAATTTCCTCAAAGTCAACCCCCTTCTTCTAACCAAAATTTTCATGACCAGTCATGCCTTGTACTTTGGTTGTGAATTTTCTTCTTTGAGTCTGTATAAACCATTGTTCTTCGATGCTTTTCTTCCCTTTAGAAGCTAAACCAACTCATAAGTACTGTTTTCATGCAATGATCTCATATCATCTTGCATTGCATTCAACCAGTTCCTCTTTATTGATTCTTCATAATTTTCTCTAGCACTCAGGTTCATCGTCATCAGTGATCATTACGTATTCGTTTACAGAGTATCTCTCAATGTTTGACGATCTCTTGTTGACCTTCTTAATTCTAGTTCTGCAACTGATTCAGGGGAAGTCTCTGTTTCTCCATGGTCAACATCAACAGTTGCTTGATCACTAGATTCTCCAACATCTCTCCCGTCAAAAGTTGATTTCACCTGATCAAATTTTACTAGATGTTCATCAGTGATCTTTATATCTTTCTTCTTGTCTTCAATGGTTGATATTCAAAGAAGACAATATCTCGACATTTGACAATCTTCTTATCAACCGGATCCCAAAGCTTATATTCGAATGTATCACTTCTGTATTTGAGGAATATGCATTCTTTAGCTTTGTTGTCTAGCGTAGAAATCTGATCTTTAGGAATTGAACGAATGCTCTGCATCCAAACACCTTTAGATGTTTATAAGAGACGTCATTTCTTGTCCATAGTCCTGTTTGACACTTCTCACTTAGAGGTGTTGATGGATACAAGTTGATGACATATACTGCAGTATTCATTGCTTCTCCCCATAATGTTGTGGAAAGTTTTGAATGTGATAACATCCACCTTGTCTTTCCACGATTGTTCTGTTCATTCTTTCTGCAACGCTATTTGTTGAGGAGTCTTTGGAACAGATCTTTCGGGTCTGATCTCGTGCATTTTATAGTATTCGTCAAATGATCTCATATATTCACCACCATTGTCTTGTGTGAATGCATTTAAATTTTTTTTTCAGTTTCTCGCTCTGTGAAAAGCATGAAACTATTTAAAAACGTAAACACATAATCTTTGGTCTTGAGTGCATAAGTCAAACTTTCCTTGAGTGGAGCATGCATTGAGTACCTTTTAATGTTTTCGTTGTCATGGGACCACAGAAATCTGAATAAATAACTTCTAACACGTCTGGTTTTCTTGATGCAGAATTCTTCTGAAAGGAAACTCTGTGTTGTTTTCTTGCCAAACAATGAATATAACTTGACAGAGGTTCATAACTGATATGTGACAAACAATCTCTTTTGCCAAGCAATTGGAGTCCTTTTTCATTCATGTGACCAAGCCGTTTGTGTTATAACTCAATGGACGAGTCATCTTGCAGCATTTACTGATTATTTTTCATAGTCACATACAAACTAGACTCTTTGATTCCTCTCACTACAACTAGCGATCCTTTGTTGAGCTCCCATCTACTATCAGCAAATTGCTCTTGTAACCAGCCTCATCAAGAGCATCGACTAATATTAGATTTAGTCTAATATCTAGAACATGTCTGGACATCTTTAAGCACCAACTCACATCCTGTATTGGTCTGGAAACCTTTATCTCCTTTTTCAATTATTATAGAAACGTGACTATTTCCTTTTTTAACAATGCCAAATTCACCGCCGTGCAAGATGAAAAATACTCTACTTTTGAAATAACATGATAAGATACTCTAGAGTCATATACACCACGTGATTCATTCATCATGAGGTTGACAACATATTCGCATATAATGATATTTTCATCTTCAGAGGCAGTTGCAGTTTGTACTCTTCGTTTCTCCTTTAGCACTTTCTGTGTTTAGTTCTTTCTTCAACTTCTAACAATCATTTTTCATGCGGCCAAGCTTACCACAATTACAGTACTTAATGTCCTTTTTATTTTTTGACTTTGATCTTCTTGACGTGTTGGCTCCAGAAGTCTCACGTTCTTTTGATCTCCTTCTCATTACTGATAAAGTCTCCACGGAAGAGTGCTCCTTGTTCTTTCGCCTACTTTCTTCGTCAAGAACCGTAGCTGCAATATCATTGAACATCAATGTTGTTTTGCAGTGTCGTTGAACAAATTTATAATGAGGTGATCATATGAATATGGCAAACTTCGAAGTAAAGTTCAGCTCTTTCATTTTCGTCGATTTTGTGCTTCATTGCTGTAAGTTGAGAAAATAATGTGTTGAGAGTATTAATATGGTCAGTCACTGTTGTCGATTCTGACATCCGAAGAGTATCAAAATTTTTTTTCAAGGAAAATTTATTATACCACGACTTTTTCTCAATAGTTTGTCAGCGTATCCCAGATCTGTTTGGCAGTTACCATTTCTGAGATACTTGACAAAATTTCAATTGGTAGAGTAAGATGCAAAATGGTTATAGCATCCTCATTTACTTTGTTCTATTTCTCATATTCAACGTTCGTCGGTTTGTCATCGATGGCCATAGCACAACCATCTCTCCACAACAACACCTTCATTTTTAATTTTTATACTGAGAAATTATTGCCGTCGAATTTTCAATTTCAATATTTTCCGCCACATTAAGAGGCTCTGATATCATTTGTTGGGAAATAAATTTGGTGGGAACAATAATAATATACCACCGCTGTTAGAACCCGACCCGATGAGCCCCGACGATTTGGATTCCCGAGGTGAGAAAATAATACTAATAAATAATTCTGAGTCCTCAATTTGCATGGATACGTTTGTATCTTTGTCTAAACCGTCCAATACGTACTTAGAATCTTAAGATAAGATATATCCAATACAGCCCCGTATTCTCAATCAGATATGTAAACAAGTGCAATATCCATTATCCTTGCAGTTATAACATTCTATTTTAACAATTTCTATATTTACATCATTTTATCAGAGTTTTCTAGCAAAATCTAAGAAAATAAATTTAGATCACTACATGTGAGCTGTACAAAAGATTCTATACAGTTCAAAACTGCCTACCTAGTCTTAACCCAAATGGACCATCTACCTCGATGGTTATAACCTATGCCTCGTTCCTTCAAGTCCTTTAGGTTGCCTTAGCTTTCTCGTCACGATGAACAATCTCGTTATCTGAAAAAATATAAACATCTACATAATGAGTCATTGGCCTAGCAAATAAATCTAGAGCTAGATACTAACTAACTTAGACTCTAATAAACTAACCAGGACCACATCATCCGTCCATCCACCTATTATTGATTATATTTTAAATCAATTTAAATTGATTTGTTTTGATTGAAATTCATGTCATTTATATAAAAATGCATGTATATTCAAATTTGAAACATTTAAAATCCATCCAATCATGGTTTGAAACCATTTCCAATAATTAAATCAACGTAATGAAATAATTAAGAAAATGCATTATTTAAAACCATAATTGAATTCAAAGTTTTCAAAACAGCTTTTCACATTCAATTTGATATGTAAAAGTGCAATCCTTACTCTATTGCTTATATGACCATCACACACCTACACGTTCTCCGGGGCTTTCACAGGTAGAGCTGTAGGACCACACATTGTTCCCCGTGAGGTTTAGGGACTTTCAACCCAATGATGACGTACAGTTAAGCTCCCAATATTTTTATAGTCATACTATCATACACGAAGATGCGAGACCAGCTCAGCAGGTTCTTATGTTACCACCGCTTTCCAATCTCTCATTCCTAAATGCATGCATAAAACTGTTATAAACAATGCTATGCCTGTGTAAAACACACTTCTCACCCATGAAATTTGTATTTAAAATCAATGAGTTCATGGTAATGAATATGTCATTTCAATGCATTACAATTAAATATTTCAATAAAATTGAAATAAGCTATGTTTACACTTTAAAATCACATTGTAAATCAAAACTTTACCAAATTACCACTTCCAACTATCAATTTCTTTCACTCAAATAAATCTATAAACATATCCTAGATCCAATCAGAAATAAAATCTATCTCCTCCTAGCAATGCGTTAAGTATAAACTAACTATTCTAACAAATAGATTTACTTACTTGACTGTAGGTTCCTTCTCTTTACCCGAAAATCTTTATCAAATCGATCGATTCTTCACCAATACATCCGCTCATGAGCTGATTGACTTTCCTTAGAGGGACGGATAGATGAATCTGTCTATTTCCTTTCCTCCTTTCTTCTTCTCCTCCACGGATTTCCCTCTTCTTTGCAAATCTCTCTTTCTCTCTGATTCCAAATTTTTCAGCGTGAAATGGCTAAAATTCAGCCACCTACCCATTTTAACCCCACTAAACCATGGTTAATTATTAATAAACCAAATTTATCTTTGTAAATTAACCATTTTACCCTTAATTGCTTGAAAAATCACAGTCTGGCAGTGTACATTAAATGGGCGATCAGTAATTTTTTCTCAAGCGAGTCCCTCAGCCACGGCAAAACTTCATAGGGGCGATCGATGGCCAAAATAGTCGATCGATCGGCGCCTCCATAATCTGAATCACTGCTATTCACAAGGCTATCGATCGTCCCCTCTGTTTCTCATCTCATTCTTCCCATCAACAGCTGATCGTCGGTAACCCTCTGGGGTCCGTGCTCTTCAAATCTACGTTGGGCGATTCGATCTTCTACTGTAACGACCTACCCCCTTCACTGGTTGGTTTCCCAACGCGGAGCACCGCCATCCGTTCGGATCCAATATACGACCATTCGTCAACCGCACCACTGGTACCATCACTTGTAGACCATGATTATATCATGGAAATCCGAAGTTCGGTGTAGGGGAAGACATTAAATTCCCTGCTTTAAGAGGGAAAATTCTGTGAGTGCGACTGGCCCGTACACTAGATCTGGACCCTTGCATGATTTCGCACGGGAAAAAGGCCGAGAAGAGATTAGGTCGTTACAATTTTTTGTAAGGCAAAAACCCATTTCCAAGGGGAGAAGTCTGAAATGGACCCCCCATTGCTCCGCCAATCCCAATTTAGTTGGGCCGGGATACGTGTATGGGTAAAACTTCGTGGATCCTGGGTTAGACTTGGATCGGAGGGTTTTACACCTACCCTGGGCGATCGATCGGCCCTGCATACTCTTTTCCTTTGTTTCCCATTTCGTCAATTTTTCTCCTTAAAATTTTATACACACTTTTTTACATATCTTCCGTGATATATTAGAATCCCTTTTATTACATTATGTCAAAATGAAATAAAATTCAAACTATTACTGTAATACCCGGTATTTTTGCCATGTAATAGTTTTTCCGGATCAGTTAAAACTGGGTTTATATTATATTAAATACAGGGTGTGTGTTTGGTGGAATTGTTGGCATAATTAGTGAGAACTAAACTAATTGTGTAACTAACCAAAACACTAAGTTGAAATGCATAGACGCAAATCGGGGAGAAATTAGAGGTTGGTGGCGATTGCCAATGTTTGAGTGGCATCTGACAACTTGTTGGAGGAGCCATGTTCTTTCTCTTCCCTCCTACGTGAAAACCCTCACTTTCTCTTCTCCTTCTCTTCCATTCCCTCTCTGTTTCCTCTCTTTCTGGCGATTCAAACCTTTCTAAAAGACTTCACCTCTCCTCTTTTCTTCCGTTTCCTCCGCAAAAAGTAAGCATCTACTCATGCTAACAAGTTTGGACAAGTTTAAAGTGATTTTTACCCGCAGTTTTAATGTTATGGTTTTAGATAAAAACTCACTGCCTTTAGATAAGCACTTTGTGTGTTTCCTAAGATTTGAAACGTGGGTGCTGGCTGTTTCTTCTAACTTATTAGTTAGCATTTGCAGCCGTTTAATACCTCTTTATGCATGCTGCAGATCCGAGCGTTCCAGATACATTCGAGCAATTTACACACCGCGGCCACAGGTAAGTTCATAACCGTAGGTTGGCCCTTAAGGCCCTACATCTAGTGGTACTATGTTCCTGTTTCTGTCGGGTATTTTGGGTAAATGTTATAGCTTCTGTTCAGTTGTGTTCTGTGTTTTCGTTCATTTCACTTTCTGAGTTGTCCTGTTTCTGTCTCACATATGGGCCCTGTTATTTCTGATGTCTGCTGTTATAGTCAGGCACTGAGAATGTCATGCTACACGTTTTATTTGAAAATACATGCAAAACTGAGATTTCTGTACACCTTTTGAAACTAATAAATCAATCCGCCTGAATGTTACCAGGTTAAGTGCGCTACGGGACATGGCCCCAGAACTGTTTCCTTGTTAGCCCGTTTACTGTATGTATCCCAATGTATGTGCCTGATAGTGCACCCTCCCCCTCCCCAACTGGTTTCCAGTTTCCCCTTAAGCTCACTTAATTCTACTGCCACTTTAACTTTAATGCTCGTACTTCACCGGATTTCTTAAAACTGCATGCATAGCATTTTGCATCACTGCATATCTATATTTTCTTACTGAGTTTTAGACTCATAGGTGAACTCCTCTGCTTGTAGTACTGAATCTACAAATGAGGCCCTTGTGCCTCAAGATGATGAACTGATGTAATTGGTGGACCGAGCTCAAGGGGGTTGGTTTCTGTAGTCAGACATTTTCGCTCTGAGGTTTCAATTTTTTTTAGTAAAGTTTATGTCTGTATTTTTCTGAACATCTGGGTGTTGTTTCAAACTCTGTCTGGATTTTGTTAGAACTCTGATTTATGTCATGTTTTGTTGGTGTATTCTAAAACCTCCTGTATTTAACATTTGTATTTATGTTTTTTCAATGTGTTTGAACACATTCTGGAACTGTTGAGTTCTCTCTTTTCAGGTCATGTAGGATGGTCTCGAATTTTAAAGCTATCCATGCAGTTTGTTTTCTGAAATCTGTCAGTTGTAGGAGGATGTCTAGGTCTTCGTTTATGCCTCTGTCTTTGTGTGATTCTGTTAATAGTTGTAATTTCTGCCTTTAAAACTATGTCTTCCGATTACATCTAACCGGTAATATTTTGTTACATCTACCGCGGCGTATTCTTCTTTATCTAACCGCCAAGTAGTGTTTTTCCTTATGTTTCGCTTCTATTCTAACCGGCTCGCCCGTTGCCCGTATTTAAAAATTTCTCTACCGCTAATTGTAAAAATTCCAAATCCACCGCTGCCCGTTGCCTCTTTTAAATTACTTCAAAATTCTAACCCGTCTCTAGTCACTGCATCTTCCGCCTGACTCCACACACTTCTAACAACCGCCAAGTCTTATATTAACCGTCTACGTCTGACGTCAGCTACCTCTTCCGACTAGCGTCAGCTCCCTCTTCCGCCAAATCTTCCGATAATCTTCCGATAGTTTTCTGCTTTGCCTCTATATTCCGAGGATGTCATCACATCATTTTGAGACGTCCTCACCCACCCGATACAGTTTTACTCAGCATCTCCGGCTGACGTCTCAACTCCTGCACTTTGGTTTATGTCGGTATCTCGCCGATTGATGTCATCTCCGTTTTCTTCTTGCCTTTGCTGTACATCTACCCGCCCGAGCTGCAGCTGTTTTGTCGATCCGAATCCACCGGTGCCTTCACTTATGTTCTCCCTGCTTTTTGTTCCCTGTTGAAATCTGCAAATTGGTTTAAAGTTCGTTTCCTAATATTATTCTCTGTCTTCTCATTTTTCTTTTGCACGCATTTCCTGAAAAATCCCATCAATGTCACTGCCTTCTTATTCCTGTTTTCATCTTTTCCGATGTCTCCCCTTTTACTTTTAACTCAGAGACCTCTCTCTCCCTGTACATGTGTTTCTGTTACTCACTTTAGTTTGCCCTCTCTGTAAATTATATTCTAGGGTTTGCATTGACGGTGCATGTCTTCTGTCATTCGATTCTGTTTCTCTGTAAAACTTAAAAGTATAATGTCCACTGTATTGACCGATCTGTTCAAAAAAATATAGTCACCGTTTCCTGTTGACTGTCCCGGAGTGACGGCTCCGATCCCGGACTCTGCTCGGGTCTGGTTTTCGGGCTGTACACAATAACAACTGCTATAAAACATAGAGAGTACTTATAGAATATTCCATCAAAACGGTGATGTGCCTCGAGTACATCTTCTAGCGAACTTTATGACCTAATTTGTTTGCTAGTTTTGTAGTGAAAAGCCGTTAAATTGAATATGGATTTGTCTTCCCCTAGACAAATTCATGTATTTTCCAATTCCTTATTTTTGCAAACTTTATCATTCTTTGTATTTTGATTTGCCAAACGTTGAGCCTCTTGCCTTTTCCTTATTTTGGTGTTTGTAATGTCTTTAGGAAGGTCGGATGGTCCAAGTCTTGAGTACAAGAAGGCATTGAAGATCAGTTGGAACCTCTTTGGGACATTTTGTCGAACAATTGATGCAATCAGGAAACCAGAGCACAACGCGTGCACAAGACAAGACCAACGCGCTCATAGTGGGCGCACAGCAACGGTAGGAAACGCACAACACACAGACTTAACCATGTCAGCAAGGAAAATAGGCTCCGCGCACCACGTGTCTCGCACTAGTACACCATCGCCGTCAGCAACCTCACGCATGATAGACAATGCCACACAGTTGTGCAAACCCGGCGCAAGGAAGAACTGTTGACATTTAAATGCTATCGTTTAAAGTCCGAAATTATTTTTTTGATGCGGTATTTGTCGTTTATATTGTCATTTGATTATGTTTTTTAATTAAGTTAATGAAATGCATTTGTTTAGATCCTTTGAGATAACCCGTAAAAAAGGGTATTTAGTGTTTAATGCTGTGATTAGTGACAGGGCTGCAATGTGTTAAACAAAATCCGTACCACCGGTCACAAAACGACAGAGCGAAGAGTCGTTTCACAAGAATCGTCCCCTGGTCACTAAACGACAAGGCCATGATGATCAAAAACTAAGAAGTCCCGTATTTGCGCTAAACGACAAAGGCGGATGAGTAAAACCAAATTGCTCTTCCGGCCACAAACGACAAAGGCGGATGACTTCAACTGATATGAACCTAAGATATTAGAGATCTTAGACCCAACACGCAATACGGAATTCAAGGAAATTAATGCTTTTTTGATTCGAAAGAATAAGAGAAGGAAACTTGACCCCATCGATAGATAGCGATGGAACCAAATTATAGAAAATAGCTAGACCGAACCAAACTCGTTGGTTGAACCTAGCTATCACGTTCGATCTTTTCAAGAATACACTTGGAAGAAAGATCAAGTGCTAATCCAAGAACTCAAGAAAGGAGAATTCTAAGGATCTCACTCAAAGCAAAGCTAATAAAAATCAATTCATCAAAAGGGCCTAAATCTATACAGCCTCCCTTAAATAGGCAAAAGGGATTAAAAATAATAAGGTAAAACATAATTAGAAATAATCAAAATATCCTAATTAGACAATAGAAAAAATTTCCAAAAATAAGAGAAGGAAAAATTGTGTGAATTAGTTGTTGGTGTAAGTGGATGGTGGCCGCGGAACTTAGGTTTAAATAACGTGAGTCGAGTTAATCAGATTGTGGGCCTAGCCCAAGGTGGGCACTGTAAGACACTTTGAAGTTCAAAACTCTTGGGCTGAGGTATTGCCAGTTGGGAGTGACCAGTGGGAAGCTTTATTTGAGACTTCGTTTTGGGATTATTGTTCCAATCCTGCTTCTCATCAAACTAGTAATATTATTGCGCGTTGCACATTTTGGATGATCTTTCTTGGATGTCTTTGATTAAAATTTGTAGTCTTTTGTTTATGTTCTTTTCTTGATCTCGGCATTAGTCATCTATGGTCATCAATGGATCTGGCTCCTATGCTTATTGATGTCCTTAGTTTGTCGGTGACTCACTCCCTCCTCTTCGAAAAGATCGTCCTCGAATCTGCATCAAACAAAGATAAGGTCACTAAACATTAAAGTAGCGCTTACACACCATATTCGCTCGGTAAGTCAATCTTATAAGCAATGTCATTGATGCGTTCCAACACTGGAAGGGGACGTTCCTCGCCGGTTGTAAATTAGTCTTTTCGCTCCCAAATCTCTCCTTTCGTAGATGCACCCAAACCCAATCTCCGAGGTTCAAAATGATTTCTTTTCTACTCTTGTTGGCTTGTCGCGCCTAGTGCTCGTTCTTTTGTATAATGTTTTCTCGAACCTTCGAGTGTAATTCTCTTACGAATTCAGCCTTTCTTTTTCCATTTAAATCCACAATAATTAGAAGGTAACGGTAATAAATCAAGTGGTGTACGAGGGTTAAAGCCATACCACAATTTCAATGGTGAGTAAGACGTAGTAGAATGACAACTCTATGTAATCAACTCAACATGTGGCAAGCAATTTTCCCATTGTTTTAAATTCTTAGAAATTATTGCTCTCAACAAAGTAGATAAGTTCGATTCACTACTCGGTTTGTCCATCCGTTTGGGGGTGTGCCACGGTGAAAAACAACAATTTGTAACTAGCTGTATTTCAATAGGTTCTCCAAACGTGACTTAGAAACTTCACATCCCTATCACTAACAATTGTTCTAGGTAATCCATGTAAACGCACAATTTCTTGTTAAAAAATAAATTCGCTATTGGTGTAGCATCATTAGTTTGAGAAACATGCTATAAAATGTGCATTTTACTAAACGATCCACAACAACAATAATACTATCCTTACCTCCTTGTGTTCTCGGTAACCTAACACAAAGTCCATGGAAAATCGTCCAAGGGTGCCGGGCCACGTTTAAGGAATATACATCCATATGTTGGATCTTTGACTTTGCCTTACACTTTCAATGCATCTTTTCAAAATAGTTATAAAAGCATGCTTCATTTTGCCAAAAGAAAATGCTTCTACAAGACATTCAAAGTTTTGTCAATTCCAAGTGTCCCATTAATCCTCCACCATGTGTTTCGCTAACTAGCATTCACGTATGAGAATTTAGGTATACAAAGTTATCCTTTCCGAAATAAATACCCATCTTCATAATAATCAGCACATGCAATTTTCTCACAATCTCTCCATACATGACAAAAATCTATATCTATTCATACACCTCCTTAAAAATTCAATCCTAACAATTAGATTAGAGAAGTGATTAAAACGTACCTCCTTGACAACGCATCAGCGGACACGTTGTTTTAACTTTTTTTAATGAGACATCTTGAAAGGTCTCGATGAATTCCCTCCACTTGGAGTGACTCTTGGCAATTAACTTGTGGAGGCTTTAGGTGCTCAAAATCGCGTGATCGGACGGAATAATTAAACTCAGTGGGCCACACAAGTAGTGTTGCCATGTTTGTAACGTCCTTACCAAGCATAGAGTTCCTTGTCAGTGTTGGATAATTTAATCAGACCCACTAAGCTTTTCAATGAATAAGCAAATCGGCTTATTTCTGGCATCAAAACACCTCATCCCTTTCCCGACGCTTCACATTCGATTTCAAATGTTTTATCAAAATTTGGTAAACAAACGAGAAGGGGCGCATTAGTTAGTTCTCTTGTAACAAATTGAACGGCTTTGTCATGTACTTCGGTCCAGTTAAATGCACCTTCTTTTTAACTAATATTCATCCGGGGGTTTTTTTGGGGGCCGCAAAAAACAAAAAAAATAATAGCTAAAGTTTACAAATTCCTATAAACGCTAGCCAAGCCGTGAAAGCTACGTACCTCATTTGCATTCTTTGGTGTGGGCCATTCCTTGATTGCTCTTACTTTTTGCTCATCCACAGATACTCCCTTTGAGCTGACTACAAAACCGAGGAAAATACGTATGCATGCAAAAAGGTACACTTTTAAGTTAGCATACAATAATTCGATTGTAAAACAACTAAATAGGATCTTAATGCTTAACTGTTCGCAGTGACTTAATATTACTAAACTATCATGAAAGTAGCCCACAAAAAATTTTCCAGAAATTGCCTTAAAACATGATTCATCAATCTCATAAACGTGCTCGGTGCATTAGATAGTCCAAACGGCATAACCAACCATTTAATAAAGACCTATTTTGTTTAAAAGCTGTTTTTCCATTTCATCTCCTGGTTTCTGCGAATTTGTAATCTCCATTCTTTAAATCACTTTTTGGAAAACATACATGCACCATACAGTTCATCAAGCATATCATCAAGAACGAGGAATAGGGGTCGATACTTTTACCGTAATTTTATTTACCGCTCGAAAATCGACGCCATCTCCAAGTGCCGTCCTTTTTTGGAACCAAACTAACCAGAACCGAGCATGGGCTAAGACTCTCCTTCACTAGGCCTTTCTCTACCACTCATCTACTTGCCTTTGAATTTCCTTGGTTCCTCTTTGGATTTTGCTCGGTATGCGGGTCGGTTGGGATGGGTAGCTCCGGGGGATGAATCGATTTGATGTGATTACCATAAGTGGGGAAGGGAACTCTGGTGAGGTATCCTCGGAAATATGTCTGTCAAATTCCTTTGCAAAAGAGAGGTAACACTTATGGGGAAAGAGAATTTGTTAGGTTTTAGTGGAAAAATAAACATCTGTTGTAGAGTAAACAAAATTCATATCCGAACCTTTCTAACAAGCAACGTATTTTTATCTCTTCTACTCGTTTCTTTTCCCTTCCTCAATTCTTTCTTCCTCTTGTCTTTTTTGCTCTCTTTATTTATGACTTTTTCTCTCATAGCTTTTTTGTGCCGCTTTACTTTTTCGATTTTTCTTCTCTTCTTTCATGCTTGAATTTTCGACTACGCAATGTTGGTAATTTTGGATCTCTTTGGCACCTCGCTTGATTCCAGCTTGCTTCCCCCACGGTGGTAATGTTTAGTCTTAACCAAACCTCCATTTGAGTAAGCGAATACTCATGTTGTAGCCTGATGCTTAACCGTTTATCCCTATTTCCATGGTTCTCCCCAATGGATGTGAGTTGCTGGCATTGGCATACGTCAACAAAATCTCAATCTTTGTACTTTACTATGGATAATGGGATGTTTACGTGTCTTGTTACTTAATTTCGCCACAATCGCTCACCATTGCAATTTGTACGGCTTTGGGTGGCGATTGGTTTGCAAATTTAACTTTTGGACCAATAGTACTAGCCACGTTTGGGGCAACTTCCGATAGCGATGATCTGCTACATACCTTGTTGTTGACATGACACCTAGTATGAAAGAGTTTTCCCTTGGCTTTGTCGTCGTCCTCCTTAATTTGTACACTTAAGGCTCTCCTTGTGACTAATAAATCTCCTTTGACCGGTTCCTCCACGTCTACATCACTACAATCTTCGAGTGGATGGCATTCGTTATCGCTTGAACTCACACTTTCTATATCACCATCTCTAAAAGACCATTGCACGCTTATTGGGACAATTTGATGCAATGTGCCCAATCCTTGGCAGATAAACACTTGACTTCTCTAGTCCGAGTTTAGTGTTGGAACCTCGCTCTTTCCTTTAGGTGGGTTAAAGTTATTAGCGACGATTTTCTTTGATGGTCCTCCCTCGGTTTGGCTTCTCTCCTTTCCAATTTGGTTTCCACGAAATATTTGACGCTCTGCTGTTTACCTTTGCACTTTTCTTGGATTTAGTTGCGTCGATTTGACGCACTTGTGTGTCATCCTCCATATCCAAATAGTGTTGTAAATCTACTATGTCGGCAATCTCTCGATTAAGTCCCTCCCCCCCCAAAACAAACCTTGCCATTGTGGCTTCTCCATCCTCGTTAACATCGCCCTGTATCCATGGCCATCTCCCATTCTTTTAATACTCCTCCACACTTTCATATCTTGGGGAGTAGGCTGAAGTTTTCGACACAAATCCCTATAGTAATATTGCGGGACGGACCTTTTTATCATGATTGTTTTCACACTTTCCCATGGCGGATTGGGGCTTCTCCATTCGTCTCCGACCGTTTGACTAGTTGGAGCCCACCAAATGCTGGAATAATCGGGTTGAACTCATTGTGGACCAACCTAACCTTTTTTCCTCCGTGTAGTTTCGATCCTCGAGAAAGAACGACTTTCCGTTCCATTCCAAATCGGCTTCGGGGATCACTTTTCCCCTGGAGGCTGGGATGTTAACTTGCATACACTAAGATCTCAAATCTTCTCGATCGTTCCTATCGTATCTTTCCTTTCGGTTGGTTTTCATCGTGGTCATAGTAGTCGTCAAACTTTTTTCCACAAGGATTGGTAGGTGACGGTATCTCCAAACGTCCAATTCCTTCGCTTAAGAGCCTAGTATGGATCGTGTATGGCCTCTTGAACATTTTTAGTCAATTCATTCTCATCTCCGCTCAGTATCCGAAATTTTTCTTTTCTGTTGTTTTAGGATAAAAACGCAAAAGGTAAATGCGAATAAAATCTAATAAATGAATTGAAATGCGGAAATTAAATGACTGAATTGAAATGCGAAAATTTAAATGACTGAATTGAAATGCGAAATTTAAATGACTGAATTGAAATGCAGAAATTTAATCTGGACTCTCCTTCCCACGGTTCACTCGTGCAATGTCACTTCACTCGTGTTTCCGCTCGAATTGACTTTTATAGATAATCTCACACTCTTGCCTTTTACCACTCAATCTCTTCTTTAGGTCTTAAAGTTTAGAAACCCAATCAAGATTTTTGTTTTTTTTGTAATCCAACAAGTAAACGTGAAAAATTTCAACCTTTCAAACTTAAAATCCAAACTCGAGATAGAAAGTCAAACCACTAAAGGTGTTTGCTAGAATCGATCTCTGGATATACGTTTTGAGAAGCTTGAATATTTCCGGTTGTGAATCCTCGATACTAATGAGGTAATCTCACGAATTTTTTTTTGAAACCCGGCAAACTTGCAGAAATAGAAATCAGACTGAGATTCGGATGCTGGGTTCGAGACAAGCCAACAGCTACCAGTCTTGCCGATTGGTAGTACAAAAAGCGTTTCCGTTATTACAACCAAGAAGCTCCTTTTTTTTTTTTTTTTTTTTTGGAATTCGGAATTTTTTTTTTTTTTCGAATACAACGAAAGTAAAAGAATCAAAAGGTTTTGTGGAGAAGAAAAGAGAATAACGAGAGACGATAAGCGGTTCTCGAATCGAAGAACCTTTCGCTTGATACCAAATGATATGAACATAAGCTAGTCGAGATCTTAGGACCCAACACGCAATACGGAATTCACAAGGGCATAATGCTTTTTTTGATTCGAAAGAAATAAGAAGAGGGAACTGACCCCCAATCGAAGATAGCGATGGAACAAAGTTTCAGGAAAAGTTGTACGATAGACCCGAACCAAACTCGTTGTTGAACCTAAGCTATCAAGTTCGATCTTTTCAAGAATACACTTGAAGAAGATCAAGTTTAATCCAAGAAATCAAGAAGAGGAATTATAAAGATCTCACTCAAAGCAAAAGCTTAAAAAAAATCAATTCATCAAAGTGCCTAAAAATCTAGTACAAGCCCTCCCTTTAAATAGGCAAAGGATAAAAACTAATAAGGTAATAACATAAATTCGAATAATCAAAAATATCCTAATTAGACAATAGAACAAGTTTCCCAAAAAAATAAGGAAGGAACATTGGAAAGTGGTTCAAGTGGATGGGTGGCCGTGGAGGGCACTTGGTTAAATAACGTGAGTCTCGAGTTTAATTCCGATCTGTGGGCCTAGCCCAATGGTGTGCACTTGTAAGAACTTTTGAAGTTAAAAAAACTCTTGGCTAGTAGTAGAGTATTAGAGTTAGTGCCATGTTGGAGTGACCATGTGGGAAGTCTTTATTTTTGAGACTTCGTTTTGGGCTTCTTTTCCAATCCTTGCTTCTTCATCAACACTTAGTAGATTATTGCGCGTTGAACATTTTGTGAGATCTTTTCTTCGGATGTCTTTGTATTAAAATTTGTAGTCTTTTGTTTATTTTACTTGTTTCTGATCTCGTCATTGGTTCCTATATGTTCATCAATGATCTTTGGCTCCCTAGCTTCTGATTGTCCTTAGTTGCTCCTTTGACTAACATTAACAAATCCCTTCCGGTGAACTAAACGACAAAGGGGACGACGTCTTAAGATTTAATCATCCGACAGAGTTTTAAGCTTATCATCCGATGGTCGGTTCAAAAGCCGTTGAAAGCTTCATCATCGAGGCGGTTCAAGTGTTTAAGCTCATCATCGTGGCGGTCCAAGACTAAATCAGCTTTGTCTTCCGCCAGATTTCAATAGCAGCGAGCTACAGTGACGTCGTTTTAAGCCTAACTCTAGAACATTAATGGCGACGGACGATTGCAACTACAACCGGCTAACGGCTACCTGAAAATGTACGAAAGCTGCTCCAACGGTAACCAAAGATTCTATTATTGGATAAGGAGCATTTAAGCAAGACATTTTTGAGACAGAGTAGATAAGCCGAGCTTAGAGCCACGAAGTATCAACTTGTGCAATTTTATTTCATGAGGCCTTAACGTCCGCACCCAGCGAATCATACTCGTCTTCTCATCTAACTCTATTCAAACTGAGCTTTCTGGTTTGAGAGTTTGTAGATTATTGGTAGCTATCAGTTCAAATCCTGTGAAAAACCCTGTAAGCAGAAGTGGATTGAGCCCGTAGAGTCAATCCAGGATTGTGTAAGGCGTGTGGATCGAAGACGTAAGGTCGATCAGATTTTCCGTTGAGGAGAAGTAAGAAATCTTCAAAGGGAGAGCTTGGGCGTGGAGTATGGCAGTTGGCAGAACCACGTTAAAAATACTGGTGTCGAAAGTTTCTCTTTTCTCTCTCTTTATATTATTGATTACTTGTGTTAAATTAAGCCTTATCAATAAGAGAAATTAGGTTGACTGTAATAAAATTTAAAAAGTCATCACACCCCTCTTAGACAATCGATCCTACAAATGGTATCAGAGCAGGTTATTCGTTGTCATAAGCTCGTCGACCACCTCTGTTTATATTTTTAACGGCAGTCAACATTAACAACCACAATAGAAGGTCAGGCAACAAATAGACCTCCATTCTTTGATGGTGGGACTATGCTATGGAAGGCTAGAATGAAACTATATTCAGTCATAGACTATGAGACTGGTTGTGAAATGGTCCTTTTAAGGCCATGAAAACTGTTGATGGAAAAGAGTACCCTAAGGACTTTCGAGTTAACTGAGTCCGATAAGAGAAAGAAATCTAAGCCTTAATGCTAAGGCAGTAAACACCTTGTACTGTGCCTTCAATAGAGATTGAATTTAATAGGGGTACCAAGGGGGTGTGAACGTGCTCCAAGAAATCTTGGCCTTATTAGAGGTCACACACGAGGGCCACAAATATGAGGAGAAGAGCAAACGGAAGCTACCCTTTCACGCGTTAGAATATTTTCTATGCCCAGAGCGAGTCTGTTCTTCCATGTTTACAAGATGTACTACTATATACTAATGTTTGAAAAGTCTTGGTAAATATGATTAGAGTGAAGAAAGGTGGAAGATCCTCGGTGTCCTCAAAGAAGGCTGGAGCAAAGGGACTGTATAATTCAGGAAGCAAGGATCTTAAAGCTCTTAAAGCTTGAAAGAGCTAATTGGATCTCTCTGGACACAGGAGGATCACAATGAGGTCAACGAGGAAATAGAAGACCTGTAAGGAAAAAGAGATTTCCAAAAAAGAGAAAAGGATATGCTATGAAAGCCTCTTCAAGTAAATGTGAAGGGGGGGTTTTTTTTGTTTCTCTGAGGATGAAGAAGAAGAAGAGGATGAGGACATGCTTTATCACTAGGAGATTCAGAAGTATTCCTTCGAGGATAAAGAAGCGCAGGGAAGAAAGATTCCAAGAATGCAAAAGCAATCCACAGACAAGGAGTTTACATGTTTTGGATGTGGAAAGCCAGGCAATATGAAGGCTGACTGTCCACAAGCTAAGGGTCCCAAGAAATTCAAGAAAAAGGCAAGAAGCTACCGGGGACGATAGTGAAAGTGATCCTGCCTCGGAAGATAAAGAGGTTGCTAATCTAGTGCTTATGGCACACGAGGATGAGGTAAACTTTCTCTTGTAGAGAGTGACAATGATGAAGGAGATTTATAGATGCCTTTCAATGAAGTTAGGAAAACAATTATAGCATGTTTAAAAAGCAAAATACAACTTTGAAAAGAGATAATAAAGATTTTTAGAAAGCACGCAAGAACTTAGTTTTGCATGAAAAGGAAGTTTCTGTAACTTAAAAAGAGAAAAATTGAGACGTAAATAGATTGTATGAAGTTCATGAAGGGAAGTAAAATCTGAACATGTTATTGATGCAGCAGAGAGTGCAGTTTGATAAAAATGGTCTGGGTATGAAGCGGTTTAGTAAAAAGAAAAAATATAACGGCTTTTTGTTAACTCCACTGTCTGTCATGACAGCAATGGAAGTTGGACATAAATCATTGAATGTCCATTAATTCAAACAACAAGAAAACTGGGAGTAAATTACAGTGGGTTCCCCAAAGGAACCAAAAATAAACACCATGACCAAACGATTTGGGTACCTAAGAAGACTGCTTGAACTCTATCTTGCAGGTGACTGCTCTCCCGGGAAAAAACCGGAGTGGATCTCGAACAGTGGAGCTCGAGACTATGACGGGAAGGACTCAACGTAAATTTGTGCGTCAGCCAAAAAGACAGGAAGTGTTACTTTGGGAAAACAAAAGGTAAAATCGTTGGGATGGCAAAAGTACCCCATTATTGAAAAATGTCTATTAGTGATGGGTTGAACACACAATCGCTACGTTAAATCAAGTATGTGACAAAGGTTATGAGGTGATATTCAAAATCAAATTCATGATTTAATTAAGGATAGCTCATCTAGTTTCTACTGTTAAGGAATAGAAAATGAAAATGTGTCTTATATTGATGTTGGATAATATTGAACTTTCTGATGAAAATGCTTGATGTGAATTGCGTTACTGATGCTGGACACAGCTCTAAAAGGTTCTGACCGGCGGTAGGATACTTAGCAAGAGCACCTAAGGGAGATTTAGGTAGGGGAATCCATAAGATATCCTTTGAAAAAGGAAGAGTTGCTGAAAGCTTGTCAAATGGGCAAGCAACAATCAAACGTTCTTTGCTTCTAAATTATATTTCTATTCTAAAGCCCCTTCCATCCTTCACATGGACCAGTTTCGGTCCTGTCCAATATTAGCTAGCCTAGGTGGCAAATCTAGCTTTTGTAATTGTTGACGACTTCTCTAGATTCATTGGGTTCATTTTTCTGGGAAGGTCAAAGGATGAGAACTTGCATACTTTCTCCAAGCTTTTAGGAACAGAGTTCAAAATGAAAAAGGAGCTAACCATGTTGCTATGCTAGTGATCAGGTGGAGCGTTTGAAAAATGAGGATTTGAACTCCTGTGTCTCAAATATGGAATTGAGCACAATTTCTCTTACCTAGGACCCCTCAGCAAAATGGGTTGTTGAGAGGAAGAATAATCTCTCCAAGAGTTGCTAGGACTCTGCTAAGAGAATTCACTTCTAAATTTTCTGGGCTGAACCAGTTGCAACAGCCTGCTATGGGCTCACCGGGGATCCCATAAGACCATTCTCGAGAACAACTCCATAGCGGCTATGGAGGGAGGAAGAAAAACTCCTTTGTCACGTATTTTAGAGCCTTTGGGTGTAAGTGCTTCCTTGTAAATACTAAGGATAACTTAGGAAATTCGTGATTTCCAAATCTGATATTGGGAATTTTTCTTGGTTATTCTCTGCACCAGCTAAAGCTTATGGTTTTCAATAGGAGAATTCGTTGTAGAGGAATCTGTTCATGTCAATTTTGATGAGACTCCTCAGCTATTATCAATGTGGATGAGGATGATCATTGGAAAACAACCTGGATTCCATTTCCTTAGAAAAACCACAGATACCTTCAAGTAGAAAAACTCTTTAGAACCTTCTTATTCCTCATGATGATAGTTGTGTCGGGTCAAGGATGAAAATCCTGCTCTTTCACAGTATGGGAAAGTCATTCAAGACCATTATTGCGAATAAGTGGGGTCTTAAGAATAAATGGATGAGAATGGGATTGTTGGCAGAAATAGGCTAGACTTAGTTGCTAAGGGATACTCAGAGAAAGGTATTGATTTGAACTCTTTTGCCCCTGTAGCACGTTGGAACTATTTAGAATGCTTTTAGCTTTTGCCTGCTACAAGAATTCACCCCTTCAAAGGGATGTTAAGAGTGCCTTTTTAAATGGTATCTATGCTGGCAGAAGTTATGTAGAGCAGGCCCTAGGATTTGATCCTTTGAAACTTGAATCAGTATTTAAACTTCGGAAAGCTTCTATGGTCTAAGCAGGCTCTAGGGCGATGCTGATTGAGGTTGAAGGCATTCCCTTTGAAGAAAGAAATTTCAAAAAGGGTAATTCGATCAACTCTATTTACCATGGCAAAGGAGCAGAAACATCTTGTTCGTTAAAATCTCTGTCGATGACATTTTTTTGGATCACGCAATGTCAGTTGTGCAATGAGTTTTCTTCCCTCAGGCAAAGTGAATTTGGATGAGTATGAGGGGCGGAGTTAAAGTTTTTTAGGATTTCAGATCAGTCAAGCTCCGATGAATTGTCTTTGTCAAGAAAAGTATATAAGGGAACCCTTAAGAAGTTTGGGTTCGACTCTGTTAAATTCCTCTATAAACCTCCCAGAGTACCACTATAACCTAAAATTGGACAGGATAGAAAATGGTTATAAGTGTGATATAAGAAATATCGTGGTATGATTGGTTCTCTGCTATATCTGAATGCAAGTAGCCAGATATACTCTTTCGGTTTGTCTATGTGTAGATTCCAGGCTGCCCATAAGGAATCTCACTTAACGGCTTGTCAAACGAATTTTCAACTATTTAAGTGGGACTCATGATTAGGGATTCTGGTATCAGAGGGGCACCTCCTTTGATCTAGTAGGTTATTCGTTCTGACTATGCTGGTAGTTTATTGATAGAAAAAGCACCAGTGGCAACGTGTCAATCTTCTGGAGAATCCTCTAGGTCTTGGTTATTAAGAACAGAATTCTGTTGCATTATCACTGTGAAAGTGAATAATATTGCTGCTGGCAGTTGTTGTGCACAAATGTTGTGGATGAAACAGACTCGGGAAGATTATAAATCTGGTTTATGAGAGGATTCCTATTCGGTGTGTGAAACACCAGTGCTATAAACATTCTAAAAAATCCTATTCCACATTCTGAACAAAACACGTAGATGTCAGTAATCAACTCATTCGGTTCATGTTCAAAGAGGAGACATATCTTTAGAGTTTGTCAATTATGAAGAATCAATTGGCAGATATCTTCACGAAGCCTTTAGATGAGAAAACCTTCTGTTGGTATTAGAATAAGTTAGGACTTTCAAGTATGAGAAATGTTAAGTTTTTCCTATTTTTTCTGTCCTGTATGACAATCCTCCGGTTCCTTTTTTTTTTTTTTAAATATGCACCGAAGAAGATAAACATCATCCAAGATCGTGATGATATTTTCTAATCTGCGGACATGTGGTCATCAATCGGACATGTCAGCTTTCACATGCAAGTGTCATAATGTCGGGCCGTAGTTCTATCTCTCTTTTTTAACTCGGTTTCGTCTCCAGACAGCTTCATATTTCGCGCCCGTCTCAGAAAAAACCTTTTGCATTCAACATTTCCTCGCTAGGTCATCTTCGCCAAAAACTCTCAATGGGCTTACTCTTGAACATGATCATCTCACTTCTTCGTCAAGGGGTGGTGTGAACCAGCGAAAAAGAAAGTCAAATCAATCCTCGTCCGGCACGGGTGTTCCCTCGGGACTAGTTGGCCGTCGCTTACTTCCTAACTGCGAAGCTGAAATCAGGTATCACGGCGATTTCAGGATACGAAGTTGATTCCTGGTCGCGGTTTTTTAGTTCCCGACAAATTAGTATCGTTAAACATTATAGCTCCCTTGATGATATTGGATAATAGGGCTGTTTGAGGTTGAATCTGTCTTTTTTACTTCGGCCATAGGATGTTCTATGCCAATCAAGCTAATCCTTCTGCATTCTATTCATTTCAGCTATGTGCATGGAAAAACCAAGAATCACTCCCAATCCATCAATGAGCTGTGGGTCTCCACATTTGGATAAAACCCCAAAATTATTCAATAGGGGCAAGAACTTCCATTTCTCAGACTTCTGATGGCCAACAATTTTTAAAAGGAAAATTGCTCTAGATCCGACAATATTCTCCAAATCCCCTAAAAAGTAAAATTTTAACATTCGGGGCTTAGACTTCGCCATCATACATGATCTACTACAAGGATCCTAGGGGGTCATATGTGACTTAGCCAGCATTGGGTTGGTTCCTTTATGCAATTTATATGAAAGGTCAACAGTGAATTGGGTACATTAATGAGAAGGATGATACAGAGTGTTTTCAGGGAGAATCTTTTCGTACACTCATCCTCATGAAATATTTCAGAAGTATCGGTTGAATTTCTCTGAGGATGAGCCTCCCTCCTAGTTAAAACATTAAGCTTTACGCATAAAGAACTTGGTACAGGATGGGGTTAAGAGAAAACCGTCAGGGGTTTTGTCTGGATCAGTCTAAGAAGCGGACTGCTATGGTCAAAGCTGACAGAAAAGGCAAAAAGGACGTGAGTTTTGGTGAAGATCATCTGTTCAAGACAAGTGGTGGTGATTCTGAGATCCCTGCCTTTGATATTTCCCTCCTAGCCACCGGGGTCACTCGGCCTAAAGGTCTCCCACCAGGTCCAGCCGTATGCCCTTTCATCCAAGGCTAGAAAACTGTTCATTAGCTCAGCAAAATCCCTTTTTTTTGAGGCTATTTCTGCTAATGTCTGACACAAGCATTATCCCCTCACACCTTCTTCCTACTGCCTTCTCAACCTGCTCTTCCTCCATTCTCTCCGGTGGTCGCGCAATTTTTTATAAAAAAATGGTCCTCAATCACCTACAAACCTGCACCTCCTGCATTCATTGGGGAATCATTGTCTGCAAGCCCATATGGAAACTGCTCAGGGCCGCTATTGTTCAAAATGGGAAAGAAAACTTATCTTGGCAAGAGGAGTCTGAATAAGGATGTGTAGATGCCCTCTGTCTCTTGTTGATAATCTTCTCCTCTGCACCTTCTACTACCTCCCACAGTTCAACCTGAGTATCCCGTCCTTCCACCTGCTCCAATAGTTCCATACCTCTTACAGTCCAAGTGACCTCACCAATCCCAACTGTCCACTCCTTGCCACTCCTATCTTTATAAGAGGAGATCTTCTATCAGTGAGGAACATATCTTGAGCTGAAGAAGGCCGTGCCAATCTAAAGAAAACTTTGATACAAAGATAAATCAACTCAAAGGCGGATTTGCAAGAAGTGCAGTTGTGGAAATGGGTAAAAGGATCCAATCAATGCAATGGGAAAGGCCCACACAGTTCTCCTCGGGACCTTAACGGGCTCTTCCAGTCTCGAGTGAGGGTCTTTTGCCCTGCACTAATTCTCTCAGATCCTCTGAGCTCAATATGACGACCTCCTCCTCATTTTTAAAGAACGGAGGTTGTTGCAGATCCGCGTGATGACATTGTGGATTTACAGAGTCTGAACTGGCCGTCTCTACCATGCTTGCCTTCTGTACTGGAGCCATCCTTCGAGCCTCCAGTCAACTTGTAATCTCCTATTGCTTCTCTGGTGGTGCCTCCATCTCATGTTGCTCTCCAATCGAGCTTTCTCCAAAGTAAGGATATTGTGGCTTCTCAAGAACCAACTCACCATGACTAATACCTGTACGGACTTGGGATCTATCAGGAACCTCACCTCTTGATCTGCACCTTCAAGCTCGCGTGGGGCCTTGTTCAATCCTTCCATCACATTGCCTTCTTGGGCTATCATGCTTTTGGTGAAGCAAATTTAGCTTCCTGTCATAGAAGATAATCTTGTTTTATCTATATACATTTTCTTTAGTGGACCTATATGTGAATGCAAGTTTTTGAGTCTTCTCTGTTTATGTTTTTGATAATGTCAATGGGGGGAGACATGTGCGAAATTTTTCTTTTGATTAGTTCTTGATATGATCTGGTTTGTTCTTTGATATAAGATCCATATATTAATGGGGGCGCTTAGATTATGGGGGAGTTATACCTTTAATCAAATTTTGATAGGTTTTGTTCTCATCACAAAGGGGGAGATTGTTGACCTTAAACTGATGTTAACGTTCAATTTGTTTTTGATGATGTATGTTGTTATATGTAATTTGATTATGTTTATTAATGGACTTTAATGAAATGCATTGAGTTAGATTGTGGAGTACCCTTAAAAAGGTATTTGAGTTTTTAATGCATGTGATTAAGTTGTACAGGGCGGAATGGTTAAACAAAATAATCAGTACACCGGTCACAAACGACGGGCGCGGAGCGTTTACAAGAATCAGTCCACCGGGTCACTAAAACGGGACAAGGCGAGAGTAAATAGAAATACTTCCAACGATCACTATAAACGACAAGGAGGATGAGCTAAAACGAAAGAGTCCTATGTTCGCCTAAACGACAAAGGGGATGAGTAAACCAAATGCTCTGCCGGCACTAACGACAAAGGCGGCTGAGTATAAAAAATTGCTCTTCCGGCAACAAAAAGCAAAGGGGCGACTTCAACAAATCTCTTCCGCCATAAACGACAAAGGGGATGAAGTAAACCAAATTGCTCTTCCGGCCACAAAACGCACAAAGGCGGATGGGACTTCAACAAACCTTTCCGGTCACCAACGACAAAGGCGGAAAGAGTCTAAGATTTAATCATCGACCGCGTTTTTTAAAAGCTTCATCATCGATGCCGGTTCAACGTTAAAGCTTATCATCCGTGGAGTCCAAGACTTAAATCAGGATTGTCTTCCGGCCATATTTAAAATTAGCCGCGAAGCTACGGGACGTGTTTGCAGCCATAACTATAGAACATTAATGGCGACCGACGATTTGCAACTATAACGGAAACGGCTACCTGAACATGACAGGAAAGCTGTGCTCCAACGAGTAACAAGCTAGTATTATTGGTAAGGAGCATTTAAGCAGCCATTTTTGGAGACAGAGTTATAAGCGAGCTAGAGCACGAAGTATCAACTTTTGCGAATTTGATTCCTGAGCCCTAACGTGCGAATCATACTCTGTATCTTCAATCTACATCTCTCTATTCCAAAATTGAGATTCGGTTTTGAGAGTTTGTAGATTATTGTAAATCTATCATCAAACCTGAACAACCCTGTAGGCAGTGGTTACGACCGGTTAAAGTACAATCAGGATTGTGTAAGGCGTGGTCGAAGCCCGTTAAGCGATAGATTTTTCGTTGAGGAGAGTAAGAAATCTCAAAGGAGAGCCTTGAGCTGTGGACGTAGGCAGTTTGGCCGAATAGTTAACATACTGGTGTCGACTTTCTCTTTCTCTCTCTTTATATATTTGATACTTGTGTTAATCTAAGCGTAATCAAGAAGAGAAATTAGAGTTGACTCGTAATTAAAATTACAAAAAGTCTAATTCACCCCTCTCTTAGACATTCCGACTACAAAGACAACGTGCAGTAGCACATAGCGCACAAAGAATAAAACGCAGTGCACGTTGCAGGCAGCGCGCACCCACACACCAGCTTGACCAAGGAGCGGCAGCGACACCAACAGGCACACAGTGCCAGGAGCACAACAACGCCCAACACGCACATCAGCAAAGCGCCAGCAAGGCCAGTGCATGCAACGGCTATAAATGAGTAGAGTGCATGCAAGCGACGAGCCGCGCGGCACCCAGGGGCAACCAGCACCCATTTTCTGATTCACCCGACCCGGTTCAGTTTGCGGGCACGTCCGCATCCAACGGCTATAAATGAGTAGATTTCCACAGAGATCACTTCAGTTCTTCTTCCTTCTCTTCCCGATGTCTTATCCGTCTTTATTTAAGCTTAATTCCGTTATTTGTAAACGTTTGGTTAATTGATTCAATATTGTAAAGAGAAGAGTTTTCGTTCAAAGAAGGAATTTCCTTCGGTAGGGCCAACCACCGAGCAGAGTCGGTGGAAGGAGCACGAGGAGCCAAGCCTCCATTGTCGTCCAAGAGGTTGCTTGGTCGAGATCTTTCTCCTCCCTGCGCTTTGAGCCTCTGAGCTGGAAAGGCAAACACCGAAGGTGGAACAACAGTTCGGGCATTGTTGTTCTTTCTGTCGAAGGAACAAAAATTGAAGTCGTCAATGCTTATTGGTGCAAAAGGTGTAGCCCCTCAATCCCGCCGGCTTCTCTGAGGGTGTTGACAGCTTGCCCACCTCACAGTTGGCTCGGTGTCACCTTCCTCACTCCTCGAGTTTGTCTTTTTTTTTTCTGTGTCACTTTTTGGCATTTTCGTTCTCTTCATTTAGCTTCGCAAATGGGAGAATGTGTCAAAGTATGCACCCCCGGCCGACATTATCTGGTTATTAGGCCAAACTTGGACTGTGAGTTTATGTTTTTTGTTTTCTTGTTCTTGTTTTTCATTTCGTGTATGTTCTATGTTTTACTTCAAAATGTTTCTATTCTGATCTTTGTGTAATTTTCAATTATAATGCACCCACTCTAACATGTCATGTTAGATAGTTGAATGTAGTTAGAGTAACAAAATAATAATATTTCTCTTGTGGTTCTCCTTTTTTGGTGTTTTTCTGTCTACTTTTTTCTTCTTCTCAGTTCTATTGTTTCTCTTGTAGTCTGTAACTGTTTAGGTACCTTAATTGTGATAGATTTTTAGGTATATGGGCGACTCTTCAAAATTTGTGACCGAGAGTATTTGTTTTTTGTGATTTTTTTTTTTTTTGGTTTTAGGTTTGCTGATTTTTTCTTGTTCTTGGGAGACCTATTCAGGATTGTTGACAAGAGCATTGGTTTGTTTATTTTGATTTGCTGTGCATGTGCTTATTTATGCTTGTGGAGAAGTTCTTAAGTCTGTTGGAGACTGTCGGAATTGTTGCCTGAGGGTAATGTTTGTTAAATTTTTGTGTGTTTGCATTGGGTTCTTGTTGTTGACTGCGGTTTAGTTTGGATTCCATTGATATGATATTAGTTGATATACTTTTCACCATCTTAACCTCATATTCTAATTAGCTAGCATGACTTAAAATAGCCGTATCGGTGTTAATTTCAGATATTATTCTTGAATAAAAGCATGTTATGTTGTCTTGTTAGTTTTTAATTTATGTTCGTTAGGTGAATTGTTTGTGGTGTTGTTTCTGTTTAAGAACCATGGTTTAGTTGTTTACAGTTTGTGTTGGACAAAAAGAATTTAAAGAGATATGGATTAAAAAAGAAATGCTAAAACTGGAATCTCAAGTTAGTTTTTATTTTGTGGAAATGTTATGTTGTTTTGGTGTTTGCAAAGGTGTTTTAGGCTGTGTTTTTGTTGTTTAATCTTTTTAGATGTCCCCTGTTTAGGAGAGTTGGTTGTGTAATTTGTGTCTAAATTGGCAGTGATTGTTTAGGACTTTACTAGGATGTTTAGATTAAAATTCTGGTTTGACAATTTCAGATTTTTTTGTGTTTCATTACGTTTGTGCGTGCCAAATTCTCCACTTGCTTAGAATTTGATTTGAATTTTTGTAGCATGTTCATCATGTTGTGGACTAACCCTGTTAAAATTTCAGGTATCGGGAGGAATTGTGCTAGTTCCGTTTCGGCCTCTAGGTTTTTTAGAATTGGTTTTTTTTTTTTTGTCTTTACGTGGACTTGCTAATTTCTGCTCATAATGAATTTTGAATTGAAATTTTACAGATGTTAATCATAGTGTAGACTAACTGCTGTTAATATTTAGATATTCGGCTGTGCACTTGTGTATCTCGTTTAGGTTTTAGGGTTATTTTTATTTGCTTAGTGCATGTTTAGTGGACACATTATTTTTGTTTTGTGATTCTTATTTAGGAGTTGTTTTGCAGTGTTCATTTATATATAGGTTGCTGTGACTTTGATGTTAATCTTAAGTCGGTTGGAGTTTTCTTCGGCCAATAAATTGGTGTCACATCCGAATGAGCATGTTGTTTAAATTGTGCTTTAGTTTGCTTTTTGTTTTATAAAACTGTTTAGGGCCAACTTGTTTGCTTTTATATGTGTTTGTTGAGTTGCTTTGGTGCTAAGACCATTAGTTGTTAGATTTGTTCATGGGAATTAAATTATTTTATCTAAGCTAGTGATAAGTTTGAAAAATATAGAGCTGGCCGAAGCCACTTGTTGTTGTCAGTGTCTAGTTGAGTGTTTTGAATTCAATGTTCTGTTTATGCCCATTTAAGTATCTAAATGTATGTAATATTTACCATGCTTTATGGTGGTTTTACTTTGTTTAGGATCTTCGTTGATGCGAATTGAATTTAAAGTGAAAAAGCATGCCAAAACTATAGCATGTTTAAAATTGGAATTGTTCATTCTCTTTTTTAACTATGTTTAAGTTTCCTGTTTTGATGATTGATGCATCTATTGTGTGTCTCGTTTGTTAGTGTCAAGTATTGTGATTCCTTGATGTTAAAATTAAATTTGAATGATGGAGATAACCAAATTGCATGTTTAAATAGACCTTGCAAATTTCTATTTTCCATATGTTTTATAAACTTCGTTTTGAACTCTTGTTTGATGCCACTCAAGATATTTGTTTGCTTGTCTTGTGTTAGGACTAGGTGTTTAAACTTTCAGTCATTTTGAGTAACAAAAAGCCTGTCATAATTGTGTTAGTAATTTCGGAGTCATTTGTGCGGCGAGTGAGTTTAGTGGCCCAAGAGATTCTACCCTCTGTGGGCGTGGTATGTCCGAGGTTTACAACTGTTCGATGTTTGGGGCCAAAAAATATAATATGAGGCAAGTAAACCTGCCGTATGAGGCAGAGGTCAGCTTAAAGGGTGTTGGATAGTGTGACGATTTCCACAAAAATTCTAGTGGGGTTGCTATACCATAGCATATTCATTGATATTAGTACACGTTTATTTTATTTGATTTACTTGTGTTTTTTTGCTATGTGATTGAATGTGTGGGACTTCTCTTAGATGAGTCTTGTGTTTTTTTTTCTTTGGGCTATAGACTAGGCCTATCGTTTGATAGTTTCCTTAGGATTTTGTCTAGGAATCCTTAAAAATTAATTGGGATTTTAACTAAATAAAAAAACCTTTGTTTTGGTCTGTGTTTGTTTAGTTGCTGTGTGTTGGACTATATTTGGAGATTTTTTAAGTTGGTCATTAAAACTTGTGCGAATAATGGAAAATATTGCTAAGGCCGAAAACTTATGGTATGTGTGTGTTCAAAATTTTTGTTGTTTGTGTCTTTCTTGTGAGTTGTTGTAGGGCAACTCTTGGGCTACTGCCATCAAACAAACATGACCAAGGTAATGGCTGATAAGGTACGTTCCCTCTAAACCCATTTGACTAGTTGGATGTTTAAGGTTTAATTTGTGGAATTTTGTTTAAAGTAAATTGGTGCTAAGCGCCAATTTAATTCATGTTAGAAACTATTTTGATTGATTTTAACTGCAAGTTCTTTTGTTTGATGCTAAGGGATGAGCTACCAATGTGCTAATTGTTTGATTGTCTAAATTTGCCATTACTGATTTTGATTGTATAGCCCAAGGTATATGAACTGATTTGGAACTATTAACATGACCATAACTATGTTGGAAGCACGTTATAATGATTGACTGTTATCTTGCTTGTAACCCCCCGGATCACCCGGCTCGGTATGCGCTACATGGCCACTCTTCTCACGTTAAAACGGGAAAAATTTTCGACTCGGTTTGAGTTTAGAAACTTCAAATTATTGAAAACTGGCCCAAAATCCGTTGCAAAATGTTGGCGAAAAGATCACGTTTTTAAACATATTTGAAAAAAATCAACTTTTTTTAAAAAAACCGGTGAAAACCAGTGAGCGCTGCGCGCGCGCAATCGAGGTGCATTGCGTTGACTTTACCTTGATGCTACACGCGCACCATCGCAGCGTTGCATGCTGCTACGCGCGCTGGTCACGATCGATCGGAACCTCTACGCTTTGTGCGCGATCAGCATCTGCAATCGATCGGTTGGAATGACGCGCCCAGCCGGACGCACTCGTGCGCTCCTCCAGCAGCCCTGCTGAGCAACCTGCCGGCCACCGCAACCTTCTTCAACTAGAAAAACGAGTTTTGAGCCTGGTTGAACGCGTGAGCGTGTTGAAAAGTGTGGGGATTTGGTAGTGTCATCCTTGTTAGCTAGACGATGTATGATAGGCGATTGGTGGTGGGTGTTCATCCTTGGGCTAGACTCGGATGGAAACATATCGGACTTGGTGATGGTGCCATCTTGGAGCTGACTTAGAGGGAATCACTTCTTGGAGTTGGTCTCAGGATGGTGTGTCTGGTGCCAGTCTTGGTGCGGGACTCAGATGAAAAAAACCATCTTGGAGCTTGGACTCAGATTATACAGGATTTTGGGGTAGTGTAATCCTTGGAGCGGGACTCGGATGTCAAGGCACCTTGGATGTGGACTCAGATGTGTGCCTGGGGCTCAGGTATGGCTAACCTTGGAACTGGCTCGGATGTGGCCTCGATACGCACGGTTGGGTCAAAGTGGGGCCAGCCTGAGATGATATCGGATTGGGCACCTACGGATCACACCGGTTAAGTAATCGATTAACATTTCGAAATTAAACGAGAAACAAACAGAGCGAGTAGAAACCTGCATGTGTTAGGATGGTGTGTGCGGGTTGTGTGTGGATTAGTGCATTGTTTTGAATTGCATTGTTTCTACTATAAAGCATTAGGCTTATGTTTTGTGTTCTGTGGTATAGGTTGGCGACGTTTTTAACGTTTAGTAGAGGAGGGAGCCCGGACTAGGGAGCAGTCGGTGACGAAAGAGGTAGCCGGTCCGGACAGTTGTTAGGGCGTCTCGACCCTGGTATTCGGGGCGTTATGAGGGATCGGTAGTTGGGTATATTATAGAGATAGTTTGTTGGATTTGATTTTGTATAACAGATCGTGATTGTATATAATCTTGGAAATATGTTTTGGGATGTTGCTTGGAATGTTTTTATAAAATGCTAAAACTTTCAGGTTGTGGTATTTGAAAGTTTAGCGTATGTGCTCAGTTGTCGTAGAGTAAACGACGTCGGTTTTCATTAGTCCTTCTCCTTTTCGCTGACATTTGGAGTCAGGATTCCCGACTTTTACGTGTAAAGGAGTTGGGAGCCCCCAGTGTCGGAACTTGTGGGGTAAAATTTTGGTGAATTGGGTAGTGAGGGGTTCACATACATGTTAAGCTCCCACAACATCTAATCTAAGAGCTCGTAACGTCAAACTTGGGAAAAATTTTCGGGTGGTACAATCCATACTTCTTACAAAAATTTTGTCCTCAAAAATTAAGCCTTGGTATTTTTCAACTTGCGTCACCCTAACTTGACCTCTAGTTTAGATTGACCAACTGACATCTCAACTATTTACGACATTACTCATTAGGAGGCCCTTAATCACATCTTGGGTATTGGGACCAATTTCTAGATCTTGGCATTTACCTACTTATTTCAAACTCTCATTAATCCTCTTTAACCAACATGAGGACTCAAAGTAAACTTTTTAGCCTAAGTCCTCAAATTCAAATTCCCTCTAAGTAAGTCATTGGCACCTATTATCTCAAACCATCATGACATTCATTTATCCTGTAACATCATCCATGTACTTAGAACTATCATCTCATAATTCCCATCAATACGATCGTTTATCCAACTTCTACCTCAATCTCTACCAAACCCTATAATTCTTAAATCTAAACTAACTCGTTCTCAACATTCACCAATACTCCTAAAGATGTACCACAACACAACTTCACCCTATTACCTACGAAACGCGAAACTTTCATAACCCCTTCTTCACTGGACCGCTCTGATAATCACCCGTCCTTTTCACTCAAAGGTGTCTGTATCTTCATTAAGCTACGTTCCTTGGTACCTTGTGGCAAAACATTCCTTAATACACGCTGTCCTCACTCCTTTAAAGACTTCAACCTCCCATCCGGAGTCACCGTCTAGTTGTCACAGTAGAAGCACCTTATTTAGATTATTAGGTCAAACCGTTGGCAAAGTACTTGTAGAAACATAAGCCTAAATCTCTCTCTACAACTTACGAAAAGGTCTCGCGGTATCTCACCAAGACCAAAATTCAATGGACTTCACACAAAAACTCAACTTACTACAAGGCCACTGTCGCACAAAGAATGTACACACCCAAGTCTAAAAAAAACCAGCCGAAATCTAAGGAACGTACCTGAGATCACCACGCTGGTCGATCATCACTGTATAGCTATAGGCAGCGTTGGCACATGTCCGGGCTCATGCACTTGAAACACAGAGAAACTCTTGACTTTGGACAGTCTCGAAAAAGGTGGCCAGGTGTCAAAACAATGGTAACATTTTCCTGCAGACGGCCCACACTATCCCAGGTGGGCTTTCAAAACACTTAGGAAAAGACAAATATACTAACCCGTGGCTATTTTCTCTCGCTCTGTCATCCAAAATTCTCTGGCCTTTAGTAAACGATTACTCCTCAAATTTCATAAAGTTTAGACCAAATTATATTATCTTGGGTTCAGGCCCTGCACAAACTGGAGTACCTATGTCTTCTCCCTACCTCTATGGCTAGCAAAACCGAGATAGAGACTCGACCTGTCTGATATTATCCCCAAATGGACCCGGGTATGTTTAACTGTAAGACATTCTAGTCTCTTGGTAGCTTGAACTGTCCGATTGTACTAGTTATCGAAAAAACCAAATCATTTAAACTCCTGCAGGCAGACAATGAGCTCCGGGTGGTAGCCTCCACCGTGTCCACCCAACTTTGGGCGTCGTAACAAAGGGGAAAGTGCGTCACTTCACTTTATTTCCTGCCTCCAACTATCGGCCTTTACTTGAACATATTTTCAATAGTGTATTACCATCCTTCAGCAGCGGTCGGAAGCTATAAAACGGCCTTCAAACGCTGGAGGCTTAAACTCCGGAAATTGTCCCCACTAGCACTGGCTTCTACAATTCCCGATCTCCTTACCAATCAACGATACAAAACAAACGTTAGCTTGCTTTGTAAACCAAATCTGCAAGCGTGCTTGACGAACTCCTCAGTGGTTTATCTAAGTGCTCTGGTTGCCGTCGTCTCAGCAATTGTGTGATCTAATCTTGTCCAAGGTTGGAAACAATCTAATCTAGATATTAACTATTTAAAAAATAAAGCATTGTCGAGTAATCCTTGAATGACTCGACCATTTTTGCTCTGATACCATCTTGACGCCCACGAAACAACCGGCTCGGTGCGCTACAATGGCTAACTTTTCCCACGTTTAAAATAAAATACGAAAAAAATGTGGACTCGATTTTTGTGTTTTTTTCGAACCTAAAAATTGTTGGAAAAATGTTCCCAAAAATGTGCAAAATTGCCAGAGAAAAGACGGGTTAAAAACATATTTATAAAAATCAAATTTAAAAAAAAAAAACCTAGTTGGCACCCCTTGGGCGCCGCGCGGCCACACCGAAACGCTGGTGGACGATTTCGATCGACGGCACCCTTGGGTGTGCTATCAGCATCTGCGAGCGATCAGCGCTGAGCAATGCCGCGCGCCCAGCCTACGGCTCCGCAGCGCGCCTCCAACGCCTGCAAGCCACCTGCTGGCCACCAGCGCCTTATTCAATTTTCTCCATTTTTCTTTCAAAACCACTCACACCCAACACCAAAAATTACACCCACCACGTTTCCGACACTCTGAATACTGACACGTAAAATTCCCAGGAATCCGGACTCCAATGTGGGCAAAAAATGAGAAGGACAATTTGAAACGACGCATTTACTATACAAAAAACCTCGAGCAGCATAAGACTCCAATTTTGAACAACCACAAAAACCTGAAGTTTAACATTTTATAAAACACATTCCAAAGAAACATCCAAACAGTATTTCCAAGGTTTATAAAATCACGGTCATTTTGACAGATCAAATCCAAACAAAACTCTCTCTTACATATACTCCAAAAATACATCCTCAGAACTCGCTGAAGACCATGACTGAGCCGCACCAACAATGTCCGTACCGGATACCAGTGAGCGCCGACTGCTCCCTAGGCCGGGCCCCTCCTCTAGGCTCACATGTAAAAAACGCACTAACTAACACCATAGAACACCAAAAATAAGTCTCAATGCTTAGTAAGTAGGGAACAATGCAATTCAAAAACAATGCACAATCCAAACACAACCCTCAACACAACCCTAACACCTGCAGTTTCTATCCCTCGTGTTCTCGTTGTGTTTTTGAAATGTTTTAATCTATCCCTAACGGTGTTGATCAAGTAGGCGCCCCCTATATCATCTCGGATGGCCCCCCGTTGACCAAAAACATGCGATATCAAAGGGCCACATCTGAGTCCAAGCTCAAGGTGGCCCTACCTGATCCCTATGCCCATCCGGAGTCAGATCCATGGGTTTGTTTTTGTGTTGAGGGAATACGATCCATGCCCGTCTAAGCATTCATTTTGAACTGATGCGAGGCATTGGGTGTGTAACGACCCGGAAGGATCGACACGTAATTCATGACTTTACTCACCCTTTCACTCTTTTATTATATTTTTTTCTTTACTATCCGGCAATACTAATTCTGTAGTCACATGTAACTGGCAATGAAATAGACATTTGGCTGTTATTTAAAAAAAAGGTATCTGCGAACATCAACGACAAAACTTCACTTTCATATCCATGCCGATCACAACGCAGCAGTAGAGGGCTCACATCTCCGAAAAAAACCAAGCTCATCTTCCGTTTATCCCCGTGCATTTCAGTGAATGCATAGTCACCCGTCGGATATTAGTTCTCAAATCACCGCCAGTCACGTGTATCCCAC
>CM039504.1:13172-36955 GCA_022432975.1 Begonia masoniana
TGTTTGGACATTATGAAGGTGAGGGAGGGGAGGGATGATAAGGGTTCTTATGCGATGTGTCATCTGGTCGGAGTGCAGGGTGGCATCGCCGGAGATTCTGTGTGCGGGCGAAAGGTGGGGCACAGGCCAGAGAGGCTAGGACGGAATCAAGCAGATACACGGTGTTGTCCTTCGAGGATGTCTTGCCATGATCGAAGAAGAGGGAGTTGTTCAACCATCGGTTATCCAGGTTATATTAATATAGTGTGTGATTAATTAAAAGAGGAGTGTTATATAGAGCAGAACGTGTAGTGTGTTTAGAGTAGGGGTTTAAAACGTGAATTTTGTATATTGGGTAAAAGTAAGGATAATGAATAGAGAAAAGTACGCAATTGAACTTGAATAATAACCTGGATAATTGTGCCAAGTGTGAACAACTTAATGTATTACCATTGGAAGGATTACGGACTTAAGAGACTAATGGTTTGACGTAACCTCCTAAGTATTTAAAGGACGGTAGTAATCATAAGTCTAGCTTAAGGGTAACATTGTCGAATGAGAGTATGGACTTAGTAAATATCGGGTGAGCAGAGAACAAAGATATGAGTGAAAGTTGTCTGGTTAACAATTTAGACGATGTGTTAGAAAAAGGGAATTATATTAAGGTGGTATCTTAAGTTACGCGAACTTACACGTTGCTGGAGGTATGTACCACTAGAAGGTTAGGCGAATAAAGGGAGATTTGTTTCTCTTTTGGACGGTGAGGTTTTACGACCAACGCGCACTAGGGGAGAAAACTTTTTTTTTTTTTTTTCTCGACCACGTACATGTATTACTTGAGTTTCATTCTCCTTCTGCTCTCTAATCATATCAAATTTCCATCAGTGGTGCCCTCTATTAACGAGTACCTTTTAGTGTTGTAGTTTTAGTTCTTTTTGTTTCGTTGTTTACCTTTTGTGAACATTGTCCTTTATCATTGCTTGTCCTCTATAGACATTAAGAATTTAGAGAAGAGATATAGACATAATTTTATAGAGCCTCACTTTTCTTATTCTTTCTTTTTCCCTATTTTCTTCCTCTTGGGTTTTCCAATCTGTAGATATTCAAATCTAACGTGGTATCAAGTCAGGATTGCATCTTTCTAGTGTGCTATTCCCTCCTATCCACTCTCATACTTTCTACTCCCCCTCCACTCCCACCGCTTCCCTCAATCACCAAACATTTATAGTGAAGTTAAACAACACAAATTACCTTGGTGGAAGACCCCATTGTTCATGGTGCCACTTCCAATGGAATCCACATCTTCTAGAGGTTCTCTGCTTCACCTCCATAATTCCTAATGCTCTCTCCCTCTCAATAAACCCTAGTTTTCGGTATGGCAACGCTATAAAAAAGAAACAATAGCCTCCTTCTCAACTGAGTTTTTTTGCTTCGTGTCGACAAGACTTCTTATAACAAGGATTTCCTGTTTACCACTGGCCGTGAGGTTTGGTCAGCCCTAGAAAAAGCTTTTTGCCCTCCTTCTTGGCAAAGAATTGCATTTTGAGGAGTCGCCTTCACTTTCTGTCCAAAGTCGTACTCTCCAGCTTCAAGCTATTTTCAGAGCTCACTGCAATTTGCAATACCTCGCTGCGTTTGGAGAACCGTTCTCTTATCGGGATCATCCTTTATCTTCTCACAGCTTCACAACTAATACAACGCCTTTGTAACCACAATTACATCGATTACAAACCGCGCTGACCAGCCTCCTATAGAAGACTACAGAGCGTACTTCACATCTTCGATTTCTGTTTTGGAAATTCAGAACTCTTTCATCCTCACTTGCCGACGCCGAACCAGATACAGTCTAACTTCCAACCCGGCTCGCACGCTTATCTGTCCACCGTGGAGCCTTCGGCCATACTCTCAGATGCTCTCCCCCTGTTCCCCTGGATGCTCTTCAAGTGGAGCTGGCCCTGGCGTTCGTCATTGGCCCTTGAACGCCACGCCGCCACGCTGCCAATCTGCAATCGAATGGGGCCACTCCTCGCTACAGTGCTACTATTGTTTGGTATTTTTACGAAAGACAAAAAGAAATAAATTGGAGAATAAGAAGAAATTTTTCTGTAGGATGAAAAAAAAAACAAAGACAGAATGGTATTAAACCATACCCATATTACGAATACAACACACAGAAGAAAAACACAATAAAATACCATAAAAAGAAAACCCCTTGCAACCGTTATAAACTGTTTCTTAAGCTTTAGTTTCACCTTCCCCCTTGCTGTTAGAATCTGCAAACTTTGAGTTTTTCTCTCAGGCAACTCGAAACTTGTTCACATAGGCAGTGGCTTTTGTAAAAATATCTGCCAACTTGCTTTCAGTTTTTACAGTAACAAGAACAATAGCGCCATCTTTTTTTGGACTTCCCGTTAAGAAAAATAATTGATGTTGAAATGCTTAGTTTTCCATGCACACTGTATTTGTTCGAGATTGCAATAGCATCTTGATTATCAACAAAAATCTCAGTACGTTCTTTTTTGCTCCATATTGATATCTTTTTAAATTTTCTTCACCACAATGTTGATTAACAGCAGCTGTTGCAGCATAACTTCTGCTTCCGCATGGATTGAGCCGACATTGTTCTTGGGTTTCTTTGAGGCTCCATGGAAAATAACCAGACCGCAAATAGAAAACAGTACCTGAGGTGCTCTTCCAGATCATCAATCGAACCTCCCAATCCTACGGCCAAAAACCATCAGCTTGAACTCCTTGCTCCTTGTGAATTTAGTGCCAAAATCACATGTTCCTTTCACAGTATCTAGCACCCTCTTTGCTGCCTTAAAGATGTTTTCGCTTGCATAGTGCATAAATCTGACAGAATGACTTAAGCATGCATCATATCAGGACGAGTTGCTGTGAGATACATTAAACTCAAACCAATTATGCTTCTAAAATATGTTTCATCAATCTTCTCTGTTCCATCGTCTGACAGAGCGTTTTCTTTGGGTTCCCATTGGAGTACTCATTTTCTGTGCATTCTTCAAATTTGAATTTTCTTCAAATTTCTTTGGCATATTTTTTTCTGACGATGAAGCTTCATGTTCCTTCTGTTACTTTCCACCAAAAAGGAAAGACATTAATCCATAGATTCGTCATTTCGAGCTTCCATCATCTCTTGTTTAACTTCTCAACAAGATTGTTGGTTTTGTTTCGGTCACAGGCGCAAGCAAGTCATCCACATAAAGAGAGATTATCAGAATGTTGCACCTTCTTCTTATGTAACAATGTTGATTCAGACAAAAGCTTTTAGCAAATCCCAACTTCTGCATGTTCTCAATCCTCTAATACCAAGCTCTGTGGCTCTTGCTTCAAACCAATATGTGCCTTTTTAAGACGATAGACCTTTTTTGTTTCTTCTTCTTTTATATACCTTCCGTTGCTTCCAACCTAAATTTCTTCCATGCAAAAAACCATTTTAAGAAAGATGACTTGGACATCTCTTGACAATACCTTCCAATTCTTTTGTGCAGCTACAGCAAGCAACAATCTAACTAGTATCAAGTCTGCTACCGGTGCGAAGGTGTCTGAGTACTCTACTTCAAAAGTCTGAGCATAGCCTTTTACCACAAGTCCTAGCCTTGTGCTTGTTAATAGAGCCATCATATTAAGTTTGGTTCGATACACCCACTTGACTCCATTACGGGTTTCTGGTCTTAAGGAAGTGGTGATCCACTACTCCCATGTATGGTTCCTTTCAAATCCTGAGAGCCCGCTTGCGCGGTCCATGCGCTACCCAATTTTGATTCATCTTTGCATCTTTATAATCAGCAAAGTTCCACACTGCAATATTACATCTGTCATAAATATCAATATATGATCTTGTGCCTCTGATAGAATCTGATCCCCCCGTGTCATCTTGCCAATCTCCAATGTTTTGCTCTTCAATCCCCAATTCAGATAACTTGAAGTTCGGCTCTTGTATGGTTTATCTATCTTTTTTCTTCATCCCAGTTCACTATTCAATCTCCTAAAATTGCACATCTCGACTTACTACTTTTTCCCAGTTTTGTGGCTGAAAATTTTGTAAGCTTTGCAACCACGCTGTAACCCATAAAGATGCCTGACACTGCTCTTTTATCAGTTTATCTCTCTTGATTGTGCAACCTGAGTGAAACACAACAATCCAAATATTTGAAGAAAATGTAGCGATGCTTATCACCATACGCCATGCCTCCAAAGAGTTTGATACTTCACTGCTTTTGTAGAAGCCTATTTTGCAAATACACGCAGTATTTGCACTCAGCCAAAAATTGCTTCGCAATTCTCTCGTGCAACATTCAGCGATTCATTTCCATTATGATCTGTTTCGTCGCTCACTTACTCCATTTTTTGCTAGTGTATGGAGCATTAGTTGATGGGTGAATGCCTGCCCTCTTCACAAAATTTATCAAACTCTTCCAGAAGTGTACTCTGTTTGCCATTGTCGATCTAAGAGTCTGAATTTGAATCCACTTCTCATTTTCCAACTCTGGCGTTAAATTTTCCAAAAAACTTTAGCCCCTCTGATTTGAATTTGCAAAAAGAAATCCAACACATGCGTGCAGTCATCATAAATGCAACATATAGCGACTACCTTTTAGAGAAGGCGTTCTTTGAAGGGCCCCGCGAGTCATTTTTGGATCATGTGCAATTTTCTTGTAGCGCCGCCAGTGACCTTAGTAAATGATGTCCTACTTTGCTTTCCCCAACTGGCATGCTTTGCATTTCTACATTTTAATCATGCGAGTTCAGGAAAGATCATTCATTCACCATCTTCTTGGATTTCCATTTGTAACAACCCTTGATGATTGTATTGCCCCCAGTCTCCTATGCCCACATCTGTAACATTTCCTTCATGTGACAGAGCAAGTTTTGCTCTCCTCTAGTGGATCCCAAAGCAAAGCTTTTCCCTTTTAAGTGTACTTTGAAACATTTTTTAATACCATCAGTATCCTTTATTAAGTACAATTTTGTCCCTTGAACCAACTTGATAACCTTTTTCCAATCAGTTTCCGACACGTCCCAATTTTGATCAATTTTAGGAACGTACATCACATCAGCAAACCTTTGTTACCTGAAAGTTGAATTGCAACGGTTCCTTTCCTTCTACATTCTTACTCGCATTTCCGATCGAACCTTTGATTGCTTGAATTTTTTAATTCTCGAAACAGTCCGTGTCATGTGCTGGATTGGTGCAACCACGATCATGAGCCAACCTATCACTTGATTCATGCCCGAAAAACATGGTAGCAACGAACATTGTGATCTTCATCTTTTTTGATCAACACATTTTGCATCTTCATCGTTTGGCTGATTTTTTATTTTACAGAATAGAGCTTCCTTCCCAATTGATTGCATTTAGTGCATTTTGCATCAGGTCTTCCAACATCTGATGGAGGATGACCCTTCTTTCCACATGTCGACAAGGGGAAACGCTTTCTTTGAAATTAATTTCCCTTTTTTCATTTTTACTGATTTGAAGTTGCCCACTTCCTTCAACATCTGTTCTTGGTTTTGCTTCACAAAGTTATTTATGCGTGACAAACTTAAAGCTCCTTCAACAGCACCATCTTGTCTCATGGCTCATTCGTTGCTCCTGTGCTTGCAGGGCATGAAGAATTTCTGTTAAGAGAAATCTGAGACAAATCCTTGGTATTTCCAGGCTGATGAAATTGAGGCTTCAAATTTTCTGGCAATGTTACAAGAATTTTTTTCAAAAATTCTTGAATCAGTAAAGTAGAAACCGAAGTAAATCTACTACGAGTTGCAATATTCAGCAACGATCAGAAATACTATTTGATTGATTCTGATTCTTTCATTTTCTGACAAACTCAAAGTCAAGAATAATTAAATGTCAGATATATTTCCATCCACTTGATTCTTTGCTCTCCCTACGTAGTACTGTTTGAGTAAACAAATCTCCTGTGATGATTTTAGCACATAATACGAGTAACAGTAAAAATTGGAGAAAACTGAACCGCAAAATAAAACATGCTTTTGCCTTGATTTTTTTTTCCGGTCTTCTTTTCTTTCTGCCTTTTAATTTTGTACCACCGGTGGGATTGTTGGAAGAAAAGGAGAACTGGAACTGCATAGTTTCTTCTGCCACGGCTTCCCAAAGATCCAAAGCCGCCAAATAAGTCTCCATTCGAACTGCCCAACAATTTGTTAGTCTCTCCATCAAACAATGGTGGAGAGCAATAGAGATTTGTGACTTGACGTCGGTTTCCATGGAGTATCAAAAAATTAAACAAAGGGTCCCCTTAAAGAAGGAAAGCTCTGATACAATTGTGGGTTCGAAAGACCCCAAAAGAAATAAATTGGAGGGAAGAAAGGAAGGAAGAAGAGAAACTTTCTGTCGGCCATGAACAACAACAAGCAGAAATTGTATAGGCAATACCCATATTACAGAATACCAACTAACACACGAAGGGAACAAAAACATTAAATAACCATTTAAACAGAAAACCACTTGCAACCGTTTTTATAAAACTGTTCAAAGAACCGTTTATTAAAAACTGTTTCTAAGCATTTATTTTTTAACACTTTTCCTTACAAAAACTGCAGAGTTCTGGGATTGCCTTGCTTCTGTAGTTATTAGTTAATGAAAAAAATAAAAAATCGGATTTTTGGTTATTGACAATGGCGTGTCATTTGGCAACAGATTAGCTCGGAAAAGAAGGAAGCTCCAAATACAAAAGGGTTGCACAACACAAGTAAAGGAAGGGAAATCGGTGATGAGCTGAATTCACTTTACTTTATCTTCAGATTTGAACAAACTAAAAAAAAACAACGCTTTGTAACCTAGGAAATTTACAATAGTTCTGGAAGAAGATGGAAGGTTTAGCTTTGTGGATAGAAATTATTTCACTTCCCACGTTGTGAAATTTTCGGCTGTTTTGCCACCAAAAATCCAATTATCTCCTCTCTAAGACACTTTGAACACAGACCAAAAGCTGTAAGCTACGTTATCCGTTACTGTCTGATCTGCCCTTGGTGATTCGTTGATAATACCATTCTTCTCGTTCTCGACCTTGATTTCACTGCCCTCTTTGGGTAATTCACATGGGTTCTCTGTGAGTGATTGTTCATGCGGTTATTGTGCTGAAAATGGATGCATTGATACAAAATGGGTTCCAGTCTGAGCTTCCGTTTTATCAATCTCTCTCTATTCTTATGTGTTTAACTCGAGAGGGAAACAAACAAAAAAAGTTGATGAGCGAAGAAGGGTGATGTTTTCTGACTGTTTTTGTATGATGTGAAATGATTATGAATGAGAGGGATACTCCGTTTCTGTCATGGTGGATCTTAATAGGCAGCAGCTGCATCCCTTCTCTAACATGTCTCCAAAAAAGAGATTCTTTTATTCTTCAATGAAGGAGAGCGAACCAGCTGAGGTGCATTTTAAAAAGCTGTTTTTTTTAGCAGTCTTGGTCGGATTCTTTCTTACGACGAAACAAACCGAAGTGGGGGTTCTTGAATTTTTACAGGATTTCTTTCAGGAGGATCCCATTGATGTCACTGTCAGGTTGGGGAGTCTCTTTTTCATGCACAAGGTAGACTTCTTCCTCGGAATTACCGTTTTTTTTTTTTTTTTTTTTCGGGGGGGGGGGGTGGGATTGTCTTTTTAGGAGAGTGGTTAGATAATCTTATTTTTTAAACCTTTTGAGCTTTGCGTTGAATGTGATTCATGCTGCAGTTCCCACTGGTTTTCAAAAATGTGGACACATTAGAAAATAGGTCTCAGAATCTACTGTGCGAGTTGCTGTATGAACGGGCTGATATCCTGGAGGGCCAGAAGCCTTTGAACTGGCTCCACTGCAAAAAATTTTGCTATGGAATTAACTTCGAAACAGAACCGGCAAACACTTGCGATGCTCCGATGCGTGGCCTGAGGTATCTCGAAATATGGACCGAAGATTATTCGGTTGGAAATTAATGGAAGAACACTGCAGCTTACTTGAATGAAAGTTGCACTAAAAGTTTTACTGGTGCTGTCACTGTTCTAAGTTTCTCGCAGAATCTTGCTTCCCAATTGCAGACGAAAGTGAAATTAGCGGGCGATGTATAGATTCGATGCCTGCATAGCATGCAAAGTAGCCAACTCTGTATGTCAAGCTCGGGAAAGAAAGCGTAGCGCGGGCACAATAGAGGGTTGATTTCTTCAGGGCCAAAGAAACAGAAAGCCGATTGTCGATGGTGGGCAGAGGTTTAAAATTCTTCGAATGATATCTTTCAACGAGTTTCGTATCGAGTTATGATGGCTAGAGGGTTCAACAATTTGCTCTTGGCCCTTTGATACACTCATGCTTTAAGCCACAGAAATTCTTCGATGGTTGTTGAGATATCAAAACCGAAAACCGAACAATCGTAGTCTGTTCGGATTGGGCTAATTCTTTTTTTTTTTTTTTTTTTTTTTCTGATGCAGGAAGTGTTTGGAAAAAGGGAGGATAGAAAAAAGAAGAAAAATGGAGCCTCACCAAGAACATGAGAAAAGGGGTTTTATTCTAGAAACTATAGTGAGTCTTCTTCAAGGAAGAAGAGAAATGCGAATCAGTTAGTTTTCTTTCAAGTTGGTTCTTTGGAGAGGCTATATATCTCGAGACGACGGGTTGCTGTTAGTTTAGATTTGGAGAGATACGAAAATGTAATGCAATTAGGACAAAGCTGTTCTTGACGATCTTTTGATTCCTCGTATTTCTTAATGGCAATACATGTTTGAGTGTAGATACCGTTCAGGGATTATCATAAATATCTCGAACAGGATCAACGGGAATCGATCGGGCGGTAAGTGGAGCGAGGGTATGCTTCTCCTCCAACAAGTGACATTGAAAGGGTGGGGAAGCTAACGGAGAATTTATCTGCTGAAATCGCTACAGACCGGAACTTACTGTTAACACTAGATTCGTCTATATAGCCGAACTAATTCTGAACAAGCGCGTGTTTATTGACGACGGAATTGTATAGAGCCATAGAAATCTACTTTAAAGGTTGATATTCTCCTCTTTTCGCATCTATTAAGGAATTTATAATTTTTCTTAAACATTTTGAATTGTCAAGTGTGCTTGGTCTTTTTTTTTTTTTTTTTGATTAGTGCTCATCCCTCTTTGAAGTGAATGGAAAGGAAGAAGAAAGGTATTGTGGTTTAATGGAGTCAGAGGTTGATCAAGGAGGCTTGCGCTCATGCTTGCTCGTATGATGCGACTACTGTTCAAAACAGTCGTTCAGGTGCGTATTACGAAAAGCAAAGCATCGAGATGTCACGAAATAATGAAGCTCCGATCGGGATGATGCCCATTCACTCAGGCAAAAGTAGAGTCTACTCCCACTGATTACATCCCTTAGGAACCAGCGCTCGATCTTGAGAAGAGGAACGGAGATCTCAAAGTGGAGTTTGGTGAAATGAAAATGAAAATGAAAGATGTCGACAAATCGGCTGCGAGGCGCCTCAGGGGAAATCCACCTCACGTATTGAAAAACAGCCAGTTTCAAGCAAGATCATTCATAACTTCGGTGTCGAAAAAAAGGCTTGGGAAAAACCTTATCCTTTTGTGCGTGCTGGAGTCGCTCCTGCCGACGCCAAGGGCCGAGCCAGGCCCAGTAAGACAGGAGCCATTCGCATCTTGAGACAATGGCAACCTGAGTCTTGTTTGCTCTATTATTCTTTGGCTCGTGTGATGTTTCTGGCATATAATGTCTTCCCTCTTTTTTCACAAAATCAAATGGTTGCGCACGGCGAGTTCGATGATCTCGAAAATTCTATTCTGTCGGTAACAAGAAATACTGGGATGGTACCAGAAGAATATGTGATTATGTCGATATTTTTCAGTAAGAGGTTTTCAAGTAAAATTTACGTTATTATTTCTCGTATTTTCTGCGCCCATTTATCGTCACACATAACGTGGTAGAATATAATGTCAGAGTTTCACTTCATAGGACTTTGAATCCGATGTTTTATATCGGGTACACAAAAGGACAAAAGCCGTGTTAGTAATCTAAATCTATAGGCCCCTACACAATTGTACCAAAATGTGGGGTCGCTGGCTAAATATGAATCTTTTTGGGGGTAAGCTTTTTCGGAAATAAAAAAGGCAAAGTTAGGCTCGAGAAGAGACAGGGTAGAGCAGCGCATGTTGGTCGGTGCGATGAGGGCAGGAGAAGATCATGCTTTACATATATTACTTCTCACAAAATTTTAAAATTTTGGATTTTTGGAATCATATTCAATTCACGAGTTCTTTTAATCGTTGTCATATAAATCTAGTGTTCATCTTGGGGCAGACACACAAATTCACACCTTATGCAGTTTTTAGGCAAGACATATTCAACAACAACTTGATATTCGACGATTTCTCTTTTTCGTTATATGTTTACGGAATTCGAGGACCTATGTCGGAGTCGTCTCCGTTTAGTTGATTGCATGTTTAACTGGAACTACAGCAAAATGAAGAACTGTTAGAATATAATGACCTAAATTCTTTTCAGTTACGTTGTCAACCTAGATTATAGATATTCTTTAGAATTTACTTTTTCCGAACTTATACTTTTATATTCATGATAGATAGTTTCTTGTTTTTGTGAAATAATGAGTTCACGTCTCATGCATTAGTTTTATTTTTTTTTTCGTCGATTGGTTCGATTTCTAAGGCACACACTTCGATATACCGAAAACATGGCCCGGTAGCTTTCTGTCAACGGATTGCACTAGTCTTCGGGTATGGTCGCAAACACAAAGCTAGGGTTCACCTTGTGCAGACATGCTTTGTTAAATAAGTTGAGGATGAGTTGCGAATGCTTTGTTGAGTACACACAAAAACTGGGAAGACAAGCTCTCGAAATTTTATTTTAGCTCAAAAGTTGTGATACACAGAGTAAACTTCTCAACTGTAAGGGTTTTGCAGAAAAGGGGGAAAAGCTTAGCTTACAGGAAGGAATTAGCCATTAAAGAAGAAAGGAAGAAGACAACTCCATAGAAACACTCATATAAGGTCATGTTAAAGGCTCAGAATCTGGAAAACCCAGGGTGGTCGTCTTAACCTCTCTTCTCTGATTTCATGGCCACTGAAAGCTCTGTGGATATGGCTGGACTCTGAATTTAGCAATATTTCGTGTTTTTTCTATTTTGCAGTGGCTCGAACTCGAAGGGCCGAGAGTCAGTTCGATCTCGCTCTCGTCTAGAATGGCCGGAACATTGTTTGTGTTCTGACTCTGCTGGCTGCTTTGAGTGTAGTTTCATCCTTTGTCTGAAACTAATCTCTTGACTCCATTGTTGAGACCTTCTTGCTTCGATGTCTTGCATCATAGTTTTCTGCACTTGATATAAACGATGAAGTTCACTCACCTACAGATTAATCAATCATTCATGAAGTTAGACCATAATCATCAATAAGTGTAATCTGTTACGAGAATACCTGTTGTTTTAAATGTTTCTTCATGCTTTAACATGGCCATCCGCATCAACTCCTTATCGTGAGGCCGAAGACCCATGCCCGCCATTGATGCTCTCTAAAACCTTCCTGGATTTCAACGTTGAGTTGATTTCGTAATCAAGCGTTGAACCTCATTGGGTTGTGATTATTTAAAGCTATCGATGTCTTACATGATAAATAAACAAGAAAAATCTACGGGAAATGTTCTAACAGAATTTAGAAACAGCAAAAAAAGGAATGGCTTACAAGATGATCTCTGATTTTAGTACTATTTGGATTTGTCTTCTTCTTCATGTGTAGGTCAGTCATTTTAAGCCACAATATGATCATCTCTCTAAGAAAAGTATCTTCTTAAACGTCACGTTCTTCTGACAATCACGCTTGTAAACAGTGAATACTTTACCCAATTATTTTCTTAGTTGCCAAACAGAAAAGAATTCTACCAACCGACGACGGCTTTCCACCGTCATGGACTGCGACAGATCAAAACCCGCGGTTGATTGCCGTCGTTAGCAGCGGAAGGTAGAAATCATTAAACACGAAAGGCCGATTACAGCAGAAAATTTGCAGGAGAGAGGGAGAGAGAGAGAGAGTAAAACCTTCATAACTGGAAGCAAGCTGTACAGGGAAGAGAGAGAGAGAGGCAAAACAAAGAGGAAGGTCAATTCCCATATAAATCACCCATCCTCAAGCTGCGCTTGCAGCTTTTACTACACATAAACAAAGACGTCTCCTCCGTCAGATCAACAGCATTCACTCCAAAATATTAAACAAAAACACTGTTTTGAGTAATTTAAGATTATCCTTCTCACAAACGACAAAAAAATCAAAGCTTTTTCTGATCTGGGTACGAAAGCATGCCAAACAAATCTCAAGTCCCATAGCCAATCTGATTTCAGTTTAGTGAAAGAGATGACCCTGAAAGACCAACACAATATTCGATCAACTCATATAATAATCCTCTAAATATTACAATAATAATAATAATAATCTGATTTCTTGTATTATTTATATGATCTCACCGTCAAGGATCGATCTGAGAGACCTAAATTTTTCTTAATATACAATTAAGAAAATACAGCTTAGCATGCTTGGATGAATCACATGCACAAAAACTTGTGTTTCGCACGAAAACAGCTGTCTTATAATTAGAAAAGTAGAGAACACTAAACAATTCTCTTGAAACTTCAATATTTCCATTTCTTGAGTTTTCACAGCTTTATACAATTTTTGTAAACTAAAATAACGTGAAAAATATGACAGCAAATATGGGTAGTTTTAGGCAAACATGGGTAGTTAGAAACCTAAATCAGAGGCCGCATTGAAAAATTACGATTAGTTCTGCGGTGTCACACAGGGTGTTACGTGTGACACCGATGATAAATGCAATGATGGACAATATAAAATACGGAAATAAATGACACAGGAGGTTGGTAACGCAGTTCGGCAACCAGCCTACGTCTACGGGGCCACGCCCAGATATAAAAACTTTTCCTTGAGTTCACAAAGTTACAAGATACTCGGACTTATACAAATAAAGACTCCCTCTTATCTTTGTCGCCGCCTCTAGCTAACTTCCCCAACGAAACAGTTTTTGCGAGATCCCCTCGACTTTAGAACGACCTTTCCCGAGATCTAGATAACAACAAGATCCCCTCGTTGTTGGTTACTCCTGAAACCCGTGTTATAGCAAGATCCCCTCGCCCACGATCAAGAACGACAAGCTCCCCTTGTCTAAGAAACAGAACTCCTCCTGAGTTCGGATGTTGTCTCCTCCCGAGACAGAGTTTCAATGAAGAACAAAAACTATTGCCTCCTGGGACACCTCCTGGAACACCAGATCGAAGTCTTCGGATGCAATACACAGCACACTCAATAAAACAATGAAATCCACAGATTAGGTTGAGTGTGCAAAACAATCACTAACTCAAACGCAGAAGCGATGAGAGTGAAAGAAAAACCGACGGCTCGAAAAAAGGAGAAGGAAAGAAAAACCTCCTCATGCGTAAAACAAAAACTCCGTCGTCAATCAGTTTTCACAGAAAACGAAAACCTAAATAGTCTTGGCAACTTCCATATCTTCAATTCGTTCAGTTATCAAATCGGATTTAACGCCGCATGGAATAAGGAAACACAATCTTAACAAATTCGGTTGTGTGACACCACGTGTGATACTTTAGAAAAGTTTCTATAACTACTCGGATATTCGCCCAAAAATTCAGGAAAGCATCCCATTAATCATGGGAACTCAGAGCCCAGCAAATCATGTCAAATCTACGGCAAATTGGCTTTCCAAATAAAACTTTTCCAAAAAACAAGTGCATATACCTTTTTCAATAACTTTCCAAATATCATTGTTTCCTTATTTTTCTCTTCCATAGAATCTTCATCATTGATATCAGGACGCATCCAATAATCAGAATCGGCTATTTCTTGATCACCAAGTATTAAATCATCAAATTAAGAAATACTGAAATTGATATATTTTCTCCATAAATATGAATATATTTTGCCAAAACACAATTGCCAACATATGCAAATATTTTGAATTTACAAATCTCCCCCTTTGGCATTTTTTTTGGCAAAATCAATACAATCAATAATTTCAAGAACTCCCCCTGAAAATAACTCCCCCTGAATTGAGACTTCAATAATCATAAAACATATCACTCATAATATCTCATCAGAGATCAGGAGCATATCACCATAAATCCAAAATCCAAAATACTCCCCCTTTTTGCCATAAAATATCCAGATATGCACAGAATCGTCATATATAAGAGAGGGAAATGGGAGAGCTAACCGTGCATTTTTGCCGTCTTCATGTTTCATAATTTGGTCAAATAAAATCAAAAGATATTGCATTTTCAATTTTGAACAGCAAGGCCGCTATTGTCTCATTAACACCAGTTCCATGAGAAATCGACATCTAGAATCTCATACTTATCCGTAAGTTGTGAAGCAGGAAAAGCTTTTCCATGGGGCAAGATGCGTTTGACACCCCAAGTGACATCAGTTGAAACTCCTGACTTTTCAATAATTTTGGTCTCTTTAACCTGTTCCTTCACAGAAGTAACTTTCTTCTTCTCAAAAATATCGCCAGCAGCATCATTAGCAGACATTTTTCTGACAAGGTCATCAAATATCTAATAACAACTATCTTTTCATTTTCTATCTTCGATTACCATTTGCTGATCATTCAAAAATTTCATCTCACCTTCAAGAAACTTGATAAATAGGATAACAATGCAGAATCAGAAGCATTTTCAATTTGAAATATTGTCAAAACCTGGAACATCCTCAGGAACACCTTCCAAAACATTTAACCTGATCACTTGCCAGAAGCTTGTAGCTATTCCTAATCTCCTCCATAAACCAGTATAATAAATCTTTGAAGAATAATTCAGATCTCAGCAAGTTGGGAAATAAACCCAATATAATAATGATGCTTCAAACTTCATTAGAAATAGACTTCCAATATTTCATAGAATAGTCAGAATTTTGCAAGTCGTCTACGGTGTTGCTCCACAGAATTAATATCCAGAATGATCAAGTTCAGCAGAGGATGAGCAATACACAATAAATTGCTTAAAAAAATAAAAACAACCGCCTAATGCAAGTGGCGATTTTTTTTTTTAATAAATAAAAGCAATAACCAGCTTACATAACACAAAGGCCTAGGGCAGACCTCAGCTCTTCAAACCCTTACATCCATCCAACGCCTTGGTAAAATATCGGCAATTTGCTTTTCGGTCACCATATGCTCCAAATTAATAATTTTGTCCTCCACAAGAGATCGAATAAAAATAGTGTCGTCTATCAATATGTTTTGTCCGTGAATGCTGAACAGGATTTTTCGAGATATTGCTAGCGCTCAAATTATCGCAGTAGAGGGTCATGACACTGTGTGACACCATAGTCTTCATCATTTGTTTCATCCAAAGAACTGCGTACAGCTGCTACCTGCTGCTATATACTCTGCCTCGACTGTAGATAGAGAAATAGAATTCTGTTCTTGCTAAACCATGACACTAAGTTGTGGCCAACATAAAAACATCCACCCGAAGTGCTTTTTTTCGGTCATCGGAGCTTCCAGCCCAGTCAGCATCACAATAACCCACCAGGCTTGTATTAGAATCAAAGAATACATATGCCATAATCAGTTGTTCCACTAACATATTTCAGAATTCGTTTTAACCGACACTAGGTGTGACTCCTTCGGATTTGCTTGAAACGAGCGCATAAACCCACGCTAGAGCAAATATCTGGTCCGGATGGCAGTAAGATATACTAGGCTTCCAATCATGCTTCTATATAAACGTGGATCAACAGCAATACCCTTCTCGTCTTTGGAAATTTTCTCGTGTGTCCCAAGGGGTGTTCTACTCGGGCGTGCATTCTCAAGCTTAAACTTCTTCAAGAAATTCTTGGCATATTTGGCTTGAGAGATAAAAATACCATTCTTTTCTTGCTGAATTTGAAGCCCAAGAAAATAAGTGAGTTCTCCAACCATACTCATCTCGAATTCACCGGTCATTTGAGCAACAAACTCATCCACCATCGCCTGTGACTCCGAGCCAAACACTATGTCGTCAACATATATTTGAGCAAGTAAAAACCGACCTTTGGCACGCCAGACAAAAAGGGTTTTATCTACTCCCCCTCGCTCATATCCCTTGGATAATAAATATTGCGTGAGTCGTTCATACCATGCATGAGGGGCTTGTTTGAGCCCATATAACGCCTTCTTCAACTTATAAACATACTCGGGATGATGAGGGTCTTCAAAACCCTTTGGTTGAGCAACATAAACTTCTTCATTTAGAAACCCATTGAGGAACGCACTCTTCACATCCATTTTATATAACTTGAACCGCATAACACAAGCAATAGACAATAAAAGCCGAATAGATTCAAGACGAGCAACCGGAGCGAATGTTTCATCAAAATCAATTCCTTCAATCTGAGAATACCCTTGGCAACTAGTCGAGCTTTATTGCGAGTAATGTTTCCATGTTCATCGGTTTTGTTCTTGAAAATCCACTTAGTACCAATAACGTTAACACCGGGAGGACATGGTACTAAGTCCCAAACTTGATTTCGGGAGAATTGACTGAGTTCTTCTTGCATAGCTCCTATCCAGTACTCATCTAGCAATGCTTCTTTCACATTCTTTGGCTCGATCGTTGAAGTAAAGCATGCCATTTGGATCATGTCTCGATAATTCAACCTCGGCTTATCTCTGGTTCGCATACCATCATTCAAACCACCAATAATCTCATCTGTAGGATGATTCTTCTGAACACGTGTAGATGGTTGTCTGTGGCGTGTGATAACAGCTTCTACTTCATCAATAGTCTCTGTTTGATCTGGGACACCGCCTGAGACACCCTCTGTGACACCGGGTGGAACACTAGCGCCTTCATTATTTAAAATGTGGTATGCATCATCTTTTGGATTATGAGTTGTGTCCAGAGAGTCGTCCACATGAACATTTGCAGATTCGATGACAGTTCGAGTTCTTTTGTTGTAAACCCGATAGGCACGACTATTTGTAGCATAACGAGAAGAAGATTGCCTCATCACTCTTGGGATCAAGTTTCCCCCTATGTTCCCTGTCATTCAACACAAAGTAGAGGCTGCCAAACGGATGAAAATAATTAAGATTCGGAGATTTACCTTTCCATATCTCATAGGGTGTCATAGAAGTTTTGCCGCGGAGATACACCCGATTAATGGTATAACAAGCTGTATTCATAGCCTCAGCCCAGAATTTTTGAGGAACATCTCTTTCATGTAGCATTACTCGAGTCATTTCTGCCAAAGTACGATTCTTCCTTTCAACGACTCCGTTTTGTTGAGGAGTCTTGAGTGCCGAGAATTCGTGAGCGATCCCTAGATGTTTACAGAAATCCGAGAACTCAGAGTTTTCAAACTCTCTTCCATGGTCATTGCGGATACGTATAATTTTCAAAATAACAGAGTCTTTCTCGCGTTGAAGTCGAGTACACATTGACTTGAAAACTTTGAACGTGTTGGACTTTTCTCTTAGAAACTCCACCCATGTATAGCGTGAAAAATCATCAACAGTAACGAATACGTAACGTTTTCCTTCAATACTTTCAACAGGCATCGGCCCCATTAGATCCATGTGAAGTAATTCAAGAACCTGGGTAGCTATGGAACCCTGTGACACCGGGTGAGACACCTTCGTTTGCTTTCCGATTTGACATGGTCCGCATAATTATTTTCATCAAATTTTAATTCAGGAATTCCTCGAACAGCACCTTTTGAAATAAGCTCTCCAGCATTCTGAAATTAACATGTCCCAACTTTCTATGCCATAAGATAGTATCTTCCATACTCGACCGAAGGCAGGTAGACGAGGAATAAATAAGATAACAATTGTCCGATGATCTAACTCCTTCAATAACACAATTTTTGTTTTGATCGGATACAACACATCTTTCTCTCGTAAATTGCACATTCAAATCTTGATCACAAAGCTGGCTAATACTGATTAGGTTGGACTTCAAACCATTTACCAATAAAACATTACTCAACTTTGGTAAACCAGGAACATTCAACGTTCCCCTGCCATGACATCCGATGTGACACCGTTGCCGAAAGTAACTTTTCCCACGGATTCAGGTACAATATTCTTCAAGTATCTTTCTTCACCTGTCATATGTCTAGAACAGCCACTATCAAAATACCATGCATTGGTTCCGATCGCCTTTAGTGAGAGATGTGTAACATTGCACTTTAAATTTGATTCTTCACCCATTTCTGATAAGGGAATCTGTAGGAAAGAAGCATTTATTTTCTTCACCCATTTCTGATAAGGGAATCTGTTAGGAAGAAGTATTTCTAACAGTACCAAGTCTTAGATCCGCAAGATAGTTGAAGCATGTAGAACGAATATGACCACGGCGTTGGCAATAATGACATACATAAACATACTTGTTACCTTTACTGCTTGAGGTATGATAGAAACTATAGGAATTTGATTTTCTGTCAATTCTTGGCATTCTGTTTGCAACTTGCTTTCCTTTGTAATCTACTCCCCTGTCTGACGCCTGCTGTGACACCGGACTTTCTTTCACAAATTTTATCACAGAACGATTTTCCTTTACAGCAACAGTCTTTAAACCTGAACTTTCGCCTTTGAAACCCAGTCCAAACCGATTTACGCTTGATTTGCCGACATTTAAAATATCATCGAGATTAGAAGAACCCGAATTCAGCATTTTGACATTCTTCTTCATGAGGCTTATTTCATTTGTTAAATCATTAACTTCATCCTGACTTGCTTTCAGCTTTGTCTTCAAATCATCAATAACATTTTGAAGATTGTTCTTCTCATCCTTCAAATTTCTAATCTGTGCGTGTAGAAGCTGATTTACTTTAACAAGCTCGGTCCATTTCTCATGCAGAAACTTATATTCTCCAATAAGATCTTCTTCTGTGATTGGTTCTTCATCTTCATCACTATTACTAGAAAATCCGTCTGTGACACCCTGTATAACACTGCCATTTTCTTCATGTTCTATCTTTCCAGCAAGCGCCACATGGTTGCTCTAAATTCATCTTCATTTTCTGACTCATCTCACTCCAGGTTGCATTCAGAGAATTCTTCTTTTTCTTCAAGGTGTTAGCACATTCTGCTTGTATATGCCCAAATCCTTCACATTCTCTGCACTGAATACCTTATTCTTTACAGGTTGATCAGACACATAATTTTCTTCTCTGTGCTTCTTGTTGCTTGAAGAACCATTTTTGAAGTGTGTGACACCCTGCATGACACCGCGAGTATTTCTTCCAAATCTCTTCATAACTCTGCTGAAATTCTTCGAAAGCAGGGCTAGTGATTCCTCCAAGTCATCTTCATTATGCTGGTTGTAATTCTGTACCTCTGTTTTCAAAGCAACACCCTTTGCCTTTTTATTTTCGGTTTCTCCTCCAAGATTCATTTCGAAAGTTCTGAGAGATCCCATCAACTCTTCTAGCTTCATTTTAGACACATCTTTGGCTTCTTCTATGGCAGTAACTTTATAGGCAAATCTTTGTGGCAAAGATCGGGAGAGTTTTTGAACAAGTGTTTTCTTAGGAAATTGTTTTCACCGAGGGCAAAAGCTTCATTTTGCTATATCACATAATTTTGTATTGAACTCGCCAATGGTCTCATCTTCCTGCATCTTTAAATTCTCAAATCGAGTGGTTAGCATTTGCATTTTAGACAACTTTACCGTAGATGTTCCTTCATATGTGGTTTGAAGAATTTCCCATGCCCTTTTTGCCGATTCACATGTAGAGATGAGTCTGAATTGTATTGGATCAACACCATTGAAGATAGCATTGAGAGCTTTCGAATTACTATTTGCCAAAGCATCCTCATTACCGACCAATCTTCTTCCGGCTTAGGAGAGATGACACCATCTTTATTAGTGATCGTAGGATGAGTCCAACTTGTTAGAATAGATCTCCAAGCCTTCTCGTCAATAGCTTTAATAAACGCCCTCATCCTTGCCTTCCAATAAGCATAGTTACTCCCATCCAATAATGGCGGACGCATTGTAGAACCTCCTTCTTTTCATGAATCCATCGCACACGAACTAGAGTCTTGTCCCACTGATCTCGCTTAAGAAACAGAAGCGACCCGCTCTGATACCAATTGAAAAATTACGATTAGTTCTGCGGTGTCACACAGGGTGTTACAAGGTGTTACGTGTGACACCGAGGATAAATGCAATGATGGACAATATAAATGCGGAAATAATGACACAGAAGGTTGGTAACGCAGTTCGGCAACCAGCCTACTTCTGCGGAGCCACGCCCAGATATAAAAACTTTTCCTTGAGTTCACAAAGTTACAAGATACTCGGACTTATACAAATAAAGACTCCCTCTTATCTTTGTCGCCGCCTTTAGCTAACTTCTCCAACGAAACAGTTTTTGCGAGATCCCCTCGACTTTAGAACGACCTCTCCCGAGATCTAAATAACAACAAGATCCCCTCGTTGTTGGTTCCTCCCGAAACCCGTGTTATGGCAAGATCCCCTCGCCCACGATCAAGAACGACAAGCTCCCCTTGTCTAAGAAACAGAACTCCTCCTGAGTTCGGATGCTGTCTCCTCCGAGACCAGAGCTTCAATGAAGAACAAAAACTATTGCCTCCTGGGACACCTCCTGGAACACCAGATCGAAGTCTTCGGATGCAATACATAGCACACTCAATAAAACAATGAAATCCACAGATTAGGTCGAGTGTGCAAAACAATCACTAAATCAAACGCAGAAGCGATGAGAGTGAAAGAAAAACCGACGGCTCGGAAAAAGGAAGAAAACCTCCTCACGTGTAAAACAAAACTCCGTCGTCAATCAGTTTCACAGAAAACGGAAAACCTTAAATAGTCTTGGCAACTTCCATATCTTCAATTCGTCAGTTACCAAATCGGTTTATACGACGCATGGAATAAGGAAACACAATCTTAAACAAATTTCGGTTGTGTGACACCACGTGTGATACTTTAGGAAAGTTTCTATAACTACTGGATATCGCCCAAAAATTCAGGGAACGCATCTCATTAATCATGGGAACTCAGAGCCCAGCAATCATGCCAAATCTACAGCAAATCGGCTTTCCAAATAAAACTTTTCCAAAAACAAGTGCAATATACCTTTTCAATAACTTTCCAAATATTCATTGGTTTCCTTATTTTTCTCTTCCATAGAATCTTCATCATTGATATCAGGACGCCATCCAATAATCAGAATCGGCTATTTCTTGATCAACCAAGTATTAAATCATCAAATTAAGAAATACTGAAATGATATATTTCTCCATAAATCTGAATATATTTTGCAAAACACAATTGCCAAACATATACAAATATTTTGCATGTACCCGGCATAATCTCATCCAAAATAGCAACTGCAGTTAATTTCAGATAATGACTCGGAAGTTCATGTTGTTTTAACTGTTGTTTGACATCCCCGCAAACTCGAGGGTACAAGTGTGACACCGAGTTGTCCCGAAGAAAAGAAATTGACAATGTGTGAGAGGTTCTGTGAGCAAATCAGCTACTTGATCATAAGAGGGAACAAACCGAACTTCAAGCTCTCTATTCAGAACTTTATTCCAAACAAATGAACATCGATTTCAATATGTTTTTGTCGTGATATGAAAAATTGGATTGGAAGCAAGAGCATTGGCACTAATATTATCTCACCATGTAACTGATTATTGTTGTGAGGAACTCAATTTCTTGAACAACGACTGAATCCAAGTAATCTCAGCAACATGTGCAAGAGCTCTATATTCAGTCTCAGTACTCAAGCGAGCAACGACTTGTTGCTTTTTAGAGAAACCATGAAACCTAATGTTTCTTCAAGATAAACACAATATCTAGCAACAGAGCGACGATTATCAGGGCATAAAGCCCAATACCCGTCACATTAATCCTCTCATTTAAACTGAATATGTAACCCAAGATGAAGTGTACCTGTAGATATGAAACACTTACTTCAAATTTGTCAATGTATATCAGTAGTGTTGACAAAAATTGACTCATTTTATTGATAGCAATGACATATCCGACCTTATGTGAGTGAGATATTGGAGAGCACCAATTGTATGCGATATATTGTAGGATTATTCATAGGATTTCCATCATTAGCACCAATGATTTTCCCTGTACTCTTAGGAGTAGTACATGGCTTTGCACTTTAACATATTAAATTTAGAGAGAATCTCAAGGATATATCGAGTTTGAGTAAGAAATAAACTAGTGTGATCTCGATATACCTCAATCCCAAGAAATTTATGAAGATCACCAAGATCCTTGAGAGCAAATTTGTGATTGAATTGATGGATGAATGTCTGCAGCAAAGAAACATCACTTCAAGTAATGATAATGTTGTCAACCTAAATGAGAACAAAAATAATATCATTTTTTGTAAAATAAAAGAAGAGAGACGAATCACACTGAAATTGAATAAAATTCCAACTATGAAGAGTATTCTTTAAGCTGTCATACCAAGCACGAGGTGCTTGTTTTAATCCATAAATGACCTTTGTAAGCTTACACACATGGTGAATCTTGTGTTCATCAACAAAACTTTTAGGTTTAGTCATATATATAGTTTCTTGAACTGTCTCATTCAAGATGGCATTATTGATGTCAATTTGCTAATGCTCCAATTCTTTGAACAACAATAGTCAAAATAATTCGAATAGTAGATGCTTTAATTATTGGACTAAAAGTTTTAGTATAATCTACTCCAGGAGTTTGAAGATACCCTTCTGTCACAAGGTGAGCTTTGTACCTTTGTATAGAACCATCAACATTGTACTTGAGACGGAATACCCATTTGTTACTCACAATATTTATATATGGAGATGAAGGTAGCAATATCCATGTATCATTTTTTGCAAGAGCGACCAATTCTTCATACATAGCTTTTCTCCAATTTTCATCTTAAATAGCTTGTTTAACTATGCTATGCTCAGAAATTGAGGAATCTTAGTATTGTGAATGTGGGCTTTAGGTTTGAAAATTCTAACTTTACCTCTAGTGATCATACTATGAGTTTTTGCATAATTTTGCTCATCACTAAGATTAGAGCCTAAAGAGTGTTGTGATGAAAATTGACTATTTTGATCATCTGTTGGAAGTGTCATCTATAGCAACTTGAACCAAAGTTTCTGACTCGATTAAATCCTCTGTGGAATCAACATTGAAATGTTGTTGACTTAAGGAGTTATCATTTGTTTGTTGCAACTCTATAGACTCATTGGGAACAGACCCTTTACCACAAAATTCTTGTGGATTGTTTGTATCAATTGTGAAATCGTGATTAGTTGCATTGGTGTCGTAACACTAGTTGTGACACCCAATAGTGAACAAACATAATGGACAGAATAAAATGCGTAAAGTAAGGAGACACAAAATTGGTAACGCAGTTCGGCCACGTGCCTACGTCTGCAGGGTCACGCCAAAAATTAAAACATTTTCAAAGAGGTTTACAAAGTTGCAAGACAACTAGACTTATACAAATAAAGACTCCCTCTTATCTTTGTCGCCGCCTCTTCCTAACTTCCCCAATGAAACTATTTTTGTGAGTCCCCTCAACTTAAGATCGACCTCTCAAGAGATCTAGAATACAACAAGATCCCCTTGTGTTGGTGACTCCTCCCGGAATCAGTGTTATGGCAAGATCCCCTTGTCCACGATCAAGAACGACAAGCTCCCATTGTTCAATAAATAGAATTCCTCCCGAGTTTGAATGCAGCCTCCTCCTGAGACTGAAGTTTTACTGAAGAATAAGAAGAGCACCTGCCTATGACATTTT
>CM039504.1:54195-69328 GCA_022432975.1 Begonia masoniana
TATCTAAGTGGAAGCTCCATTCCGCCCGCACTGATCGTAGTTATAGTGTCATGTTGCCCTAGGGGAACTTTTAGATTCCGGACCCAAGCAATACAAGGGGAGGTATATTATTGGTGGTTGGCAACTTTATGCGAACGGATCGTCAATGTATGAAGGGTACGATGTACTCCTTGGGCATGAATTGGTTGTTTTGGCATTATGCCACAATCAATTGCCGGCGTGTGTGGTAGATTTTAGACCCACAGGGTGTGTAGAGGATTAGGTCTTTTCGAGCACCCTACGTTCTCGAGTAGGATCTCTAGTAACGTCGATGTGTGCTATGTACTCGGTTTAAAACATAGATGTTTCAGTTTTGTAGGAGTTAGTGGATGTGAGAATGCAACAATGAGTAAAGCTATGTGACATTTCGGCAGTTGACAACCTTAAGGGACCGTGTTCTTAGAAGAGTAGAGTTGCCTAGCTTGCTTGTGATAGCCCTAATATTCGATGGAAGCATGGTGTTTTGGATTTACTAGCAAGTAATGAGGAAGTGAAAATGAAAAATGAGTTTGAAGTAGGTGAGATTGTAGTTAGAGTTAAGGATGTACAGAGTAGAAGTGTTTTATGGACGGTTGCCGGCTTGCTCCAGAGCGAGAAAAGCGTTCACGATTGGATTAGGCTGGTTCGGCGATTTTTTTTTTTTTTTTTTTTTTTTTTTTTTTTTTAAGGACAGCGCCAAGAGTATCTAACACAAAATTACTTATCTTGTTGGAAACCACCAAGGCCATAAGACCTATGGACACGGTGCGGCATACACGTCGGATCACTATTTTGTGGAGTGTGGACATTGTGTTGGCCGGAGACATGCCCTGCACGAGGGATCATGGACATTGGGGAATCCCTGAAGCGAAGCTCGAGTGACGCACGAATAGAACGCGCTTTTGTTCATATAGACTACGATACAAGCACAAGCCGAACACGCCCAAACGGAAGTTGAGACCTAAGGAAGGGAGAATGACTGTTTTAAGTGCTTTCGGCTTTTCCTTGCTGTCGATATTGTTTTTATTAATAAATTAAACGAGTTTCTCTCGCTATTCTCTTTTCCAAATGAATGCACATTTAAGCAAAAGACTAAGATGCCTACCTGATTAAGTCTCTATCGCCCGTCGATTAACAGATTACGATGTCAGGAGGGGGAAAATTTGAGGATGTCAGTTGTATAAGCTTTTAAGAGGGGAATATTAATTTGTAATTTTTGGGGATGGGAGGCCCGCGCGAACGAGTTCTGCAAAGTAAGCAGCGTCACGATCGGCCAGCCTATTAAACCTCAAAATCTCTGCGCACAACAATGAGAGGCGCGGCGAAGGTCTCACCCGTCGCTTTGTTTTCCTTAATAATTAGTTTAAGGCAATTTGTGTGGACGATCATAATAGTTTATTTATGTGCACCCAAATGCACGTGCTTGGTACTCGTTTCCGATGGTGGTTTTTAGCTATCATTGATTCCTTCTCCTATCATCTACTTCGCCATTCCTTCACTTTGTCTTCTTCTCCCTTCCCTTTCCGCTGCGTCCCACTAAACTGTGAGATTCATCTTCCTTCTCCCTCCCCCCAGTCCTTTTTCTCACTCAGAACCAACAATACGACAAAGGTTTTCCCCGTTTTTCCCGCTTGAAAACCCTACGTCTCAGCGCCGACAGACGAACCCACTTTGAGGACGGTTATCTGTAGCACATCCATGAACGATCGTTTTTGAGACCGATCGGGATAGATATGGGGAAACCTCGGCTCTCAGCTTCTGCTTGAGCTTTTTCGTCGGGTTAAAACCATCTTCGCGAGCCTTAAACGAATGAGTAAAAAGGAGAAAGAAAGAAAGAAACGCAAACGGTAAGCCACAGCAAAGGATTCGATTATCGTCGTTGCGCCGGAGATGAGCTCATCTTTCTTAGCATCGCCGTCAGATCAAAATTGGTGCAGTGCACAAAGTTATTCACTCATTTGACAAAAGCTCCCCAATTATCGTATTAGTAAATGCCTCAATTGTGGAGTATTCTTAATTTTCAGCATTGCACGAAAATGAGACACTAAATTCGCAGAAAAAAACCTAGTAAGCCTTGATTTTAGTTGTATTATAAAAAAATGAACTATTTCGAATGCAAAAATTGATATTAACACGGGATAGGGTAACGGTAGTTTTACCTATTCATTCGTTTTATTTTCCCAACGGAGTAATTATTAATTATTGTAATAAAATAATAAATTATAATATTAAAATAATTATGTATTTTATTAATTAATATTATTAGTCAGAATGTAAAAAGTAAAATTAAAGGAATTAGGTGTTGTAAGCGCTTGGATCATTAAATGAGAAAATTTAATGTCCTCTAATGCGATTGGTACGATAATGAGGCTTTATTTTCCAGACACGCCAAGACACCATTATAATGCATCGAGCTTTTAATCTGGATAACAAACGCAGATATGAGGGATTGTCCAAGAAATCAACATCGGATAGACTACTATCCCAAAAACATATTTAGCTCAAATCATAATAGTTAAACTAACCTTGAATCAATTCGTATAAAAGCTTCTCCACCTGACATACGTCTAAACTTTTTTGCCATTTTCACGGGTGCAGTTCAAGGGTTGCTAGAGAAGAAAGTCTGGTAAAAGCTATATAAACATAGTATTAGTATATCCTGAATCATGTGAGTGTTTAAGGTGGTCCAGCTTCTATTTAAAAAGTGATAATACATGATGTGGATCATGTTTGCCATTGTATATCCTTCACAAGACACAAAGATACCCTCTTTTGTCAGTCATTGTATGGTCTCCTCTCGTCCTGTCATTGTTTTGTGTTTTTTTTCGTAGATTCTAGGTTCATGCGGTTGCAATCAAGGTGGGCACAAACTTTTGTGTCGTGAAGGAATCTTGAGAGAGAAAAGCTTACGAATAGAGTGACGATCAAACTTGTAGAATGTAGATACTTCGAGTTCTTTCCAAGTTGCAGAGCCACTGGTTTTTTTATGGACATTAATCATTCTCCTGCATGCATTGGATAAGCTGAAGACCTTCTTAGAAGATGAAGAAAAATATTAGAAGGATATGTAAAATTTCCCTCTAAACTATACGTCCAGGATAAAATCTCTTCCATATTAACTGTTTCTTTTTTCTCACGGCCTATTCGAAAGAGCTGCAGTCTGCTTTGGTTTAATATCTTTACATTTTACTAAAAAATATGAATCAATAAAGTTCGAATTCAAACTGAACATGAGTTTGTCTACTATCCAATTCACAAATTTGGAAAAATACCATATATGATTCTGAGGAAGCAGGTAACTATTTGGAGAAAATGAAAACACGATGAGATATTTTCTCACTAACTATGAATAATTTTCCATCATTACCCGTATTCTGTTATTTCCTTCTTTCCAATGAATGATGATCACGTCCCTGAATTTGATTGAGCTCGCAATCAAACAGTGCCGTGGTCTTATCTCATCAAATATGGCCTGTTTTCTTCTTCTCATGAAAATACTTTAAGAATAAACTATCGTCTTCTGTTTTCTTCACCATTTTGTGTTAACTTATGCTGAAAACAATAACAAAGGTGGTGAGCTTTTTAGCCTATCGTTGAAAGAACTAGGCGCGCAAAAAAGCATGAAAATTAAGTGAAAATGGTCATGTTTGCTCCTACTTTTCTGAGTCTATGTCATTCAACACCCTGCATTTATCAACAGGATCTTATTTATCAGTGAGGGTTTGGTAACACTGCAACCAGGGATAATTATTTCAGCAAACTGTTCAAATACTAGGCGGAAAACGCGAAAAATTCTGTTTAGTTTGAAAGATATTTCATATACCAGTGAAGAATTACTGAGCCAGCAAATACGGACAAGAGTCGCAATCTTGTCAGCTTATTGTTGAATGAACTAGGCACAAGAACATGAATCCATTGAAGACGAACAAGTTCATTGTTCTTTTCTCTCTTCTTTTTCTCTGATTCTGAACCAATCCATGACCGACAGGTCATCAAGCTCGATCTAAAATGATATCTAATCATGAGCAACTAGATTGCCCCTACGTGTTCAGCTCTAACACAACACAAGCTGCCTCTCCATAAATTTGTAAGTAATGGAAAAACCTTTATGGGACCACAGATGAAATTGCCTTGATTTTGACTCCATTTCTGCATCTTTTTCACGAACCGAATTTCAAAATCTTAAATAAAACAACGTACTAAGTGTCTTTTGGATTCTTCATTTGATTATCAGGGGTTCACATATTTTTAACCTTTCTTATTTTCATAAATGTAATGCTACCTCAGTTGTCGGGTCACATCAATGAAGTATATTTCGACAAGTCCCATCAACGTCAGACTTATCACACTACCGCAAAAATTTTGATTGGAAACAAAGGTAAATACCAAAAGAAAAGGTTTGGCGACATTGGCTTGGATGGCTAACCTTGCCAAAGAAACCTAACCATAGAATCTTTCACTTTTCTAGGCAGCAAGAGATTCACGGATGGAATATAAGAACTTGTATTTAAACTATGGAGAGGACATAAATCATTCAATGCATCATATCACGTTTAAATCATTTCGGATGTGTTTTGACCATCGCACATCACTTTAATCACTAGAATTGATCTTTTCAATGTTTTCAATCTTCAGTCTATTTTTTTGACCGCAATTAAGGACAAACACGTCTTGTAACTAAAGCTCATTGATTAATCTGCATGTGATAGTGACGTGACTCAAAAATAAGGAGACTTCAAGTCACCTGAAAATCCACTTGCTGAAAATGAACAGCGGACTTTGAACATCTATAACTCGGACTGTAATAGACTTTTGCGATTGAAATTTTAACAATTTCTAGCGCTCGATGTTGAGAAATATCCCTCAAATTACACGGTTTAAATCTCTGTGAATGGACAGTTATAGTGAAATACTGCAGGCGTTGGAACTCGATTTATGCTCTGGCCGAGAACAAATGTCAAATTTGGATATGCGTAAATCTCTCGTCTAAAAATAAATGACGTGATTCTTGTCACAAATTAAAGGTGTGGTTGTGTGAACAAATGAAAGGATGAATTGGTGGGATGAAAAGATATGGTCAAAGTCGTGCTGCTGGTCCGAGCAGGTGATAAATGACACCTTTCGAAATTTGTTTTTTTCTTTGAAGAATAGCACTCCAACAAGCTTTGGATGAGAGCTTGTGCACCCTTGATGGGGATGTCTACCCTTAAGAAAGAAGTAGAGAATGATACAATAACAACAACCACTACACTCACGAAAATGGTTGCTTGAACACTCACCACCCACAGATGTTACTCACCGTGAGGAGGGTGGCGACTTGAGGCCGAAAGACTCCAAGGTTTGCAATTAGACTTTGCTCATTCATGTCTTGAATGTCAAGCTGCATCCTCAATTGCTAAGGAAAAGAATCACATCTCTTGATTCTAGCTCAGGGTGGCCGAGGGTCGTTTCCTCCTTCTAGATTGGCATGATCATGTGATTGCTCCCATGTTGACAAGTTGGATGGATTCTCCATGCCTCTAGTGTCTGACTTTAACTCTATTTGGCCTCCAACATCATCACTTATAAAATAAGCAAATACATTATATAAAGGTTCGGCCATGGACTTGGCTTGTGATCGAATGATGGCTCCGCTAGGCACATCAGATAGAATACGATCACTGCTGCAATTTTGATGTGATACGGGATCCGTCCATTAACATTAGAGCATTCGAAAATTTCTAACAATTTTCTAGTACTTGTTTTGTAGGTGATCGAGGGGAAAAAATATTCAATGTCTCAATTTCACTAATGTGGCAAACAAATTTAATTAGGAGTAAGCATGGGAAGCATAAATGGAGAACAAAATACAAGTCAAAGGAATTGTTGACATCTGCCCGGAATCTGACCCCTGAAGACTATTTGGCCATTTCTAAAGTCTTATCAATTTTAAATAAAAAAGTGTTATTCATGAAGATTGTAGTTAACTTCTCAAGGTTTTCCGGAACAGGGTGGCTCGTTAAAATGGACATCATTTACTATGTCAACCAAATCAATTAAAAGGGCGTTTAGACTTCCCTTGGAGAATAGACTATTGCTTACCCCACTGGGCGCGCTCGTGCTAAGTTGGTGCGCCTATCCACACCCTTGGGCTCCTTGTGTAACACCCCTATCTTGTAAGATATTGCCGCTCTGGGGATTGGATCGTCAGCCCAATATCCTCCCCTCACGGCTTGTTTGTGAGAAACTTCCGGAAGGTCACCCAACTGGATTGCTCTCGCCGAAGCACTTTTAACTTCGGAGTTCTTATGGGATCCGTTGTCAATCGTGCTCCAAAAACGGTCTTACTATGTGGGAGGGTCTCTTTACATATGTTTCATTTTCCACATACTTCCCCCCACGCGATGTGGGATTGTGAGACCCCCTTCTTACGACCTGTCACCTTCGGTTGTGCATGACCCGAATGTGCACGTATGGTACGATGGCTGCACGACACGGAACCGGATGGCGGTACGTCCGCCGCGGGCGCAACGGAAGGTGACAGGTCGTAAAAAGGGGGGTCGTCACAATCCCACATCGCTTGGGGACAGTATGTGGAAATGAAACATATGTTAAAGAGACCTTCCCAACATAGCAAGACGCGTTTTGGAGCACGATGACAACGGATTCCATAAGAACTCCGAAGTTAAAAGTGCTCGGCGAGAGCAATCCCATGTTGGGTGACCTTCTGGGAAGTTCTCGCCAACAAAGCCGTGATGGGAGGATATTGGGATACGACCCAATCTCCAGAGCGGACAATATCTTGCTTGGATAAGGGGTTGTACACCTTGAGTCGAGGTTGCACACACCTTTTGCCTTTGTTCTTGATCTATTTCTAAGGCTTTTTTGATTAAGGCGTTTTAATTAAGTTGTTAAGTCTTGTAATTGTACTTGGAGCTATCTATGAATTCAAAGTCAAAGCCTAAATAAACCTCTTGGCTGATCATATCTAAGGGGAATGCATTTTCTCGACTTCTTCTATGCTTTAATTATAGGAGGGGTGAGATGGCCATAAAGAGGAAAAGAAGGACAAAAATATTGCCAAAAATGAAGACATTCGTGGAAAAACTCTGGGAGGAAGAAATATTGCTTTGATAGAGTGAAATGGTGCCTTGAAGACCACACATTAACTCATTTTTCAAAGTTGTCATTTATTCTTGTTGTCTGAATTTCGACTATAAAAGATCTCAAGTCTCTCATTGTAAAACAATCAAATTTTGTGGATATCAAAAATCGTGTTTTTGTTATTTTGTGAAGTACTCTTCACGAATGCTTTACTTGAACTTGATGAGTTTTTATCCAAGTAATGTTTAATGGGTTTTGGTGGGTCATATTTAAATAGTAGTTGGTGATAATATCCAACTAGATCTACTTGTTCTTGGTAAATCATATCCAAGTAAATATGAGCGATCCATCAACTAATTTGTTCACTCGAGTAAGTTTATCCATCTCGTTCATCCATCATTAGCACGAGGCACTAAGTCCATTTTCCACAAGAACAAGCTCCAACACTCCACGTATCTCTATCGGTCTCTTTTACCCTTCCACTGGCTTCTTTACTCTAGAATTCAAACTTCTTCCTCCCTTGTGATAAATGTTTTGTTTCAAAAAACTAATTTTTGTTATCATCGAAGTGAGGTACATTGATCAGTTCTGCAACTTCTTCCATTTTTTAATGGTAATAAGAATTCTTCTGACACTTGTCTTATATTTTTAGACTCAGCTTTTCAACAGTGACTTGGTGAGAGAGGAGCCAAGGACGAGAGCTGCAAATAGGTGGGCGCCACATTCAGCAATATGTTTTTGTCTGTTATATGGTGGGACAGAATGATCACGTGGGAGGGACTGCTTAAGAGTAATACTACAGAGACCTCAGAATTCCTCTAATCTCCTCTCAAACCAATGATCAACCACCTCCCACGTGGGGCTCAGGACCCACCTTCCCACTTCTCTTCATTCTTATTCCCACATTCTCTTTCCTTCATATATGTCCTTCTGAGTTTTTTCCTTCTTCTACGACGATCCCCATATCATAATTCCATTTTTGCACCATCCTCTCTCCTCTCTCTCTCTCTGTCTCTCTCCGAGGAGAACTCAATACCATAGACTTGAAGTTTATGGGTGACTCCTCTGATTCATCGGCTTCTTATATCATATGGTATGTTCATGGGGGTCTTCTTATCCCTTGTTCTTCCTCTTTCTCTCTTTAACGTTTTCATTTTCCGTTCATACCTAGACTGAGATATCATTAAGTATCGATTTTACCAGCTTGTTTTTTCCTCTGAGTTTTTCTTAATAGGTGCAGCATCTCATAGAAAGTGTCTAACTCTTTCACATGACGAAAGAAGAATGATGGAAGCTCTCTCTAAACATGCAGATATCAAACCTATTATCACCTCCAACAGGTCAGTTTTCTCTTTGGCTTCTCATAAACAGCACGTACGTATCACAAGTAACACCAGAAAACGCACAATAAACGGATTTAAAAACGCGAATCTCTTCAAAAGGTGATCTCAGTTAAGCTGTAATATGATCAGAAAGAACGATCACAGAAACTCGACCTCCATATATGAGTGTCAATAAGCTAAAGTTTCATCAAACTTCCAAGGATATAAATTCTACGAACAATTTCTTTTTAGAGCTCATATTCTGCAAACTTCTGATATTCAAAACAATAAAGACAAAATAATTCATTCAAACACACATGCAAGATGATCAAAGCAAAGAATATAACTAGAACATTTAGTGATTGTCTTACCTGGACGACAAACTTGAGCAGTGTGGAACGAACTAGAGAAAGACGAACAAGGAATTCTTCAAGGAGTACGCTGAATCTCAAAGCAAAAACGATAGGATGTCGAACGATGAGACGAGCCAGCTGATTGAGAAGATGATCACTGATCCCTCCTCAAAGATTCAGAACGACGTCGGATAGCCATTGAAAACGATCTCCGAGATCTCGTTTGGTCATTGAAAACGATCTTCTCAAGCATACGGAAACTCGCACGGAATTGCTATTAAGTAACCAATCCTATCGTGCCACATCAGCTGGCTGATCTCCCAAGTATTTAATGTCAATTTAATATTATCCAAGGTTCATGTTGTAAATTGATGTAAAGCTAAATTACATTTTACTCCTCCGTCAGATTTCAATAATGATTTATCTTCAACTTTAAATTTCAAAACTTTAAATAAATATAATTATTTATATTTATCAACACAATTACAAATACTAATCACTTGCGTATTTCTTTGGACGCCGAAGTTGAAATTGTGACAAAATACTAAGATTTATTTTTTTGTGAAAACTTAAAAAATAACTATACAGGCCTTTTACTTTATTTAGTAGAAAAAAAAAGAAGAGGAAAAAATGAAATAAATTAAAATGCAATAGAAGTAGCTAGAAGGATGGTGATTATGACTTGTCATTTTCCAGAGAAATAGGGTCTGGGTTGTCTTTATCATCACGACGGGGAAGTGTGGAAATGAAGCTGGGAGAGGAATAAATGAAGTGGGGGTCTCCGATATAAAATTGTTCGTTTTATGTCAAATTTATACGTTTTTATTCTTAAAATTAACTCAAAACACGTATACGAAGATGAACTCTATTTATAATCATATTATTTTTTATTCTCTCAAAGGATGTGAAATTGTGCATTTCCATTTGTATACGCTAGATCTTCACACTGGTCGATCTAGCTTTCGCATGGCCAAACTAACCGTACAAAGTAGGAGAGCTGGGGAGGACTTGTAGCCATATGCAATTACGCATGAATGATTCGTAATACATTTGTGACAGTTACGAGTGATAAATTATGGGATGTTGAAATAAGAAACAGATACGTCTGAAAGCAGAAGCATAAGCATACTTATTAAAGTAGCGCTGGCCAAACATAGTTTGAGACTGGAGAGAGTTATGGGGATTACCTGAGATGAAACATAGAAATAGCTGCTTTCTTATTGGAGACGCAGAGGGTTTTCATGCATTGACCTTTGGCTCCCATCCTGCAATTACATTTTCCTTTGCTGTTTCGCATTTCTTGCAGATTCTCGAGAAAATAGCAGCCTGCATGGATATCACACCCGAGTTTATCAATGGCAGAAACCAAATACATTTTTCATACTTTAGCGATCATCGTCGAGTTTTTTTTTCTACTCGTGAGGCCTCACTCAGTCCAAAATATTCAATATTGGTACTTTCAGAGGAAGCAAATATACCTGCTTGTAATGGTTAGTAATAAACGAAGGTTTTCAGGGACTTTCCACTGTTTGAAATGGTCAAGAGCAACGTCAAGATGATAAAGCTTGGGTGCCAAACTCAAATCAACGGCTGGTGATCTTCTCTCCAGCCACATATGACCCTACCGAATAATGTTATCAAAAGGCTTAAATCTGTACGTACCCAGGAGTTCAAAGTTTTTGGTGAAAATAAGAAATACCATGTCTTTGAGATGATCATCCAATGCCTTTATCTCATCAAGTAAGCACTGCTACAGATCCATCATTGGGATCCTTGCTCTTCAGAATTTCACAAAGCTCCAAATATTTTCGACCCCCTGCACTCTCGTTTGATCATAAGCTTTTAGAATCAAAGAATTTGCTGAACTTACTCGGTTTTGGACCCATAAAAATAAAAGAAAAAGCTTCAATAATGCGTAGAATGATGAAATTATTAGCCCCTACAGTAGTACACAAAAAGTCTTCATTTTCACAACTAATTAACTTTAAAACAGGTAGATCTAAGTGGAGAGAGAGAGGAGAGGAGAGATTCCTACACTGAAACAAACTCACGAGGAGAATGGAGAGGAGGGTCTGGGAATTTTTCCTCCAGAATACCGACGATGATATTTTGAATCAGACACCCATTTGTCATCAATTTTAGGGCAGGCACTTTTCCCCCCTGGATTTACTTCCAAAACCTGCAAATCAGCTCAACTCTCAAACACCCATTTCCCAAAATGGAAGGAAAAGATAAGAAAAAAGAGGATTCCAATCAACAGAAAACCCAGATACAGACAGCCGAGCACTTAATGGAGGCTCGATCTCCCCATCAGGCATCACTAAAACTCCCAAGATTCTTCTTTAACTTCTAACATTATCCCTCCTTTATATATATATATAAAAAAAAAAAAAAAAGACACCTTTTTTCTCTCTCTCACGGAGCTAATTGAGTTTCTACCCTCAGCCCCAACATATAGATTGACATCTATCATCATCCAATACTCTAAAGGAAAACAAAATTTTTGCTAATACCACTTGGGTTTGTCGGAGAAATTGATGAGATGCTTCTTGTAGGGAATTTTCTTTCTATTCCAGAGTCCACAGAACCTCTGGCTAACGGACCTAAAGCCAAAAAAAAAAACAGAAATTTTCACGCACCAGATATTCAAGAAAAAGAACTGACGGAATAATCAACGTACAGTCTCCGAGAATTTCCGGTGCACCAACGGCAGCCTTTACAGCAACCTCGAGATCCATTTGGGGTTATGGAAACAGCTAGTTCAAGAAGAAACAGACGCGAAATGAAGAATCTGAGAGAAGGTAAAGTGAGGTTGGAAAATGACTTTATTGTTTGTCATATATTTGTAACAATGAAACGCCGGTTGTCTGGACTGTGATTGAAGTGGACCCCATTACCAGGCAATAAATAATTCAGACCATTTTTAAAACATTGCTAAAGTCCACTTTTAACTTTCCATTTTTCTTACAAGTTGCATAATTTATAACTGTATATCGTGATTGTCTGGATATAAATGAGCGGAGCAATCAAATGATAACCTGGGTGGACCCAGGAAATCTTCAGGATCTTAGGATGGTCAACTCTCGTTTAAAAGACTGTGCGTCAACTAATCAGGAATTCAAGATTATGTGTAAATATTCATCTTTAACTTTAAAAGATTACTTTTCTTTGTTTACCAGAACCACTTCCCTCAAAAAATTTGGTTCTTAAGTAGACAGATGGTCAATGCAACAAATGCAAACACCTTATTTTATGCATTTTATATATTACACAATCTATGTATTAATAAACTTCAACAAATGCACTAACTCCATCTCACTAAAACTACATACACACATACTTCGGTCTCCCTTGTCCTCCCCAACATAGAATCAGAGCTGCTTTAACTTATCCGTAGACATCGTCAAACTCACAAAAGACACAGTCAAATGGAGCTTAGCAAGCCTCTCTTTGCCATGGCCAAGGCCATTGCATCCATCCTTCTCTTCTCGCTCACCCTTTTATCTCAAACCTCGGCTCGAATTCTCGTCCAGCAACCTGGTTCGGGTTCGGGTTCGGCTGGGCTTGCACCTGTGGCTTCGAGTTCTGCTGTTACTGTTGCTGACCCAAGCCATACTTTGACCTTCTTTATGCATGACATAATCGGCGGTTCGATCCCGTAGGCTCGAGCTGTGACCGGGATTGTTACTAACCCAGCTGTTGATGGCCAGCTCCCGTTCTCCAAGCCTAACGGCGCAGTTCTACCTTTCAACAATGGGGTGCCGCAAAATAATGGGAATGATGGTCTTTTGAACAACAACAATATACCTTTTATCACTGGCTTAAGTAGGATTTCAGCTCAAGTCTTTCAAAATAATGGCAATAACTTCTTTACCAACAGGGGGGTCGGGTTCCCGTCGTCAATGGCGGTCAACTCTTCGCTAGGGTCAACCCTCCAGGGGCTTATGTTCGGAACCATGACAGTCATTGACGATGAATTAACGGAAGGGCACGAGCTCGGTTCTGGTTTGGTAGGAAAGGCGAAAGGGTTCTGTGGTAAGCTCTGAGGATGGTACTAGTCAAACAATGGCGTTTACTGCTATGTTTGAGATTGGAAATTACGAAGACAGCATTAGTTTCTTCGGCGCTCATCGGACCGGCGTATCGGAGTCATATCTTGCAATCATGGGTGAAGCCGGAAAGTATGCTAATGCGAAAAGATTTGCCGGAGTGAAGACTTTTCCGGTGACTGATCAGCAAGATGAAAGTGATGGCCAGGAGACACTTCTCGAGTTCACTGTTTATGCTACGTATTGAATATGCTAGTTTTCACCTTACTTTTGCGTCATATTGATTTCTTTGAAGATTAATGTTTGGTTTGTGAGAGATTAGAAGACAAGGGATTTATTTTTTGTGTCCAAATGTTTGAATTTTGTTTGTTTAAATTTTTTATTTTATTTTTCAAAAAATATTTGCCATACTGACCAACAAATTCAACACGAAAGTCTTGAGCAAAAAACTGTAACGTTAGCTGTCTCAACTATCAAGATCCAAGTACTCGTTCTCTCACAAAACAGAGAACCAAGGCTTGAACTTATCTGAAATGAGAAAAAACGGACCTACTTTTTCAGGATTATTGCAGAGATTTATGAAATAAATCATCATTTCTTCAATAGATCATCATTTTTGCTCTTCTTTTTCTTCAAACAGAATGTCAAATGCTCAAAGTTATTCTGATTCTTCCAATACTTCAACGTAACAACAAATGAAAATGTATTTTGTTTGAGATCTTCTCTGTAATATAGCTTAAATAGTGATTCTCAGTGATTCATCATTTTCTTGATATTTCATGATCATATAAAATAGATTAGATTGCTATAAAAGGGCACTGCTTACACATCAAACAAACACCATTCAATCAAAGCACAATCACAAGGCCTTGGAACAACAGACAAGCAAATAAATGAAACACAAACTACTCAGAGAGATAAATACTAAAATGGACAATGGTATCCACCCCATCAGTTGTGTGCTGATCTTCCTGATTATGAAGAGTCTCAACCAATGCATACCCTTTAGAATTCTCATACTTTCCGGTCCCACCAACCACCGCCACCTGTGATTTTATCGACGCCGTCCGATGGACTCCAAACAAGCTTATCGTGTCCTCGACCTCATGATTGGAATGATCACCGCCGTGCAATAACACAGTCAAGGCTATAGTTTGGCTAGTTCCATCCAATGAACTGGCCAAGTAAAACCCTTGTGCCTTGCCAATCACAGCAGTTCCTAGCTCACTGCCCTTCCGTCAATTCGTCGTCGATCACAGTCAGTGAACCGAACATTAGCTGCTGAAGAGTGGCTCCGGAGGGAAGCTGGCCAGCCGTGACGAATGGCTGTTGTTATTGCCGCTCACGACGTTGTTGTTTCCCCGTTTTTGCGAATTGTGTTGGTCTGAGGGCCCGTTGCATCCTGCGAGAAATGGGATGTTGTTGTTGTTTGTTGATGATGTTATTGATATTACCGTTGATCAAGGGGACGCCGCCTTGGATGGGGAAACAGTTATTATTGAGTTTAGAACAAGGAAGGCTGTTTTCCATGGAGTTTTGCTATGATTCCAGTCACCACTCGTGCCGACGGGTGCAATCCTCCCAACACATCATGCATGAAGAAGGACAACGGTGGGGTCTGTGGACCAGGTTGTGCCACCGTGGCAGTTGTGGGGACCACGGGTGTAGCGGTAGCCCCACTGCCTGATGTGGCAGTGGGACCAACAACTGGAGCCACTTAGTTAGTCTCGGATCGTCGGACGTTCTTGACGTGGAGGGAGAGGTGAGATGGTGGGTCGAAACTTACTGACTCATCATCCGGCACAGCAACGGCCGGGACGTGGCCACTTGGTGTGAGCCTGATTGGTACCAACATGGGGACGGAAACAGACGGCAGCCGGGATTGGCAATCACAGGAGATTGAAGCCCTTTGACGAGCGGATTCTAGCTGAGGCGGAAAAGGCAGGGCGGGACGGAACGAAGAAGAGGCAGACGGTGAATTTGATAGGTTTCGCCTCTGGGTAGAGAGAGAAGTATGGATTGTTAACGTGTTTAGGGTATTGAAGAACACAACAATGGCGACGGTATAAAACTTGAGGAAGGAGAGGACGAGTAGAACAAGCGAAGAGGATTGGAGGGTGTGGCAGGAGTCGTTGAAGATATGGGTTTGGTTGAGATTCCGAACATTCGTCACTAACTAAACATCAATAATTTACGTTTTTTTTTGTTTGAAAATGCCACGTCGGCTGGTCTACCTGAAATTATTCTCTTTCCAATAGTACATATTTTTTAACCATTATTGTAAAAGAAAATTAAAAACAATGGATAA
>CM039504.1:717458-744691 GCA_022432975.1 Begonia masoniana
GCGATCTCTAACTAGATTTTGAATTCTATAATGTTATTGACAGAGTTCGAAACTACATGATAGAAGATCGATAGAGTTGAAAATTGAGTTATAAATTGCAAACAAATTATATCTGGGTGAAACACTGTATTAAGTGAATTCCAATTGAATGTACAATAATTAACAAGGTAGAGCTCATATTGATGACGAATGTTTGATTTATTCAAAAAAATAGTTTAAGTTAATGTTGTAAATAAATCTAAATGTTAAGTTATAAGTTACCTTTTACCTTTATTTCATTTTATTTTATACTTAGTTCAAAACTATACATGACTTTATTAATTCTAGTAGTTTAAATTTTAAATGATCTTTCGACTTATTTTCACTCTTTAATTTAACAACAAAAAGTTGTGTGAAATTTTTTTATCGTGTGATCCTAGATGTTAGTTAAGATAATTTAAAACTAAGAAAATAATTGAGATTAGTTAGTTAAAATTGGTTAAATTAAAATGACTGATTAAATTGAAGCAACTATACAAGTACAAGAACTGATGCTTATATAACCCTAAACTTTGTTTAAAATATAAACATATTTTTACATAAATATAAAGAGATTGAATTTAATAATGAAGAACTCAGTCCTTTCATACTGTACATGAAATTATTATTGACATTGTTTTTGAGACAATTGACAATTAGAAAAATTCTGATATCATGGCATTATGGAAAATTGATTTAGAAAATGAGACAGAAGAAGGAAGTAGCCTTGGTGAAGTCCAGTTAGTTGTGTTTTAGGGAGTAGAAGAGGGAGAAAACAGAGAGCATAGGAAAGAAGGTGCCTGCTATAGCAATATTCCACGCACTCCTACCAGTTCTTGTGATAATGGAGGTATCCATTTTCACGGCAATGAGGAAGACGAAGTACACTCCGCCAATTATAGATGTTACGTCCAATATGTGGAGCGCTTTGGGATCGAATATATGCTCGCTGAATTTCTTGTTGCGACCCAGACCAGAAGGCCCCAAGATAATCCCAGCCTACAAGAAGGAAAGACACAATAAATTATTGCAGAAGGAAAAACGAAGACGATGGAGAAAGAAGAAACACCATGAGATTGCAGACGAATCTGGGTTGTTTGAAGGGTCTGAGAAGCCAGTAAATTGTTCTAGAGAGAGAGAAGATTAAGACAATTTGGAGAAGCATGACTGGAATCTAAAATCAAGGGGATTGTCCCCCAGCCATAAACCTCGAGAGTTCTGATGAAAGCAAGCTTCTTGGCCAAAATCTTTCCGAACAGCTAAAATGAAAGCACCCCTCAAAGGAAGAGGCACTGACGAATTTCCTCCTCTTGTGTCCATGATCCTTGCTCTAAGATGTTTTCAAAATCACGACAAGCTTGAATTCCTACTCCGCCGAAGGGTCATCATCAACTGCACGAACAACCGACGGCAGAACAGAAAGAGCTGCAATGAAAATGACAGTTTGGAAGAAACCCAGGAAAGCGACCGTACTAAATTTTGACTAAAAATAGCTGGAAGGAGGAACAGAACACACCTAAGATGGAATGCTAAAAGGAGTAAATAGCCAAGAATTCCTCTCTCTAATCTCTCGCGTTCAGTTCAACGTAGATTCAAATGTTTCAGATCTAGATGATCCAACAATTTGTCGTAGGAACCTGCCTGGCATTTTATCAGTTCACTTCACTTCTAGTAAGACGCCGTCGTTTACAGAGGGCTGTAATGTGTATGTACCCTCCCCAGTGCCCTCTTTTTCATCTTTTATTTTTTTATTTATTAAAAATAGACTCAATTAATAAAATGAATTATACACTTATTATTTATATTTTAAAAATGCATATTGATTTTGACAGAGTGCCTGGGAAAGAGAGATGGTAACACTCGAAATTTTATCGGTTAATTAATTACATATGATTAGTATCAAATCTATTAGATCATTTATGATTGTAGAAGAAAGAGTGGAGTGGACGTGGGGAGAAGCCTTTCACGGTGAAGCAAATTGATGTGGAGTAAGTAAATAAATTGTGTTGAAAAGGTAACCTAAATATAGGTTAGTAAATAATTAAACAAAAATTAATAAGGGGAGGAAATGAGGAAGGACTCCCACGTGGGGTACTTTGAAGGGTGATTTGATGATTCAATTTAGTGATTTGAAGAGAGGTTAAGTTGAGGGTTATTAGGGTAAAATACCTTGCAATTACTTAAACATAAAATAAATGGGAATAAAAGAATTCGGGGTAGGTACGAATTGGGAGAAACAAGCCATCACCTGAAGCTTTTCTCCCTCCCGTGAGTTTTGCTCTCTGAAGACCTCCCTCCATCACCCTCTCCTCTCTCATTTCGTGAAGATTACATGTGTCATTTCGTGAAGATTACATGTGAGAGTTTATGAGGTTTTTTTCTATGAGTTTTATTTCTTAGCTAGAGGGAAAGACAATGTTTGACTTGGTTGTGCATTTAGTAGGTTTAGTTTAGGGTTTTCTTGAATTTTAATAGATGCACGAAATTGATGATTCTATTGTTGGATTTTCCTTCTTTTGGATGTTATATTAATGTGGTGATGGTTTTATTTTGGAAAGGAATGAAGTATTGGTTGAAGGTTGTGAAAATTTTGGGGTTTAGGGTTAAAATAGGGGAGGTTCTGTTCGGTTGGTGTTTCGACTGTGTAATTGATGTTGGATTGTTAAATGAATTTTTCTATGAGAAACTAGACATCCTAAGGATTTCGTAGCACTTCAAATCGTAAAAAAATCGGATAAGTATCGGATTAGATATGAATTTTCAAAATTGGTTCAAAAGTGGTATAATTCGGGTTTAGTTAGGTTTTGCTTCATTGTTGGTTTTCTCTTAGGAATTCTATGAATTGGTCGTGGAGGGGGTTGAAGTAGATGAAATATGTTATTGTTTTAGGTTCTTAAGTTTCCCAGTTTAGAGTACTATCGACAAAATCTAATGAGGACGCCAGGTAAGTAGAGTATGTGTGTTGCCGTCGGGCCTACATCACAGAATAGTAGGGTATGTTGCATGTTTATTGTATGTTTTTTATGTCATGCATCATGATTTGAAGGGATACGAGAATGAAACGAAAACGAGTTTTCATGTTTTTACGAAATGAAATGACACGAAACGAAAAGAGATGAGTAGATTCTTTGAGGGAAGTCATTCGCGCCTCAAATGAGCATGAGAATGTGATGATTTGGGAAAACTTATTTGCTTCCCATCTAGAGTGAGGATCAACTAAGTAGATTCTTTGAGGGAAGTAATTCGCCCCTCAAATAAGCATGAGAACATGATGATTTGAGAAAACTAATCTGCTTTCCCATCTAGAGTGAGGATCAACTGAGTATATTCTTTGAGGGAAGTAATTCGCATCTCAAATGAGTATGAGAATTGATGATTTGAGAAAATTGATCTGTTTCCCATCTAGAGTGAGGATCAGAGTAGAAAACGAGAACGAAAACGAAAGCAAAAATGAGAACGAAAATGAAACGTGAATGTAGAAACTGCATATATAGGCTTTATGTATTGTTTTCATTTCATTATTACCTTACTTACTTAGCATTAGGCTAATAGATAAATTCTGTGATGTAGGTGATGAGGAGTTAGTTGGTGAGTTTACAGACCATGCTCAGGACTAGGAGACAGTTGAAGGAGTATGCTCATGCGACGATTAGACCATCTGTTAGGGCGATTTAACCTTGGAGTGTTTGTATAGGTTTTGAGGTATTTTGGGAATGTATTGTGGATAACGCATTTTAAACAATTAGGTTTTTTAAATGTTTTGAGGAATCTGTTTCATGTAAATAATATTTTGGAGTTGATTCAATTTGATGTATATTATGCTTTTGGAATTGTTTTGGTATTTTTTGAAATGAATTTATAGTTGTGGATAGTTGTTTTGATTCGTTTTTAAAATGCAGGAAGTTTTGATATTAAAAGATTTAAGCGTTAAGCTGCACAAATTTTTAGAAAAGAAAGAATGTTTAAAATAAAATAAAATAATATAGTATAGCTGATCGATCGGCTAGGAGTGCTGATCGATCGGCCCTTTAAAGAAAAAAAAATATTATTATTATTATTTTCAAATTTTACATTTCAATTCGTGGTTTTATTCAACAGATTGTTTTCACTCTTTATTAGTCTTCCGCGGTGACGTTTAAATATTTTAAACCATGTCATTTTAAGTCGATGAGTAAACTTTTAAATTTTACATGAATTTTCTAGTATGATTTAAGCAGTCAAGTACTGATTCGGGTTCAAATAACTCGGGTCAACACAGAGTTAGTAGTCAGAATAGCGAGTTGGGTTCAGATAACTCAGGACGCTACAGAGATTATTGGCAATGACTACAGAACCACGTATAGTAAAAATTAAGATGCGAATTGATTCATTCGTGTCGTATTTTTACAAGAAAAGGAAACAAAATACAAGAAGCAAAATGAAAGAGAAAAGTCCTCTGCTTTCTCCACAACACGATCATCTGCCATTGAAGCTTTGAAACTCAGAAACCTTTAAAGAGCTTCTGCTGTAGTCTGTTGGGTTGGAAAAGTTAGAAAAAGCAAACCAGAGAAAAACAATGAAGAAAGAAGAAGAAAATGAACAGTAAACTCTCTTTCATCAGTAAAACATTTACAGCCATAAAACGATATAGAGGAAATAACAAAATGTACATATGAAGACTAATCATTACATCTACGTAAACATTATTAATCCTAGAGAAGCCTATCCTAACATCCCCTCAAGAGAAAAGTCGTGAGCTAAAGATCTTGGAAGTAAAGTCGGAGAAGTTGGATAGTGGAAGAGGCTTGGTAAGAGCATCGACAACTTGATTGGTAGATGGAGTAAATCGAATCATCAATGATTTGTTTGTTACCTTTTCGCGAACGAAATGTAAATCAATTTCAACATGTTTAGACTTGGAGTGGAGTACCGGATTAGAGGCAAGGTACGTTGCACTCAAGTTGTCGCAAAAAATGATAGGCACAATAGGTGAAAGAATAACGATTTCTTTGAGAAGAGATTGTATCTAGAGAACTTCTGTTGCGCCATTTGCGATGCTGCGATATTCAGATTTGGTGCTTGAGCGAGAGACAACCTTTTGCTTTGCAGAGGACCATGATATAAGATTTGGCCATAGAAAGATGCAGAAACCACTGGTACTTTTGCGATCGTCTGGGTTAGATACCCAGTCAGCACCCGTATAGCAAGTCAGATTCAAAGTCTTAGAGACTGAAAAAGAGATGCCTTGAGACAAGGTACCTCGAAGATAATGGAGAATTTGTTTGACAGTCTGCCAATGAATGTGAGTTAGTGTATGCATAAATTGAGAGATTTTGTTCACCACAAAGGAAATATCAGGTCTTGTAAGGTAGCAATATTGTAATCCACCAACAATGCTACGATAGAGAAAACCATCAAAAAATGAAGTACCTGAATGTTTTAAGAGGATTGGACCAGAAACCATAGGAGTAGGTATTGGCTTGCAGGAAAGCATGTTAGCTTTTTGTAGCAGTTCAGAGATATAGCGAGATTGAGAAAAATTTAGCCCAGTAGGTGATTTAGTAACCGAAATGCCAAGGAAATAAGATAAGGGGTCTAGGTCACGAACTGCAATGTTGAGCTTAGATAAGTAAGAAACTAATCCAAGAGGGAAGCAGAGTTACCAGTTAGAATGGTGTCATCAACATAGACCAACATGAGAATGATTAAGGAGTTTTTCCGATAAATGAATAGTGAAGTATCAGACTTGAATGTTGAGAAACCCCAAACTAACAGCGCATTGTATAATTTTGTGTACCAAGCCCGATAAGACTGTTTGAGACCATAAAGTGCATTTTTTAATAAGCAGACAACATATAGGTAAGATGAGTCCACAAAACTAGGTGGTTGTTGCATGAAGACTGTGCCAGTGAGATCACCGTGGAGCATAGACATTGCTGATATCAAGTTGTCTAATCACATAACCAAAGGAGAAGGTCAATGATAAAGTAGTGCGAATCGTTGTGGATTTGACAACTGGACTGAAAGTTTCATGGTAGTCAATGTCCTCAGTCTAATCATACCTTTTGGCCACTAATTGGGCATTGTAGCGGCTGACGGAACCATTAGAATTTAGCTTGACCTTAAAGACTCACTTACAGCCAATTATTTTAGCACCTGGTGGTAGAGGAACGAGGTGTCATGTATTGTTCTTGTATAAAGTTGAGATTTTCTCGTTCATAGCGGCCAGCCAATGGTGACATTTTAAGGCTTGTAGAAAGGTTGTTGGTTCAACCAATGGTTCTATAAATAGATACTTTGGTTTGAAGATGCCAGCCTTGAATTTAGTCCTCATTGCATGATTATTTATGATAAGGATTTGTCTGCTCACGTTGGTATTATTGTCGGTTGATATAGGAAGGGAGAGATTTTCAACAGAAGATATTTGAGTGGGAGAGGAAAAAGATGATGGGTAGGTGGTGAGCTAAGAGGGAAGAGGAGGGAATAAGGGGGTGACAATTGGAATAGAAAAAAAGGGTTGTGGTAAGAGCGAGGATGAGACTGAAAAGAAAGAAAAAATGGATTCATCACAGGTAACTTGATGAGTAATGTAAATTTTATTTGAAATATGGTCTAGACAATAATAGCCTTTATGATGATGACTATAACCTAAGAAAACACAAGGAAGAGAATGAGGTTGCAATTTATGACGGTTAAAAAGACAAAGAAGAGGAAAACATAGGCAACCAAAAACACGAAGAGTGGAAAATGGAGGAGGAGGATGGAATAGGCATTCGAACGGTGATTTATTCTTCAAAATCAGGGTAGGTAAAAGATTTATTAAGGTAGTGGCAGTAGCAAAGGCATTAAGCCAGAACTTTTGAGGAACAGGTGAATGAAAGAGAAGAGCAAGACTAGTTTCGACAATATGGCAATTTTTTCGCTCTACTCGTCCATTTTGATTTGGAGTGTATAGACATGAGATTCAGTGATGAATTCCAAGAGATTTAAAAACATATGAAAGAGGTTTGAATTCACCACCTCCATCAGATTGGACGGCTTTGATTTTTCGGCCAAATTGAGTTCGAACGAGGTTATGAAATTGTACAAAAGTATTTGAACTTCACTCTTTACTTTTAAACAATAACGCCAGGTGAAATCAATAAACAAGACAAAATATCGAACACCAGAAATGGAATTAACAGGAGAAGGATCCCAAACATCTGTGTGTACAAGATCAAAAGGTGACATAGCATGAGAATTTGAAACTTTAAAAAGCAATTGATGTTGCTTGTGTTAACTTAAAATGTGTTTAAGTATAACTATGTTTTTGATGATTGTGATTAATATAAATGATATACATATAAAATGAGTGTTAGAAATGAATATTATTAATAGTTGTAGTATCTGTTTGGGAATGCCCTTTAAAAAGGGTATTATATTTTTTCTAACGATTTTGGTTAAGTGTTGGTAGTCGAGTCTGGTGTATGCAAAATGTTAAAGGAACATCGACCGATGTCAAAGTAGACATCCGCCAGATATATCAATTGAACAGCAAAGTCGACCGATTGCGGAATCAATTACTTTGTCGTCTAGACTTAGAAGTCATCCGAAATCAATGTCGTCCAGATTCTATGTGATGACCCGAATCTGTAAGTCCCGAATCTGTACTGGTACGATGGCTGCACGAACCGGAACCCGGATGGCGGTACGTCCGCGCGGGCGAGCCGGAAGGTGACAGGTCGTAAAGAGAGGGTCGTCACAATCCCACAGCGCTTGGGGAAGTACATGGAAATGAAGCATATGTAAGAGATCCCTCCCCAAAATAGCAAGACGCGTTTTGGAGCTCAATTGACAACGGATCCCATAAGAACTCCGAAGTTAAGAGGGCTTCGGCGAGAGTAATTCCAGGTTGGGTGACCTTCCGAGAAGTTCTCGCCAAACCGTAGCCTGAGGGGACGATATTGGGCTACGGCCCAATCCCCAGAGCGGACAATATCTTGCTGGGAAACGGGGTCGTTACAAATGGTATCAAAGCCTGTACCCAACCGGAATTGTGGCCAACGAGGACGTTGGGCCCCCAAGGGGGGGTGATTGTGATGACCCGAATCTGTAAGTCCCGAATCTGTACTGGTACGATGGCTGCACGAACCGGAACTCGGATGGCGGTACGTCCGCGCGGGCACATCCACAGCGCCTTTGGGGAAGTACATGGAAATGAGCATATGTAGAGATCCCTCCCCAAAATAGCAAGACGCGTTTTGGAGCTCAATTGACAACGGATCCCATAAGAACTCCGAAGTTAAGAGGGCTTCGGCGAGAGTAATTCCAGGTTGGGTGACCTTCCGAGAAGTTCTCGCCAAACAAAGCCCTGAGGGGACGATATTGGGCTACGGCCCAATCCCCAGAGCGGACAATATCTTGCTGGGAAACGGGGTCGTTACAAATGGTATCAAAGCCTGTACCCAACCGGAATTGTGGCCAACGAGGACGTTGGGCCCCCAAGGGGGGGTGATTGTGATGACCCGAATCTGTAAGTCCCGAATCTGTACTGGTACGATGGCTGCACGAACCGGAACTCGGATGGCGGTACGTCCGCGCGGGCGAGCCGGAAGGTGACAGGTCGTAAAGAGGGGGTCGTCACAATCCCACAGCGCTTGGGGAAGTACATGGAAATGAAGCATATGTAAGAGATCCCTCCCTAAAATAGCAAGACGTGTTTTGGAGCTCAATTGACAACGGATCCCATAAGAACTCCGAAGTTAAGTGGGCTTCGGCGAGAGTAATTTCAGGTTGGGTGACCTTCCGGGAAGTGCTCGCGCCAAACAAAGCCGTGAGGGGACGATATTGGGCTGCGGCCCAATCCCCAGAGCGGACAATATCTTGCTGGGAACAGGGGTCGTTACATTCTAAAGTCGTCCAGATTCTAGAAGTCATCCGAAATCAACATCGTCCAGATTTAGAGTCTATCGAAATCATTGTCGTCCAAAACAAATAAAGATGCCGAACGAACAACAAAGTCATCCGAACAAAGATTTCGTCCGCTAGAAGAACATCTTCCAAAAGTGACTTCGACCGAATAAATCTTCTGCCGAAAGCAATTTCGATATAACATCTTCCAAATCACGAAGTCATCCAATATGAAGATGCTTCTCAAGATCAATGTCATCCGAACAAAGACTTCATCCACTAATATAACATCTTCCGAATCAAGAAGTCTTCCACCGCGAGTGATAGCGACTCCAGAACTCAACGACTAGTTTTCTACGTACGGACTCTTCACAACGGTCATATTTTCAGTACGGAAAACAAAGAGTCGTCTGAATGAGAAGCGGATTACAGTCACCAGTATAAAAGGAAGAACATGAGCTCAAGAGAAAAACTTTGGCTGATTTGATAAATTTTTCTCTCAACTCTCGCGAGCTCACATGCCTGTAATTTTCTTCTATTCTCTACACCTCTTTAGATCAAAACTTGAGATTTTACTTTTTGAGAGAGTGTAGTTCTGTGCTACATTGTTCATCTTGTAATCAAAGTGTAAAGGCAGTGATTGACGCCTGTGAAGATCAATCGAAGTGTAAAAGGCAGTTGATTGGTGCCCGTGAAGTCCAATCAAGTTTTCTCGTGGAAGAGAAGTAGTGAATCTTCAAGGATGTGGAATCCTTGAAGTGTGGACGTAGGCAAGGTTGGCCGAACCACGTAAAAATTATGGTGTTATTTTTCTCTCTCTCTTTCTTTGTTTATTTTGAATCAGAAAACAATATTTTAAGTAATTTATATTGTACTAAGCAAACTCGATTAAGAGAGAAAAGTCTAATTCACTCCCCTCTTAGACAATAACGATCCTACAACTTGCTCATTTGACAAGTTGTACAAAATTTTGGTACATTGTTATTAAAACATGTAATATTACAAGACTACAAATTAATTTTCAAAATAGAATAAGATGGATGGTCGAGACGGCAGTGCCACAATTAGGAGGAACTCTCTGTTGGAGAGGCAGAAACTAAGGAGGAAACGGTCATGGACAGAGCTTGAGGAGTGGGAAGGGTCTGGTACAGCCCATTATGGAGGGAACCCCAGAGAACAACTTGGTGAGAACTCCAATCCTTAACAAGAAAGAAGTGTTAATGAAATTCAACATAAACTGAGTTCCCAAGACACAATTGACTGACAGAGAGTAAATTCTAAGTTAGATGAGGGGTATGAAAAACATTCTTTAAAAGAAGAGGGCGACTATAGGCAGGAAGAGTAACTGAGCCAAAATTATGAATAGGAACAGACTTACCATCGGCAGTGACAACTTGAGTGGAGCCGGTGTAAGGATTGTGATGATTCAACAGAGAAGAATGAGGAGTGAAATGGTGAGTGGCTCCAGAGTCTAATGTCCACATCGCAGCTGGAGCAGAGGCAGGGAAGACCGGCCGTAGGAGCTTGAGCCGAAGGGGAGAGAGTTGTTAAGGAGTTGGGAAGGTAGGCTGCTGTATGAACCTGAGCCGAAGAGGGAAACTGGGTTTGGACCGAGGACTGAGGCCTGTAGGAGGTGTCCAAGCGATGATAGCAGAAAGGGGCAGTGTGACCCATTTTATGGCAAATTTAACATCTGGTGTAATACCCAGAATTTCTGTTTACACAATTTTCAGTTTTTTGTGCCGTTAAACGACGGTGTTGTAGTCAGAATCGAGAGTTGAAAATTTCTACCAGAAACTAAGAAATTATTTTGAGGCTAATGGAAAAGAGAAATTTATGGAAATCCGACTGAAAACGGACTAATTAACCGATTTGTTAAAAGATTAAAGGTTGAGGGCGATATGGTAATTAGGTTTATTATTATTATTATTATTAAAATTTTATAAAAATGTAAACCCTCTGTTTCTTCTTCCTCCCCATGCGAAACCCCCCTTCTCTGAAGAGAGACATTTCCCCTCTCGCTCTCTGTTTTCCTTCCTCACGTCGGCGATTGACGCAACGCTGATTCCTTTCGTCTCTCTTCCTCCGTTTCAACGATTTGAAGTAAGTTTAAATTGTTTATGAGATTATTTTCGAGTTAGGGTTAGATTTTAAGGATAAATTGACGAATAAAGATTTAGAGGTTTTAGGGTTTGAGTGTTTATTGGGTTTATTATTGATTGTTGTGGGTTATTGATGATAAATGGATAAAAATGGTAGGATTTTGATAGACTTTTGACGATTTGTTGAAAATGGGGTTTTTGATGTTTAAAAATTTAGGAAAAACCTATAATTCGGGGAGGTTATGTTCTATTTTCTAGGGATGAACCTTAGAAACCTAGATAGAACTTATCAGTGAATAGATAGGAGTTCGTAACACTTTGAATCGTCAAAATTGGATGAGTATCGAGGGAGATATGGATTTCCAAAGTTAATAATAAAAAAAAAAAAAACTAGACAAATTTTGGGTTTAGCTGAATTAAGCTTTAAAATTGTTGGTTTTCTCTTTAGAAATTCATGAATTGGTTGGGAAGGAAGTTAAAGTTGATGGATTTATGTTATTTTTCTAGGTTCTCCAATTTCCCAATTTAGCATATGGTTTACGGACGAGTGGCTAAGGAATCTAAATAAGTAGTGTACGTAGGTACATTTGCCTTCGGGCCTACATCACAGTTCAGTGGTTTGTGTGCATGCGTGTTTTATGTTTTTTTATATATAGTAGAGCATGCATCATGGTTTTACGATACGAGAACGAAACGAAAACGAATTTTCATGTTTTTATGAAATGAAACAGTAGGATGTGAAACATAAGAACGAACAGTAAAATACGTAAGAAGATAATAAAGGTGAGGTTGAGTGGCCTTGTCCCATGAGATGGAGCACGAGGTGCGTCACTTCTTCCCCCGCTTTACGTGGTGGTCTTGTCCCGTGAGGTGGACCGCGAGGTGTGCCGCCTTGACCTAGCACATAAAGAAGAACCCAGTAGTAAGATAAAGAAAGAGTAAGAATGAGACGGAAACGAAAGTAGAAACAAAATCAGAAACGACAGTAGAGATGAAACAGTAGAAATTGCATATGTTAGGATGTGTATGGTTTTCAGTATTTACCTTTATTATGCACTCCTTACTTAGCATTAAATTAATAGATAAGTTCTGTGATGTAGGTGATAAGGTGATTCCCAGTGAGTACTCAGAGCATGCTCAAGACTAGGTGGCAGTTGGAGGAGTGCGCTCGTGGGACGATCCAGCCGGCTATTAGGGCGTTTTAACCATAGTGTGTGGGTGAACAGTTTGGAGTCATTTTGAGTTGTGTTGAGTCATTTTGGGTTATATAGTTGGATTTCAACTTTTAGTAGTTGATTTTGATGTATATAAATGCTTTTGGCACTGGATGAGGATTTTATGGATAATAGTTTTGGTTGATTGATTTGAAAATAAAGTTTGCAGGAGGTTTTGGTTTTCTAAGAGAATTAGGCATTATGTCACCCAAATTTTTAAAGGAAAGTCATTTTGGATTTTACGAAGAGTGTTTATATTTTGACTCAAAATTTTGGTTGGGATGTTAGGTTTAGGCATTGATTTGTTAAAATGGTACGTAGTGTAGTTTTTAGGAGAGTTGAGGTGTTTTAAGTTAGGAGATTTGTGAGGAAGTGTCGACCACCGCTGATCGGGGTCAACCGAAGTTACTATTCATCGCTTTAAAAATTTGAAATTTTATTAAAGTTAATTTTTCTACGAAAGTCTTCCGCGGTAACGTTTTAAATTATTTTTTTTAACGTGTTTAAACGATGATATTTAATGGTGGAGTAAAGTTTTAAATTTTACCCGAATTTTTACGGTACGGCTTAGTAGTGAGTAGTGAGTAGGTAGCGAACCGGGTCCCCAAGGTCCGAGGCACTACATCTGGACCGAAGGTGAGTCTTGGGTCAGTTCGGTCGCGAGGCTGTAGGTGAGGGAGGAGCACTTCCTGGCCCGAATGCATTTTCTGGACCGAAAGCATTCTGATGCAGAACAGGTAGGGCGGATAGGAGAATTGTGGACCGGCCGTAGAGGACGGGGGAAGGACCGAAAGGTAGCATTTGCCTGAAGAGGGGTTGGAGTTGGAAGGGAGAGGGTGGCATTTTGCTTTGCCAACCGAAAGTCATAACTCTGTAAAAGACTGTGAATCTCTTCAAGAGAGGGCTAATCTGGACGGTTTGTGATAGAAGTGACGATGGCATTGTATTCACTCCTGAGGCCTCCAAGGAAATAGAGAACATGATCACGGTAAGAGACAGGCTCTCCAATGGCAGACAATGTGTTGCATAGGAAAGTAATTTTTTGAATGTAGACCTCGGCGGAGATCCCATCCTCCGACAGAGTATGGAGTTGGCTTCGGAGATCGATAATTTTTGCCAAGGATGTTGAGGCAAACATTCGGCTGAGAGCATGCCAAATTTCACTGGCAATGTAGCATTGAACGATCTGTGGGAGAAGACTGTCGAAGAGGGATGAAAAAATTCAACTCATTATAAGCCTAATTCAACTCATTAGAAACCTATTGTACCTCATATGGACAATGAAGTCGGAATTAGGTTGAAGGGAGATGAAGTCAAGAAACTAAGGTGGGCTGGAATGAGATCCATCGAGAATACCCTCAATTCCACTGGCTATAACAACGTTGAGGATTTGAATCTTCCACGCAAGATAGTTGGTGGTGTCAAGTTTAATGGTCAGATTCTAGTTTAAAGAAGGGAAGTGAGGGAGGGAAGAAGAAGAAGAGTAGGTAGAGGGAGAGGACAGGATTGTAGAGCTTGGCGAAACCATCTTCTGCTCTGGTACCAAGTTAGAAAAAGCAAAAAATGAGGAAAGATGAAGAAAATGAACAGTAAACTTTCTTTCATCAGTAAAACATTACATCTACTAAGACATTATTAAGCCTAGAGACGCCTATGCTAACAGGAAAGATATTCCCCAACTATATCATCTCCATGGTGGATCACGAGCACCGGTACTTCTCCTCCGCAAATATCAGATGAGGAAAGCGTGTCACCGATCGCTCCAAGTTCTGCGTTCTCGATGAAATCGGACATTTCCTCGTCAATATTCAACGCATTTCCTCGCCGGTGGCCTACCATTACGAGATCGTAATTTTTCTCTATAGTGACCAAGGAGTCTATCACTTTTATTCCATCCTCCACCATGATTTCTTTTACCACCACTCGAGGGTTTCTCACGTTCTTGAGCTGGAATTCATCGAGCACAGTTTCATCAACCTTCCTCTCCCTGTCCTTGAGACTTTTCTCGTTGCTGGGCAATATGATATGAAGAACAGTGATTCTCGCCTCAGAATGGCCGGACATGCGAGCTGCTAAAGCTAGGGCCTCTCGATCATCAACACCGCCGATAAAAATAACGGCGATGTTGCACGAGAAATTTGCAGAACTTAAGCGGCACCTCAAATTCCTATCAACGAGAATCCCTACCGTGCAAGGCGCAGATGCTTGTAAACGTGTATTAAAATGTCGTATCGACCCAATCGTTTGTTTCCCGGCGAAGAGTCTTTGATTTTCATGGAAAGGGATGATGATGAAGGGGATGAGACTATCCAGCGAAAACCTGGAAATACAATCGTGCATACTTTTGTAGGGAGCATTCAAGACGAAGGGATGAATCGTCACCGAACCCCCTGAATTATGCGAGTAATTTTCGAATGCCCTCATGATATGTTCAGAATTCGCATCCTTCGATTTTCTTCTATGCTTGTTGTATTGAACCAGAAGGGGTACGGTTCGGCCGACGAGCTCGACAAGGTGGATCACGTAGGCAGAGAGCGGGCTTGCTTCCGTCGGGTTGGATCCTTCGAGGAGGGTGATGATGCCGTGAACATTATCTTGGCTGTGAACACACGAAAGGATCCGAAATTCCGAGTTGTTTCCGAGTTCTTGGATTGATCTCTTCCCCTTCCGTCTCATCGATGGGTTTCGATTCAGTCGCATATGAGGCTTGTAATGGATTTCGATCATCGGCGTTACGATCATCGTTAAGACCGTCAGCGACAGCACCAACTGAGTATAAGCTTGATCATCAATCAACTGCAACAAAAGGCGGAAACAAGATCAGAAAGAAAATAGAAAACCAGTAGAACGAAAAAAAAAAAACAAGGAAAGAACAAATCTGACATCGAAGTGTAGCCATTTACGGTAGGCTAAAATGTCAACCATCCCTCTGATATTCATGATTAAGCTTAGCAAAATAGCATTTTTCATCTTGATTTTGGAGTAGAGGGCAGAAGTAAGAGTTCCCATTATCTTCGAGCAAAACGCAGCGAGGATGATGAACTGAACCAAGAAGAAAGCCTTCCAATTTTTGATGGAGTAAACGTTCGTTTCGTATCCGATGTGAAGGAACATGAACGGCAGAAACACTTCGGAGACCAAAGTTTCGGCTTTCTCCGTCAAAGTCGACCCGAGAGGAGGTCCGTCCGGGATGACTAATCCCAGAAGAATAGCTCCATGAATCATCGCTGCTCCAATTATATTTGAAATCGCCGCCATCACTGCAACTCCGATGAATATAGCAACTATATAAATCTCCTTCACCGGCTTCCCAGCTGGCGTCCTCTTTACGATCATAAGAACTGCCGGCCTGATCACAAACACAGTGAATGAGACTAAAGCTAGTATGACAACAAGAGCTTCGATGGAGCTCATCATTTTTTGTTGTCTGACAATGACGAACACAGCCACGAGTAGCAACTGGGAAACATCACTAATCGTTGCTAATGACAAGGCGAGCTGACCCAATTCGGAAGTCATGAGGTTGAGTTCATCCAAAGCATGGGCAATTACAGCGAAAAAACTAAACGATAGTCCACAAGCGACAGAAAGAAGGAAGTAGCCTTGGTGAAATGCAGTGAGCTTGTGTTTTAGGAAGTGTAAGAGAGAGAAAACAGTGAGCAGAGGTAAAAAGGTGCCTGCTATGGCAATATTCCATGTACTCCTGGTAGCTCTTGTGATCATCGAAGCATCCATTTTCACAGCAATGAGGAAGACGAAGTATATTGCGCCAAATACGGACATCGCGTTCAATATGTGGAGCGCTCTGGAATCAAACAGATGGTCGCTGAATTTCTTGTTGCTACCCAGAACAGAAGGCCCCAAGATAATCCCGGCCTGTAGTTTTCCGGTATGAAAAACAAAACAGATGAATAAAGAAGCTGATAACCTTTTTGCATAATTAATTCCAGATTAGAGGTGGAAACATGAATTTAGCAGGATACCATGATATTACAGACGAATCTGGGCTGTTTGAAGGGTCTGAGAAGCCAGTAAATTGTTCTGGAGAGAAAGAAGATTAAGATAAGTTGAAGAAGCATGACTGGAAATCTAAAATCAAGGGGATTGTCTCCAAGCCATAAACCTCCAGAGTTCTGATCATAGCAAGAGTATTGTCTAATAGAAGCATTCGTCAAAGGAATATTCGCCGTAGAATTTGCTCTTCTTACGTCCATGATCCTGGGTCTTGAATGTTTTCAAAATCTCCACAAGCTTGAATTCATACTCAACCAAAATCCATTAAAGGGTCATCAATTGCAGGAAAAGTAGAGAGAAGAACACAAAAGGGGAGAGAGAGAGAGAGAGAGAGCTTTAGCACGTTCAAAATGACAGTAAACCTGAAAAGTGCGCTCGACTAAAAATGAATAAATACAAGCTGGAATGAGGAACAGAACCCACTCAAGATGGAATGCTAAATGGAGTAAAACGACATCGTCACCTTGACATGGTAACCTGTCTGGCATTTATCAATATAGCCCTAGTAAAACGGTGTCGTTAGAGTCTGAGAGGACCATCTGTAATCTGTATCTTCTCCTCTCTTTCTTCATCTTTTATTCATTTATTTTTCCTTCTATATTTAAAAAAAAAAAAAGTGTACTGGTTTTGGTCGGCTGGAGCTCATGGGATTCGTTTATTTGATCGATGGTAGTCATCCTTTCTTGTCTTGAAGGAATGATAAGTAGTCTCTTTAGTTAGTAGAACTAAGCCGAAGGAACTAGGAAGGTCGCTTTTAATTTAGCAAAAGATTGATTTTTAAGGATGTTTTTAGATTTCAAATAGCAACATAAAAGTACCCAAAGCCTGTTTCGGTTGGACCGTGATTGTTGGTTCAGGGCTGGAATATTCAAACCAGTGAAGAAGAAGAAGAAGAAGAAGAAGAAGAAGAAGAGTTTGATGAAGCTCAGAATGAAAGTAAGAAGTCTGAAAATAACTTGATTAACCTAAAAAAAAAAAAGGGTAAATTTTGAGCGAGATTGTTTATAAAATCGAAATGTAAGAAACTGATTAGGGAGCAAAGAGAGGCGAGAGCACAGCAGGATGATCAGCCGCCATTAAATTTCTGAACTTCAGAAGCCATTAAAGATTTTTCGCTGTCTTCTGAGGAGGTCACGGTCACTTGATGGTGACCATCTACCGGAAAAGCGTGCTGCATCACCAGGACCGACACCTCTCCTCCACAAATATCTGAGGAGGCAAGCATGTCGCCGATTACTCCCAGCTCTGCATTCTCTACAAATTCAGACATTTCCTCGTCAACCGTAAACGCATTTCCTCGCCGCCGCCCCACCATCATCAGGTCGTAACTGTTCTCTATAGACCGCAAGGAGTCGATCAATGTTTCCCTATTATCCGCGAGGATTATCCTCACCTCCACTCTAGGGTTGCTCCGGTTCTTCAGCTTGAATTCATCTATCAGAAATTCGTCTTGCTTCCTATCCTCGTCGTAATGCTTCTTTTCGTTGCCATAGAAGATAAACTGAATAATCGTGATATTCACCGTAGAATGGCCGGACATGCGAGCCGCAAATGCTAGGGCTTCTCGATCATCGACACCGCCGATGAAAATAACAGCGACGCGGTAAGAGAAAATTCCCGGTTTCAAATGGCAGTTCAAGCTCCTATCCACGAGAATCCCCACCGTGCAAGGTGCAAAAGCCTGCAAACTTGTATTGAAATGGCGCATCGAGGCCATCGCTTGATTGTCGACGACCAATCTTTGATTTTCATGGAAAGGGACGATGACGAAGGGGATGAGATTATCCTGTGCGAACCTGGAGATACAGTCGTGCATGCTTCTGTAAGGAGCAATCAAGACGAAGGGGTGGATTGCGACTGGGCCTCTCGAGTTCTTCGCGAAATTCTCAAACGCTCTCATTATGTAATCCGAATTAACCGCATTTCCATCCTTGGATCTCCTTCTCTGCTTATCGTGTCGAGCAAGAATGGGAGCTGTTCGACCGACAAGCTCTATCAGATGGATTACATATACAGAGAGTGGACTTGCTTCAGTTGGGTTGGATCCTTGGAGAAGAGAAATGATGCTCCGAACATTATCTTGGCAGTGGATACAAGAAATTACCCGAAATTCAGAGTCATTCCAGTTTCGTTGGATCGATCCAATCTCCTTTTGTCCAATCGCTTGGTGTTGATCGAGTCGCAAGTTGGGCTTGTAATATTTGTCGATTATCGGCGTTATGACCATAGTCACTCCCAGCATTGACAGCACCAACTGAGTGAAAGTCTGATCATCGACGAACTGCGTTATGGGGAAGAAATCCAGATTGATACAAGTGGAGGAAGACAAGAGAAACATGAATTCAGTGCAACGAAGAAAGAAAAGTGAATCTAACCTTCGAGCTCAACCATCTGACGTAGACAAAAAGCTCGACTATCCCCTTGATGTTCATCATCAAGCTCAACAAGATGGCATTTTTCAACAATATGTTGGAGCGAAGCGAAGCCAGAAGAGTTCCCAGAAACTTTGAACCACACGCTGCGAAGATGATGATCTGAAATGCGAAGAACAGCTTCCAATCTTTGATGGAATACACGTTTGTTTCAAGCCCGACGTTAACGAAAAGAAACGGTAAGAACAATTCAGTGATTATAGTTTCAGCTTTGTCTATCAAAGTCGAGCCAAGAGGTGGCCCGTCTGGTATGGCTAAGCCTAAAACAACACCTCCATAAACTGGTGGTAATCCGATCATGTTTACAACCACAGACATAACTGCAACTACAGTGTAGATAGCAATAATGTAAATTTCCTTCACTGGCTTTCCTTTCGGTGTGTTCCTTATGATCATTAAAACGGCCGGCTTTATTACAAAGAGCGTGAAAGCTGTAAAGGCGATCAGAGAAGAGGCCATTCCAACGGAGTGCAGATATGTATCTTCGCTGATGATGGAGACCCCGATCACGACCAGAATGTTGATGGTGTCGTAAACTATTGCCAAGGACAAAGCAAGTTGACCCAACTCAGAAGTAATCAGGTTGAGTTCATGCAGAGCCTGAGCAACCACAATGAAATAAGTACACGAAAAAGAAGCAGCGGCATAAAATTTTAAGACGTGTCCGGGGAACTCCAATTTTAGTGCGTAAAGGAGGGTGGCAACAGTGAGGAAAGGAAAAGAAAAGCTTATTAGAGCAATATTCCATGAAGCCCTCGCAGTTTTTAAGATCATGGATGATTCTATTTTAACAGTAGTTAGGAAGACGTAGTATATTGCCCCTATCAGCCACAGCATGTACAACATATAATTCCCTTTGGGTTGAAATATGAGCCCGTTGAATTTCTTGTGGTGACCGAGGACGGAAGGCCCCAGAATAATTCCAGCCTATTTCGCCAAAACGAAAACAAAGTTTAATCTTTTTTTTTTCAGAACTTCTGAAGGGAACGGGGAAAAGAAAGAGCTACTCTGTTTTGATGTAGAACTAGAGATGGTAAAAAATGAAAAGAGATGCGGCTGTACCAAGACGTTGCAGACGAATCTGGATTGTCTGAAGGGCCTGAGCAGCCATTGAAGTGTTGAGGAGAGGAGGAAGAGGAGGCTGATTTGGAGCATCATGAGTGGTAATTCGCAGTCCAGGGGATTTTCTCCATGCCAAATGCCTCGAGAAACACCGTGGTGACTGAAGCAAATCTCTCGTGTTACATTCTTTAATGGAGTTGGAATGGAAGTGTTCCTCGCGGGAACGATCATTGTTGTATTTCTAACGCCCACGATCCTCCAAAAGTGTTCTGCAATCTCCATTGTTGATCGCAGGCACAAGGGAGAGAAACAGAGGGCAGAAGAAGCGAGAGAGATTGACTCCATCAGTTGGCGAAAATGCAGATGTATCTGACGAATTCCAAGGGTTGTTTGAACAGAATACAAAAATAGATACGATGGGGAATCACCTGCCCTTCCAGAAGAAGTTGACAATCATCTTCTTTGAAAGCCTGTAACATCTGCGCACGCCTACTAGACAAGACAACCTCGTATGAGCAGAACTCACTTTTTTTTATTACTTTTCCTCTGTATTTCTTCACAAACCCATCATGATCACCTGATCCTTCATAGGAGAATGCTTATTTGAAGTGACGATTGATATGTCAAGAATGTATTTGTCTTCAGTTATTAGTTCAGGGTTGAATCTGAGGTGGAGAAGAAGAAGAAGATGATGATGATGATTTCGATGAAGCTCAAGAAAGTTAGAAGTCAAAAAAGAACTTCATTGACCTAAAAAGAAGGGTAAGTTTCAAGTGAAACTGGTTGTACAATTGAAAAATGTAAGAAATTGATCAGCCGCCATTAGATTTCTGAAGTTGAGGAGGCATTAAAGATTTTTCGCTGTCCTCTGAGAAGGTCACTTGATGGTCACCATCCGCCGGAAAAGCGTGCTGCATCACCAGGACCGACGCCTCTCCTCCACAAATATCTGAGGAGGTAAGCATGTCGCCTATTAATCCCAGCTCTGCAATCTCGACAAAACCCGACATTTCCTCGTCAACCCTCAACGACTTCCCTCACCTCCACTCTAGGGTTACTTCGGTTCTTCAGCTTGAATTCGTATATCAGAAATTCGTCTTGCTTCCTCTCCTCGTCATAATGCTTCTTTTCGTTTCCATGGGTGATAAATTGACTAACCGTGATGTTCACCGTAGAAAGGCCGGACATGTGAGATGCAAATGCTAGGGCTTCTCGATCATCAACACCGCCGATCAAAATAACAGCAACGCGGTAAGACAAAATTGCCGGTTTCAAATGGCAACTCAAGCTCCTATCCACGAGAATCCCCACCGTGCACGGCGCTGATGATTGCTAACTTGTATTGAAATGGCGCATCTACGAAATCGCCTGTTTGTCGACAACCAATCTTTGATTTTCGAGGAAAGTGACGATGACGATGGGGATGAGCTTATCCAGTGCGAACCTGGAGATACAGTCATGCATGCTTCTGTAAGGAGCAATCAAGACGAAGGGGTGGATTGCAACTGTGCCACTCGAGTTCTTCGAGAGGTTCTCAAACGCTCGCATTATGTAATCGGAATTAACCGAATTTCCATTCTTGGATCTCCCGCTCTGCTTATCGTGCCGAACAAGAAGGGGAGCTGCTCGACCGACAAAGCTCTATCAGATGGAATACATATACATAGAGTGGACTCGCTTCAGTTGGGTTGGAGCCTTGGAGAAGAGAAATGATGCTCCGAACGTTATCTTGGCTGTGGATACCTGAAATTATCCGAAACTCAGAGTCGTTACAGCATCGTTGTATCGATCTTATCCCTTTTTGTCCGATTGCTTGATGAGGCTTGTAACAGATGTCGATTATTGGCGTAACGATCATAATCGACCCAAGCATTAACAGCACCAACTGAGTGAAAGTCTGGTTATCGATGAACTGTATAATGGGGAAGAAATGTAGATTAATGTAAGTGCCAAGATGAATTCAGATCAAAGAAGAAAGAAAAATTGAATCTAACCTGCGAGTTCAACCATCTGCGGTAGACATAAAGCTCGATTATCCCCTTGAGGCTCATGATGAAGCTCAGCAGGATGGCTTTTTTCAAAAATATTTTGGAGTAAATCGCAGCCAAAAGAGTTCCCAAAAACTTGGCACAATATGCTGCAAAGATGACGAGCTGAAATGCAAAAAACGGCCTCCAATCTTTGACGGACTATATGTTTGTTTCACTCCCAATACTAACATACATAAGCGATAATAACACTTCAGAGATTATAGTTTCAGCTCTCTCTATCAAAGCTGAGCCAAGAGGAGGCCCATCTGGTATGGCAAATCCGAGAATAAGACCTCCATAAACTATTGGCAATCCAATCAAATTTGAAAACACTGCCATGACTGCAACAGCAACGTAGATAGCAACAATGTAAATTTCCTTCACGGGTCTTCCTTTTGGTGTGTTCCTTGTGATCATTAAAATGGCCGGCCTTATTACAAAAACAGAGACAGCTACGAAGGCGATGACAGCAAAGAGAGTGCAGCAAAGCTTCTTCCCTGATGATGGCGACCCCGACAACCACCACAAGGTTGATGGCATCGCAGACTATTGCCAAGGACAAAGCAAGTTAACCCAACTCATAAGTAATCAGATTGAGTTCATGCAAAGGGTGTTGAACACAAGTAAGAAAATACTACACACACTTTATTGAATAAAAAAAAATACTACAAAAGCCACTCCCTTTCTCTACGATATTTGAGATGAGATGCATAGATTGTTCTTGCAGGGAGCACATTCCTTAAAATAAGGAATGTGAACATGCATAAGAGAGGAACCGTGTTCTGAAGAAGAAAAACTTCTTATTTTTCTTCTTTTCATTTAATAGGTGGGGACGACATTGAATACCAACACTCCCCCTCAATGTCAACCATCATGTTGAGTTGCTTTCGGAATTTTTCAAAATTGCTGACATTCAGGAACAAATCTGCAACTTGATTGATTATCTTCACATGATGCATCTCTATCTCTTCTTGTAAGACTTTTTCTCTAATGAAATGATAATGCACTTCCACATGCTTAATCTTCGCATGAGGACGGAAGGCCCCAGAATAATTCCAGCCTATTTTGCCAAAATGAAAACAAAAGTTCAATCCTTTTTTTCTCAGAACTTCTGGAGGAAAATGGGAAGAGAAAGAGCTACGCTGTTTAGGTGTAAAACTAGAGATGCTAAAAGATGAAAGGAAATACGACTGTACCAAGACGTTGCAGACGAATCTGGATTGTCTTAAGTATTAGTATATATAGTTAGGATTAAACTATTTTAGTCAAATTGTAACTAATGTCTTTTCACTCTCTCATCATTACACCTTACTCTATACTTGTACAAATGTATCAGACGTTTTCAATTCATTATGGAAAAACTCTTTTTCATCTGCCGCCTTCTTCCTCTGCTTCCTGGTTCTTCTTCTCCTTCTTCTTGATTCTGTGTGCTTGTAGATATGCAAGTTCAATATTCAACGTGGTATCAGAGCCCAGGTATGGCTTCCTCCAGTACAACTGTTCCCTCCTCTCCATTCCCTCTCCTACAGTCTCTAATCCCTCCCCCTGCCTCCATTACCCACTGTAAACCAAACATTGACAATTAAGCTAAATTCCTCGAATTACCTCGTCTGGAATGCGCAGCTTCTCAATGTCGTCATTGCAAACGGCATTGAACACCTTCTGGATCTCTCTTCTTCCCCACCTCCAAAATTTCTGGATGTCTCCTCCACACAAATCAACCCAGAATATACTCTCTGGCAACGATACAACAGAATCGTCATGAGCTAGATTTTTGCTTCCCTGTCCGAGGATCTTCTTCCTCAAATTGTTGCCTTCTCCACTGCCAGCGAAGTTTGGTCTGCTCTGGAACGACTCTTTGCTTCCTCTTCCTTGGCTCGCATCACGGATCTACGAAGTCGGTTGCACTCCCTCTCCAAAGACGGCCTCTCGGCCTCCAGTTATTCCCAGAAATTTACTGCTCTCTGCAATACGCTTGCAGCAGTCGGCGAGCCAGTCAGCTACAAGGACAAAATCATCTACTTCCTCAACGGTCTGGGTAGCGAGTACAACGCGTTCGTGACATCGGTTACCAATCGCGCCGATGAACCTTCGCTGGAAGAAGTCCACAGCTAACTCCAAAGTTTTGATTTCCGCCTGAAAATACAAAATTTCGCCGTTCATTTTCCGACGCCGGCCCAGATGCAGGTGCATTTCGTCTCTCAGCGCCCCCCTCGGCCGCCGTGGATCTCTCGCTCGAACTCCTCTGACCGCCCTCCATTCCCGTCTGCTCAGTTTCAGCGTGCTTCAGACTTTCCTCAGCAGGCCGGGCAGTGGCGGCCCAATCGGCCCACGCAGCCCAACCGTCTTCGCTGCCAAATCTGCAACAAACCGGGCCACTCGGCCCTGCGGTGTTATCAGCTCTCTTCTGCAGCCCAGCACGCCTTTTATCCAGCCCCATCTTCAGCCCAAGCCCACTTTACCTCCTTCTTACCCGAACCCAACTCAGCCCAATTCTCTTATCAACCCTCCCCTACCCGCCCAGAACCCTTCTCTCCCTCACCCGACCCGACCCGCCCAGACTCTTAATTCACCTCACCCGTCTTCTCCCCTGCTCCCCGCCTGAACTCTCCCGGTCTTTTCCCGACCCCTTCCCTGTCGCCGGCGCACCCTTGGGTTCTCGACTCCGGCGCGACCCACCATTTCACGCCGGACCCTCATCTTCTCAGCCACCCTCAGTCTCTCTCCTCCCCGTCGCAAGTCGCCACTGCCGAAGGTAATCTTATACCCCTCTCCAATTTTGGTTATGCTTCTATTCCGGCCCGTGGCCGATCTCTCACCTTACAACAGTTTATCACTCCCCTGCTCTGTCTCATAATCTCTTAAGTGTTTCTAAACTTTGTCAAGATAATTCTGTGTTTGTTGAGTTTCACCCAAATTCCTTTTTTGTCAAGGATCGGATCACGGGCTAGACACTTCTCCATGGCTCTCTCAGTAACGACCTTTATCACACTCCATCCGTCGCTCCTTTTTTGCTGCTCCAAGCTCGGTCCACCCCTGCCGTGCCTCATCTGGAGAACTTTTGGCATCAGCGATTGGGGCATCCATCTTCCTCGGTGATGCAACAGGTTCTTCAAACCTGTAATTTGTCTGTTAACCCCAAAACCCCACTTTTTTGTACTTCTTGCCAAATGAGCAAGAGCCATCAGCTTCCATTTCCTATTTCTCAATCTCGTGCAAAATTTCCTTTTGATATTGTATATTCGGATGTTTGGGGTCCATCTCCCGTTAAATCTATTACTGGTGATAGATATTTTGTTTTATTTGTGGATGATTGTACACGCTTCAGTTGTCTCTTCCCTTTAAAATTAAAAAGTGATGTGTATACCACCTTTGCTCAATTCTATCAGTTTGTCAAAACTCAGTTCAATACGAAAATCAAAACTGTTCAATCCGATTGAGGTGGTGAATTTCAAGCTCTCACTCCTCTCTTCACCTCTCTTGGCATTCACCACCGCGTCTCTTGTCCATATACTCCTAACCAAAATGGCAGAGCTGAACGTAAAAACTGTCATGTCGTTGAGACGGGCCTCGCCCTTCTTTTTCATTCTTCTGTTCCTCTACATTTCTGGCCTTATGCTTTCATCCATGCTGCCACCTTAATCAATCTACTTCCCACTCCTGTCCTTCAACATACATCGCCCTATGAATCTCTCTTACATAAAGTTCCTGATTACTTGTCACTGCGTGTTTTTAGCTGTCTGTGCTTCCCTCTTCTTCGCCCGTTCAATCAGCACAAACTTCAACCTCGTTCTCGCCCATGTGTTTTTCTCGGACCTAGTCTCCACCACAAAGGTTCTCTCTGTCTTGACCCAGAGTCAAATAAAATCTATATCTCCCGTCATGTTATTTTTGTCGAGTCCCAATTTCCCTTTGCCTCCATTGCCAAACCTATTTCCATTCCTTCACCTTTCCAACTCTCTATCCCTTACGTATCTCATCCATATCATTCCACCGTCACTACATCCACCCCCTCTCCCTCTTATACCAATTTCCTCTCCTTCCCCTAGGCCTGACCCTCCTCCTCCTTCTCCCCAAACTTACCCCGTCATGCCTTCCTCCCCTCCACCCGTTGCCATGCCCCTACCTAACCCCCCACCTTCAAATACCCACCAAATGACCACCAGAGCCAAAGCAGGTGTCTTTAAGCCAAAAGCCCTCCTTCTAAAGCCTGCCACCGAACCCCGAACCTTTAACCAAGCCGCCAAATGTCCTCATTGGCTTGCCGCTATGCGAGAGGAATTCTCTGCCCTCCAGCAAACACATACTTGGACCTTGGTTTTCCCTCCATGCGGTGCCAAAATTATCGGCTGCAAGTGGGTCTTCAAAACGAAGTTGAATCCCGATGGCACGGTCTCTCGGTATAAGGCTCGTCTTGTAACACCCGACAATTTCGGACAGGTGATTTTCTTAACTATTTTGATTATCACCCTTTTTATTAACCTTTATGATTTTAAATTTAAAGTCAAGACATATTTATTACAAGTTGAGTGAAACTAGGTTGGGTGCCAGGGTTGTAATTAAGGATGGATGGATCAAGTATAAATAGGAAATGGAAACTTTAAACCCCATTTAAACCTCACTGTAGCCGACGCATCCACTCTCGGCGATTTCTCTCTTCCCCAGAGCTCTCTCCCTCGGCCAACTACAACTCCTTTCGGTGACCGATTTTCAGTCTCCGCCCCGACAATTCACACCCTAGGTAAGACTCTGTAGTGTAGTCACTGATTGGCTATTTAGAACTCTGTTTTCCCTGCTAAGACCCGTAGCTTCGGATTCTTCTTGGCAGTGAAATACTAGTGGCATTCGTAATTTGTGACTAGTTATTAGGTTGAAACTGATTATTTCTAGGATGACTTTTGGTTAGAACTTTTAGGATTTTTATTTAATACTGTAATGTGAAATGTTTTAGGTAAAGAAGTTCGAAGTGAAGTGCTCGAGTATTGCTAAGGAAACCAGGTAAGTGAATGTATTAAGACTTCCGGCCACTAGGGCCCTACATCACAAGGTGTAACGCCCCGAGTTATCTGAACCCGGTTTGTCACACAAACTCCATACATGACTAAAATTTCTGTCATATTATTTTATTTTTTTTTTAAGAACTTGCAGCGGAAATCATTTGAACAAACTGAAAGCTAAACAAAATCATAAAAAGTGTTTGGATGATCGGGCGAAATGTTAGAAATATTCGTCAAAGAGAAAATAAGAGTTAAATCACGAATTTCTTAAAAGTGGCGAAGGTCAAACGCATCTGCCACTGAACCTAGTCAACGGAAGAGGCTGAAAACAGAAAACAAAAGACATCATCCGGTCGCAAAGCGACAAAATATTCTCTACACCTTCCGATGGTTTTACTCACGACATCCACCGGTTGCTAAACGACAAAAGACTCCCTACATCATCCGGTGAATTTACACACGACATCCACCGGTGACTAACGACAAACCCCTCCTA
>CM039504.1:3559637-3596754 GCA_022432975.1 Begonia masoniana
GTTCATTTATGAAGTTGTGAATGGCAAACTGGGTTATTACTTGGGCATTTTGGTACAATTTGTGACAAATAAATCAAACGTTTTGATTATATATTGGCCCCATAGATCCTGTTGAATCAATTTTTGAATGGCATAATAAGTTTAGAATTGAGTTTCACTAAAATAGCCTGTTGTTTGAAGATTTTTTTGACAATAAAGGTAAGTTTCTAGAGCTGTGTTGTTATTGTGTATACCGAAACTTTTGATAATTTATTTAAGATTTTTAATCTAATACCACCTGCACAGTTAAAGTTGAACTGTTTTTTAAAATATTTGTAAGATAATCTTCTTGATAACCTTTAATATCAGCTCCACTATCAATAAGAGCTAATATAGAAGGATTGGTGTATTTGAATTTGCGAAGTACTGTCTAAAAACCATTTTGTAAATAATGTTTGTTAAGAATATTAAATTTCAAAAGGAATAAATTTCTTTATAAACGATTCGCCTTCATCCTATAAATTTTGATTTTTCCCAAACAAGATAATCTTGACTCTAGATCCTTTGGATTTCTAATGAGCTTTTGATTTGATTTTATTTCAATATTTTAAATCATTTATTCATGTTGTTAAGTCTTGAATAGTTTTCACCCAGGTTTTTGAATGTGTTTGGTTCTATCGATTCAAGATTTGCATTGATACTATAATACTTATGAGCAATATTCTCCTAAGAATTCGATAGGTTTTTACCTGGTTGAAAAGTTTTAAAAACGTAAAACATAAACTTGACTCGCAGACCACAGATCATCTGACAAATCTAAACCATCTAAAACTCCACTCTTTCACTAATCTAACAACTCATTAGTTCACAAAATCGAGCGACTATGCTCGGTTATTAGATCCATGACATAATCGGGCAGAGAAGAAATGCCCTCAGATCACTCGACGTGATTCTGCTCGGGCTGCATGAGTTTGCATGCAACAGCTGATAGGGTACACATCATCCGATCTATCACGTGCACTTCGCGTGACTCATTAAAAATCACACGACATTAGAAATACACTACATCGCCCGGTCGCTAGACGACAAAATAACATTTACATCATCCGGTGACTCAAATACACTACATCTACCGGTCACTAGATGACAAAATAATGTTTACATCATCCGGTGACTCAAATACACTACATCTACCGGTCACTAGACGACAAAATGACGTTTACATCATCCGGTGAGTAAAATACTCGACATCATCCGGTGAGTAAAATACTCGACATCATCCAATGAGTAAAATACTCGCTATCATCCGGCGAGTAAAATACTCGACATCATCCGGCGAGTAAAATACTCGACATCATCCGGTGACGTCAGCCGGATGATTCACTCATCCAACTCCTATCATTCAGCAGTAAAACACAATAATCATAAAACAGCTACAGCCAACAGGGAATGTCTCGGCTCTCACAAATTTCAACTTGATAGACATAAACCTTAAACGAATAAATGTCATAGACTTGTTCAGGATACGTAAGCGGAAGACTCATATAAAACAGAATATCCTAGGTTCTTACAATCATCCTCAAACTCAGAAGTTGAATCAGACAATTTCAGGTCCAAATTAAAATATGATCCTATCCTACTTAGGCATCAGTTTTCTCATAAGTCTTACTGACATAAAATGAACATAACCACAGGTCATAATCGTCATCCAGCCACAGGATTGCACCCTGAACACCTTTCAGCAACCAAACTCGACATCCTCATTAACTTTGGAATCCTCACCTGATATCTCGTCACCTACATCATAAGATTTAAACTATATGTCACGACCCTAATACTGTACCCTTATTTTCCCTTATTTTACCGTACAAATTTTTCATTTTTCTTCATCCTTAGCATTTATGTGGAAAACAATTTGAAAACAATTTAAAATCAATTGAATAAAACATTTAAAAACAAATACAAAACAATTACTTAAACAAACACGTTTTCAAGAAAATAAACTGCGTGGTTCCGTTTAAAAGTTTAACATATCCTCCTGTTTCAAAATCACCAAAATAGTTTATAACAACAGGTTTCCAAAACGTTCAGAACATTAAAATATCAAATGTAAACCTATCCACTAACCAGATTCCAAACATCCTATAATTTCTATACAACCATCATTTAAATGTAAACCTATCCACTAACCAGATTCCAAACATCCTATAATTCCTATACAACCATCATTTAAATGTAAATCTATCCACCAACCAGGTTCCAAACATCCTATAAATTTCTATACAGTTTACTATTAGCTCAAAACATCCCAAAACCCTCAAAACATCTATACATACTTCCCCACGGGTCAGGTAAGCATCGACTGCGCCAGCACACCACCGCAGCCATCCTCCGTCAACTGTATCATGCCTCAGGAGGAGGAATCTCATCCTCACCTGGTTCCTCGATATCTAGGTCACCCACACCATACAATACACTATGAGATGAAAATCTCAGTAAGCTCTAGTAAATGCTATGCATGCTGTGCTATGAGTTCATTAAACCATGCTTTATTTCTTTTATCTTACTATGCAATGCACTATAGGTTTCACCGAGATCCTATACCTTCTAACCGGAGAGAGCTCATCCAGCGGGCGGACTACTCTTTCCAGCTAGAAGAGGGGGGTACACGCTTACAACACGTACAGCCGTGCCTGAGCCCCACCTCGCGTGACCTGTAAACTATATGCCCGAAGGCCTGTATGCCCGAAGGCCTGTATGCCCGAAGGCCAATGCTATGCTTTACGTTCTCTTTAAATCTCTGTGCGAAAATTCATTTTCATGCTTTTCTTTAAAACAAGTGATGCGTGGACAGTTCTCTATCACAAAGTAAACAAGCAATAACATGGACCATCAAGACTGTAAAAGCATAAACTATAAACTCCTAAGACCTAGCTACCCAAACCGAGCAAAACTAACTAAAGGCATCTCCAAAACTCCTCGAGACCATGACGTACGGTGTAGGCCAATCGGCCAGAGAAGAATCACGAGAACTTACCTGTCGTCCGTAGCTTGCTGGTTTTTGGCACATCACGTCACATATGGTTCGACCTATGACAAACATTCAAGCTTTATTAAAATCAAGCCTACATTCACCAATTACTCTCAAATTACTATTTCTAGCCTAATCCAATTAAAACCTAACTAAACGGGCCACTAATTCGGGTTCGGTAAAAACCGAATCTAAACTTCGAACGCGCGTAACTTTTGCGTCGGTTATCGGAATCGAACGATTCAAGCGGCCACGTACTCCTCTAATAACCTATTTTAATCTGCCAAAAGGAATTTTAAAACAAATGACCGGAGCTAGGTCAATTTTGCAGAAACCCGAAACTGCCCTTTCTCCCAAAATTTCACTTTTTCGATCTTTCATCAAAACTCATCAATTTCTTCACCAGTCTATCCTCCTAACATCCAATTAGAATAATCTAACCTAAAATCGAAGTTCCAAACCACAAACCCGAATAGCCCTAATCGGGCATTCACTGAATTTCGCTCAAATTGAGCGCTCCACCGCCAATCGAAAATAGCCGGCCCTAGGGTGGACAAACCCACGCCGGAAGTGACCTAAAACGGCCGGCGATCGGAGCCAAAACCGGCTCGTCACAGTCGGCCATGACCAAACCCGAAAACCGAACCAAATCAAGGGAAACCGAGCCTTACCGGTCGGGTTGCGCGCGGAATCGGCCGGAAACACCACGTCGCCGGCGTCTGGTCGGAAATCGTCGAGGCTGGACGTCGGAGGAGGGGCCGCGCTTCTCTTCTCCCCTGCGCGCTCTCGGCGTCGGCGTTCGGGGTTCGACAAACAACAAAATCGTTTCTGTTGTTTGTTTTGTTTTTATTATAATTATAATAATAATAATTATAATTATAATTATAATAAACTACAACTATTTCTTTAATTAGTCTATCGATTCGGTTTCTCTGCAATTTCCTTATTTCTCCAAATATTCCAATTTAATCTTAGAGTTCTAACAAAATTCACCGTTTCCAAAACGGACTTATTCTGCCATTTTTACGAATTAATATGCTAAAAGGGTAAAACGGGAACTTTAGCATTACTCTTTTCGATTTGGGTTTCTAAAATTCCACTTATTCCTCTAAAATTTCCCATAAATTTCTAGGGTTCTAAGGAAACATCCTTCTCAAGAAAATACTTTAATTTGCTATTTACGAAAATAACCTAAGAAATTAGAAAATCATAAGATCCAAAAATCCGGGCGTTACACTATAAGCCTAATGCTTAGTAAGGAATGCAACTAACATGTATTCGTGAATGCACAGTTGAGAGAAAATCATAATCGTATTCTTTTCATGCTATTTTCTTGTTCCTTATTCGTATTTTTGTTCATCACTTTCATCATATAGATTAAGAGAGGATTTGTGCCGTGAAAGGGGGATTGATAGTGATTTTGATCATATTCCCTTTCGGTTTTTTGTACTGTGGCTTGCGTCAATCCGCCTCCAACCCTCGCTTAATCCGGTTGCATAAGTTTCATTTTCATTCTCATATCTTGTTCATGGGAAATACATGCTCATAAATCATTTTCATATGCTTGAGAAGTAAATCATGATGCATGACATGAATGTTCTTAAATCATCAGACTATGGAAATATCATACTGAACAGTTGACTTCATAGACTCTATCAGAACATCACATAATATGGTTCTCAAACATCCGTAAATCATCCAAGTACAAACCATCTTACTAACTTAAAACAGACATCAAACACATAACTAATTTAGTACCCTTAAGATGTAGGGCCCTAATGGCCGGGAATCTTAATATATTCACTTACTTGGCTTCCTTAGTAAAGTCGTGCACTACACTTCAAACCTCTTCACCTGATATCATTTCACATCTCAGAGTCAATATAGATCCTAAATATTCTGAAATCAAAGCTAGAACAGTCATAACTAAATGTTATCCTAGAATCTGTAGTTAAAGTCATTCCCGAATCCCTTAGTCTAGTTCTCTATGTGCAGTCTGAAATCCTAAAACTGAAACAACTAGGTTCAACTAACGATTAATCTGAGTCGGTGTGATAAATGTCTAGAATCGATTCGGAATGACATTGCTAAATCCATAATATAAATGATACTAATGTTACTCGGCCATTGGAGAACCAAACTCCAACACCAAGCTGGAAACAGAGCCTAACAAATAACTGACAACTACATTGTCTAACCCATACCTTGAGCGTAGAGTAGCTGAGAAAAGGCAAAGGAACCGGTCGTCGGAGGAAGGATGACTGGCAGGCAGAGAGCGGGAGCTCAGGAGAGAAAATCGCTGAAGGGAGAATGTCGGCTACAGTGAGGTTTAAGGTTTCCATTTCAAATTTATATCAACTAAGTTCCTCATTAATTACCACACTGCCATCACACAAATAGAATCCAATAAGCTTTGGCATTAAAATTAACTAAATAAAAGGTCGAGTAAAGAGGTGACTGTTGATTCCGTTAAGAAAATCACCTGGCTGAAAATGTCGGGTGTTACATGTAATATGAGAGGTTAACGAATTTTATACCTAACTCTATTACGAATCTTAATGGAGGATTAAAACATATGTAATGACTACATCAATTGATATTACTTTGAGTAAATATATTTTATAATTATAAGAGTGCAACTCTAGGTATTTAGTGGAATTCCTCTATAGTTAATAATTGTGTTATTTAATATACAGAGTTTATATTAATTAACAAATATTATTGGAGCTTAGGGTTATAGGTCAATCGGTCCCTCTGTTATCTTATATCACTATTTAATTTTCATGTTACAATAATAAATATATAAATGATTAATAATAATTAATCATTTATAGACACTTAAATGAATATATTGTAATTCAAAATATATAAATAGTTTCTATATTTTGAATTCAAAATAAATTATCTCATAAGATGAGATTGTTTTAAGAGATTTGAAGAATCTCATCAGATGAGATTTGATATTCAAATTTAAATTGAAGTTAGTTATTTAACAAACTATCAAATCAGATTTTTGAAATTTGAATAAAAGTAGATCTGAAAAATTTGATCAAATTAGATTTGATCTACAATTGACTTATAGTTTGTTTATTATTTAAAAATAGATATGAAGAATCTAGTTTTCATAAATATATTCTAAAAACTGTTTTTAGATTATATGATCAATCGATAAATTGATTTATCAGATAAATCAACTGCTACTCAAATTATATTTGAATAGATAAGATTTATTTTTAAAAATTAGTTTTTATTAAAATAAATCTAAAAATTTATTTTAAAATAAATCTATAAAATTGTTAAATGTGATTTGACAGAGAAAGATGTAGAAAAATAAGATAGAGAGATCTAATCTCGAATGAAAAAGTGTAACCTTTTCATATTCGGTTTTAGAAAAATGTTTTCTAAGATCGAAGAAATACGTCACATGTGTTGAGAATACGTCTCTTCACAAATAAGTCAGACGCCCACACGTCAGGAAATTTAAGTTTAAAAATCTTCAGAGAAGACTCGACGGTTTTAAAGTCTTCTGGAAAAACACTTGATCCTGAATTAAAACTGTTAAGATTAGACGAGAGTACCTGAGTAAAAGCATTGCTCTAAGAGGTATTTTCTTTTGTTATTTCACAATCTAAATCTAATAATTTTTCTCAATGTAAATTGTTTACATTTTGAAAAAATGCATATTTCTCAAAAATAATTTCTTTTAAATTAACGATTCAATTTATATTTTTTTTTATGATTTTAAAATAGTTTTAAAGTCACATGGTAACGCATGTCACTATTATTATGATTAATAGTGAATTCTGCCATGAGTAGGAACCATCAAAACCAACAATCAATTCAATGGAGAATAAAATGTACCGAATGTCAGCTCCATGCCTCCCTGCCAGTTCGACCCACAAGTTGACTACGGAGTCGTAGTTTCAAATCCTTCGCATCCTTTACAACATCAGTCTGATCAAAAAGAGCAACAAGCTGATCAAAATGATCCTCCATCTAACCCGGTAGGCTACTTCGATCAAGAACAAGATTCATTGATCTTGAGCGATCCGATATTTGCTCTATCACATCAAGAAGCGCCATTGCTGGTATGGATCTGACTATTGGTCAACCACGTCAACAAGATCCATGCCCAAGCATGAATTTTGATCATAAAAAGACGGATGAAGATATAGAACAAGAGTAATTAGATTTTGTTTATCTTCTTTCTGATCTATGCCTAATTTAGGGTCTCATGATATTTAAAAAAGTTTGTTTATAATTTCAAATTTTAACGAACTTTTAAATTGAAAATATAATCTGATTTGAAAATATTCAAATATTAACTAATTTTCAAATTTAGAGAAATTAATATTTAAAAAACCAAGCTCTATAATAATAGAATCTATCTCTCAAAATTTCTAGTACTATAATGTATTTGGATTGAAAATAAAACATTAAATACACCTTATTCTAATATAAAAAATATTTAGATTGAGAGTACGTATACTCTCTTATCATACTCTCTCAACATAATTGATAATGTATTGAACAATGATTGATTAAATTAATATAATAAATTATTTATTACAGTAAGTATAAAAATAATTGTTCAACTCATCAATAAATACGTGTAGAATAAAAAAGCAAAAGTAGTATACTTTTATATATCAAAATTAAAAAAAGAAAAATAATAGCAAAAAAACGCTATTCGAACTAATGAAATCATGTTAAAATCTGATTTGATTGAAGGAAATGTGAGATTTTCTTTTACCGTTAATAAAAAATAATAGACGGTTGTGATTAATTTTCGTACTTAATGTTCACATTAAACTCTTATATTTATTGATGATTGATGAAATTAATGTAATAAATTATTTATTACATTAATTATAAAAATAATTATTCGACTCATTAACATATACACGTAGAATAAAAATGCAAAAGTAGTATACTTTAATATATCAAAATTAAAAAAAGAAAAATTATAGCAAAAAAAATGCTATTCGCACTAATGAAATCATGTGAAAATCTGATTTGATTGAAGGAAATGTGGCATTTTCTTTTACCGTTAATAAAAAATAATAGAGGGTTGTGATTAAATAAATAATTTTTGCACTTAATGTTTACATTAAACTCATGTAACAGTATTTGTTAATGATTGATGAAATTAATTTAATTATAAAAATAAACAGTTGTGATTAAATAAATATATTTTGTTCTTAATGTTCACGTTAAACTCACTTGTTATCTCGGTTGGAAGACAACGAACGGTGGAGATTAAAAGAAAATACTTATTTATACTCTCTTCTCAAATTTGGCTACTCTCAAGAGGAGTCATTCCATCTCTCCCGCGCTCTGGAAAGCCATTTTCAATCATGGATCAAAACAACCATTCAGGGGCATCGGAGTTTTCCTTGACTGACCGGACGTTTATAGATATCAAGCAATTCGAACTAATCTTGGGGAAGATGCAGGAAGGTGATGTCGAAGATTATGAATTTTGGGAGGAGATGTGGCGCGTTGTACCCGGACTGTCGCCGGCGGAGCTAAAATTCCTACGTAAGGAATTGGTTCATGATTTTGAAAAGATTGAAACTGGTCAGTTTCAGTTGCCTATTTACGCCGATGACTTGGTTTCTTCCGGATCGAATCCTAGCAACTCGCAGCGGAATGCAACGGCCGTCGGTAAAAAAAGGAAGGGAATTTCCTGGAGCGATGAAGAAAAAGCGTGCGTTGCTTGATTCTTACTGAAATTTTAATTTGACTGTAAAGATTTATGATTTTTAGATGTTTCGATTCTTTAACTGAAGAAATACTAAATTTCTGTTTCAGATTGTTCGTAGAGGGGCTGGAGAAGTATGGGAAAGGCCATTGGAAGGACATTTCGAAACATTTCGTAACATCAAGAACACCGACTCAAGTTGCGAGCCACGCTCAGAAATTTTTCGCGGCTGACAAAAAAAAGCGACAAAGGTTGGCGATATCCGACCCACCTCATAGACATCAAGAATCTTCACCGGCGTCGCATTTTCCGATTCCGTCCACCTTCCAAATACCTCCACAACAACAAGGCTTCGAAGCTCAATTTCTTGCTCCAGGTTATCTCCAAGGAAACCAATTTTATAGAGAACAAAATCTACTAAATTTCATCTCTCTGCCTCCCAGCCAGTTCGACCTACAAGCCCTGCCTCCCAGCCAATTCAATCAACGAGTTCACCACAGAGCCCTAGTTCCAGATCCTGCCTATCGATTAGAACTTCAGTCTCATCAAACAGGCTGTATGAATCAAAGGCAACATCTTATGCATTCGCGCAATTCGACTCATCGCCAATTCTATCAACAAACGCACGCTGAACCTCTGCTTCGAGCTCAACAAACACTCGTTGAACTTCAATCAAGAACAAGTTTCGTCAATCTTCAGATTGTTTATCCCTGGTCTATCACATCAACAACGCCACACCCAGTTCTGGATTCGACTCCTGTAGCGCCCAACTCAAGGATGGATCAAAATCATAAAAATACAGGCAAGCCTTAGAACATGACGATTTACATTCTTTTTTATTTTCCAAGAATTGGAGCTCGTTAATCTATGTCTCCAAGCAGTGTAATCTCTTTGGAGCTCGTTAAAGTATGAATCTAAGTCATCAAATTGAAATATAAACACTAAGCACACCCATTCATCAACATGATTATTAGATCAGCTACTTATATTCATAGAAAATTAGCGTAATTTAATTTTTCGTTCTATATGTAATATATTTTATTTACTGGAAATATATAAAGTTGGAATATATGTAAATTAATTTTTATTAAAAAATTGGCGAAATTTGTGATTGGACAAGGAGCTTCAGGTGGGTGAAAGCAAAAGATTGATTTTTTTTTTTGGCCTTTTTATCTCTCTTTCGAGGAAAGGAAGCTTGTAATTGCTTTCGAGAGAGAACAGATTATCTCAAAAGAATAATAGCAGATTGAAGTTTGTTTAACATCCCCAAAATAAGCTCGCGTTTAGGTTGAAATCGAGGGAGGGAAATGGTGTCTGCCAATAGGGAGATGGCCGTGTACTGCTTCGATACTCTCGTCGCTCATTACAACGACGATGAGCCTCCTCCACCTGCCATCGATGACGGTCAACAGTAATCTCTTTTTTTAAATCTGTCTATATATCTGTAACTGACTCTTCTCTGTTTTCTCGTGAATATGCGATTTCTCTGAGTTGCTTACTATATGGTTCCTTGATCGTTGATTCTTGAGTGGCTTATTTTTGAAAATTGAACTTCTGTTGATCTCTCATCTTATTCAAATTTTGTACAATTCAAACTATAATTTTAAATTTAGATGATATCTCTTCAAATGTTAACTAAGTTTTAAAATTAAAATCTTATCTAATTTGTAAACTTTTAAATAATCTCAAACAAAAATTTGAACTGCTGTTTATATCTCATCTTATTCAAATCTTAACAAATCTTTAACTGTAAAATCTCATCTCTCTCCTGCCACCTTATTCGTCAAGTATATTTGGTTTCTGAATATGACGACTCCAGTCAGTGCTGGATGATTTTTGAATGAATCTTTCATTTTCTCGCTCCATTCATGCTTTAATTATCAGGACACACATACAATTATGGTATGTTTTCGAATATCTTAAACTTCAATGCAGAACAATTTAAGGTGACTTATGGAATAATAGTCTAACCAGAATTAATTACTCAGCCTTGCAGGAAAGAGTTTCCTTTTTTCTTTGTTGATCACAAAATTTTATTTTAATGGATTCAAGAAGAAGCAAAAAAGAAGGGAACACTACTATTGACTTAATTTTTCTAGCTGGAGAGAAAACATGATATGCACATTAGCCAAACCATATTTTACGTACATATGTTGTTTATCTGCCAGACACTGAATTTAAAATCCAAACTTCTTTGAAAGAACCTCTGGATACAGTAAATTTTGAGTTTTTATTTATGCTTTAATCCTGCGACCCTGACTGAGTTCACAATCATTTTTCTTCATATGGATGTCCAAGGTCTCTTTCATTTCTTTTTATCTTTTCCTGTATTATGTCCAAATTGCTGAAGGGGTCTAAGATATTAATTAAAAGTTCACTTTGCTCTCAGTCCATTGTTTGTTACTTGGAAAAAAGTGATCAATGGTGGAGAGCCTCGCCTACGAGGATGTATTGGGACTTTAGAGGCTCGTTGGTTGGTTAGTGGCCTCAAGGATTATGCTTTAAATAGGTATGATTACAAGATAATGCAAGTTTGATTTGCAAAATGCTACAGTTGGAATTTCGGTTGTATTTTGTGAGTCTTCATCTATTTTTGATATCTTAATTGGCAAGATTGATAAAAACAAGTGGTGCTTCATCTATTTTTGTTTTCAAGCATGAATGATACTAATGTTTACTTATTTTTGTAATAATAACTACTTTGAAATATTCTCCTTAATTTTTAAAAAATGGAATATTGTGATTTGCGTTATTACGATTTTCTACTATAATTGTCTGTTTTGCAGTGCTCTTAACTCTTTTACCTTTAGTTGTGCTTCATTTCATTTTTGTCAAATAGCTTTGAAAATTAGCTGGTTAATACAAATTTTGTTCTTGATATAATGTCTTGCAGTGCTTTGAGGGACCGCAGGTTTCCTCCTATACAACCTAAAGAATTACCCTCCTTGGAATGTACAGTTTCCATTCTGACTGATTACAAAACTGCCAACAATTATTTGGACTGGGAGGTCTGTTCCTCTTTATTTCTGAAGTTGCTGTGACTTTTGTGTTTATATTGACCATGCGGATAAAAATTTGTTTTGATTTTATCTATAATCTGTTATCTGGTTTGGCTCTATTTCAACGTATTGTATGTATTTATCTAGATTAACTATCGAAGAAATTAGTTTCACTTGGTTCTCGTAGCTGCGATCTTTTGCCGGATGGTAAATCATGAAGTGAGAGTTGTGATAGTATCTGTTACTTCTCCCATAAAAATATGGATTAAAAAGAAGTGAAATTTCAAACCTATATTGACAGATCATCAGATGAATCTTTCATGAGAAGCACAGTCTTAATCTACTTTGCAGAGTTGCAATTTTCAACCATGGGTCAGGTCAGGCCATTAGTGGTTCAATTCACGTTTTGACATTGGCCAAGCAGAGAACATTTGTCCCTAGAGGACCCATGTTGAAGACTGTTGTCTATGCCTGCTTTTTTTGTCATCTATGTTTGATATTCTTGCTGTTCTCCAAACTTACCTCAAAGTAAAAGAATTTCTCAGAGAGGATGAAGTAGGTGTAAGATTCCATCTAAAACACAAAATTAAATAAATACACAGTAACCAATACATAGAGTTAGACAAACTACAGTTCAAGAAGTTTTACTCTACAAATAAAAGAATTGCTTTCCAATTAGGAAACTAATTAATGAGCTAATGTTGAGTCAGAAGGGATGGGAGACTTGTCTAGAGAAACTAAAATCAAGCCAAAATTTATATTGACGCTTGAGTTTTGTGGTGATTTTTTTTGCAGGTTGGGAAGCATGGCATTATTATTGAGTTCACTGATCCTAGCTATAATACAAGGCGAACTGCAACATATTTGCCTGAAGTTGCTGCTCAAGAAGGCGAACTTTCGTTTACTCTAGAACAATACATAGAATCTCTTGATTAAACATTCTCCATCTTTTCCTTTCAATATTGAGTGGGAATTTAGGAAGTAGAATGTTAGCAACTCGATTCTGCTATTTTGCTGTCAAAAAACCGGCCCCTTGTTTTTGCATCCTATGCTGCTACCAAGTTTCTTGGTGAAAACACAAGAATAAATCCTTTTAAGAAAACTATTTATAGAACACGCATGGGCTTGTAAACAATTTTCATATACTTATTTACTAAAATGAGTAGGCCTGGGAACATTATAGAGCAAATGAGATGTGCTTGATTGGGAGTTATAATCACAAGATTTGAACTTGGGGGCATCTTTTTCCTTTTCAGGTTGGACAAAAATCGAGGCAATCGACTCGTTGATGCGTAAAGCAGGGTACAATGGCAGTATCACGGAATCGCTTCGAAGGCAGATACAGATGACTCAGTATCAGAGCACCCTATTCACCATGCTCTACAGCGAGTATGTTTCCTACGTGAAGACCAGCAGAGGCCAGGCACCATCCATTCTTGGCGGCAAGCCCGGAAAACCTTGATTATTTCCAAACTGGTTTCGACATTAACACTACCGGTTTGATAGGAATTATTGAAAAGGAGAATCACAACTATTAAGATTTCTCCAAATTTATTTCCAGATTCTTCTTCAAATTCATTTGATTTTGAAGATTTAAAAAAAAATGCATAGTTGAACTTGGGATTCTCTTGGGATTCCTGTATTTATTTTATTAATCACCTATCTACCTTCTGCAGATTCTCTATGTAGGACAAACTATTCTCTTTGATTAAGTTACGTTTATGCATGTTATCACGTGCTTATGCTTATTTAAGTAATTAATACTAAGTAGACAATTAGTAAAAACATTGTCACGTGCTTATTTTTTTCATGGTTAAATACTATAAACATTTCTTACAACAATTGAAGTTTTTACTGCATTATTTTTGTATTTTTTTCATTGAAAGAATAAATAAATATTTTCTTTTATTTTAACGAATTATAAATTATATATATATATCTATTTTCATATTTGTGGAGACCCAGTTCACGGACGCACCGCCATCGATCTGACCTGCAGACGCACTACTATCAACTGTTGGGTTCCACTCATGACCTTATCCATTCATGGAGTAGGAGTTTTTGTCTTCCCAGTGATTTGAACCCTGGCCTCCAGGGGTTATGACCAAGAATTCTCCATCACTGGTACCACTTAAACTATTAGGGGCCAGAGTTCAAATCACTGGAAAGACAAAAACTCCTACCCATAGATGGAGAAAGTTATGAATGGGACCCAACGGTCAATGGTGATGCGTCCGTGAACTGGATCGATGGCGGTGCGTCTGTGGGCGGGGTCTCCACAATATTAGAGATAAAAATGTAATTTAATAATTGGGTAAGAGAGTTTTGTAAAATATTATTAAAATAATCCTAATTTTATTTGTAATTGAGAGAGAGAGAGAGGGAAGTAAAATTAGTTAAAAGGGAGACCTGAAGGAAATCTCGTGTTTCATCTGATTTTTTTCCCTCGATTCTTCTAGCAGACGAAGCTAAAGCCTTCCCTCTTCCTACTCCAGGTTCTCTCTCTCTCTCTCTCTCTCTCTATCTCTCTCTCTCTATCTATGCATTAATGCTTCGCAATTTGTTTTTTGTTGGAAGTTTTTTGAAGGAACTTTCAAACTAAATTTGGTGATTGGGAATGTTTTTTTTTTTTTCTTTTTTGCGCGGGGTTAATGGGCTTTCCGGAATTGGTGAACGTTTTTGGATTTGGATCTGTTCTTGATTTACTGCGAAAGTTGACGGAGAACATAGGGGAAGAGGATTCTGATTTTTTTTTTTTTTGTACTTTCCTTTTGATTTGAGTGAATTGGTTTTACGAGATTCGCTGACTGGATCGGTTCTTTGCTTTTATACTTCAAGCTTGGTTGCTTGTTTCTCTAAGATTATTTTTCAAATTTTCTTTGGGTTTCTCGATTTTTCTCGAGAATCGAAACAGAGGCTTAACGTTTAAGATAAATATTGTCATTCCATTCACTGCCATTTGCTACGTTGTCTTAATAAATATCCGAATCAAAGTGTGTTTTGATGGGTTTTGAATTATCGTTTTGTTCATGTTTAGGTTTTGATATATTTATAATTGAATTTCGGTAGGGTTCTCCTTACCCCGGGTGGAAAGACTCCCTTACAGTCGAGGCAACAGTTAGGGAGATGAGTCAGAAAGGCCTGATTTACACCTTTGTAGCAAAAGGAACTGTTATTTTAGCAGAACACACTTCGTTCTCAGGAAATTTCAGCACTATTGCTGTTCAATGCTTGCAGAAGTTACCTTCAAATAGTAGCAAGTACACATATTCATGTGATGGGCATACATTCAACTTCCTTACCGATAAGGGATTTGGTATTTCTTATTTATTATGTGGATTTTGTGTCACTGACATTTTCTTCGCATGTGTGGATAAATTTGATTTTCGATATCTGCAGTTTTTCTTGTTGTCGCTGATGAATCAGTGGGAAGAAGTGTACCTTTTGTATTCCTTGATCGAGTAAAAGATGATTTCAAACAGCGTTATGAGTCAAGTGTTAAGAATGATGAGACTCACCCGCTTGCTGATGATGACGACGACGACTTATTTGAAGATCGATTTTCTATTGCATATAATCTTGACAGAGAATTTGGGTGAGTATATGGTGTTTTATCTATCTACTGCAGTTTTTAGCTTGCCAACAGTAGTAATTTCTCAATTTTTGAGCAGGCCAAGGCTTAAGGAGCACATGCAATATTGTATGAACCATCCAGAAGAAATGAGCAAGCTTGCCAAATTGAAGGCTCAAATTACTGAGGTCAAGGGAGTTATGATGGACAATATTGAAAAGGTGAGATTTTTATTTGTTTTGATTAATATACTCAGTTTTAGCGAAATATTGTTTCACATTGGTACCAGTTGCTTTGTTTCAAGCTATACTTTTGTTCAACTTCTATCCGTAATATCTTTCTGTAATTTGGAATGGGGAAGTCTGAATAAAATGTTTTTTGCTCCTCTTTTTCAAAAAGTACCTTTCCTAATTTGTACACATTTTTGGCACTATTCTCATTCAACCAACTCACGTTGTACCAACATGTTACTTCTATTATGGCTTATATGTATTTATTTCGTTACCAGTGAAAGATGGTAATATCTGAAAAGGAGAAATTGATGAAATAAAAAGTTTATTTAAACTTTTAAAATGTTCTTATGCCTATTTCTCAAAACAAATACTCTCCAAAGGTTTTTATATAATGTAATGGCGTCTTCAAATTTTTTTATATTTTATATCCATGCCTTTGCTTCCCCTGACGTGGTTGCTAGGGCAGGTCTGGAGGGCAAATTTTTCTTGTCAAAACATTTGATGTCTTTAACTATTTGATGGAAAATAAGACATAGTGAGCATTGCGGGGAGAAGGGAATAATTATAAAATCCTGGAAGCGAAAACATCTTTCTTTGACATGCCTTCCCGATTAATGGAAAAGACTTGTTTTGAAAATAGATTTCTTTTTTATTTATTTTGAGACTAGATTTTCTTTTTTTGAAATAATTTTTATTTATGTCATACATTTTCTTGGTTTTAGAATTATCCTGCCTAATCACAGAGTGTAAAGTTTAAAATACGAGTACAACAATTAGCTTTCTGCGAAGTTAAAACTCTTCTTAAGGCTTGTTTCTTCCCTCTCGGATTTTTTTAATGAACCAATTCAAATACCATGGATTACTTTTTCTTTTCAAGGGAAATATATTTGTTGATAGTAGGTTTACATGTTCCTTTGGCTGTTAGACAATACAAATCCTTTTATTCTACTGTTCTTTTTTGCAACTTCAAAAGTTTGTGTTCTTTTGAAAAAAATGTTAGTTTTGGTGAGGATCTGATATTGTCCATGACATGACTCCTTTAGCCATAAGTTTTGACATGCTTCTTTTTAGAGGTCGATGAAGGTGTTACAGAATTCATTAGATAAACGGTTTATTGGAGTCAAGTGGAGTCTAGTACCTGAAAAATTTAGAAAAATTTGTTGGCTTTTAAGGACTAATGACAACCTTACCTGATATACCAATGTTTTGGGATGAGTCCTATCATCCGACAAACACTCAAACAAGGATATGTGGCTAATATATTAGAGACGTAATTGATAAGAGGTCTTTTCAAAGGTATGATAACTGGTAATTGTTGTGAACTATGAAATTGGAGTATCAAAGTTGATTCACTCCAAGATAACCTAGTCGAATACATCTAGTTTAAGATTTTTGAAGATGTGACATCAAAATTACGCACCAGACATGATATTCCGAGGCTTGTCAATGACGGTATGGAATTGTTTCCTTGACTGCATAATAAATATTGAAAATATCCATGACTTAGGGTAGGTATTGGATGGTTCTAAATATTTCTTTTTAAATTTTTTGTGGTCAAGTTAACTGAACGGCATTCTCTCTTAGGTTTTGGATCGTGGAGAGAGGATTGAACTTCTAGTGGACAAAACAGAGAACCTACAATTTCAGGTCTGTGTCAACAGGTTGAAATTTGGTATTGTACTTTTTTAGGAGACTTTCATATTCTTCATACACGCTTATTTTCTCTATTAAGATTTTGTTCTTTGTGAAACAAAATCAGGCTGACAGCTTCCAGAGACAAGGCCGCGAACTGCGAAGAAAGATGTGGCTACAGAATCTCCAAATGAAGCTGTTGATCGGAGGAGCTATCCTCATCCTTATTGTAATACTTTGGGGCATTGTGTGCGGCGGTTTCAAGTGTTGATTTCCTACTTAATCATTTTGATAAATTGTGGGACGCCGTGTGTTCATTTGATGTAAAAAATGTTGTTTTTTCCTAGCTTTCCGTGTAATTAGACCAATAATGGATTTTGGGTATTCTTATTTTATTGAACTCAGTCTAGTTTTTCAATAATTGTGAATGTACATTACATGATTTGACGAGAATGGAAATTTAAGCTAGTTGAAGCTGATGTCTGTTCTTACTGCATATGATAATTCAATGGAAGTTTCAGGCCAAGTCCAGATGGGTAACTCAAGTTTATCCAACCAAAACTATTTACAGATCATTTCTAAGAGCTTATGTGGTTTCCATATCTAAAAAACCATGTAGAAATGTAAGAGAGAGGCCAAGGTAGCGGCACCGACCACGGATGAAAGTCCAGCAGAGCTCCGGAGACAACTTGCTGAGCTGCTCCGCCGGTGGCGTCGTCTGGCTGCGCCGGCAGCATAAATCGGGATAAAATTTGCTTTTCCCTGTAGAGACATACTTCCACCATCGTTTCCTCCCTTCCCAGTATTATCACTTGGGTGCCCAAAATGATGATCAATCTTTCTGTTTTGCTTTATCCCCATTTCATTTTTCGAGACATTTTCTGGGAAATAGTCTGGGGAATCGCAGTGTTTTACAACGTCAAATCAAGGGTAAATAATAAAAACTTGAAAAAGGGCAAAAGAAAACATACCGGCTTTTGGTAGAGGTTTTCGAGGATACAAAGCTGCGTGATTGACGACGAACAGTTGGGCGAACAAGATGATGAACAATCCTACTCTTTTAGATCCCATCGAAATTGTCTCTGGCAAATCATGCAACTGTAAATATCTCTCTCCGCATCCATGCGGATGGAAGAAGATATATAGAGGTTATCTTCAAGGAGAGAAGATGAGAGACAGTGATGAGGTGGAAAGCAAGAATCTTCCGCCATTAAAGTAAGAAGAAACCAGCAGAGAGAAAAAGCCACAATCTTTGCCCACTGAATCTATCATCCCTGCTTTTGGAACGACGCGTGTTCTTGACGTGTTACTGGAAGAACTTCTCATCATCCTTTTGATTGTTCTTGCCATTGTCTTCCAATATCTGCAATTTTCACCTTTCAATTGATGGGAGAATCCACGTTTCACCCAACATCGAATGACCAAAGTGCGGAAATACAGTTAACTTTTTCTGGAGGAAATATTCGCTTAGTTTGATTACTGTCTTACCGACAGCATACCAGAGGCATTTCAGCGAAGAAACATCAATTATGTATCACCTTTTTATATTATTAAAGATGGAAATCACGGTCCTCTAAAAACATCGAGGTATGATTTTTGTAGGAGAAATATGTCAAAAGAAGAAGACAAAAACAATCAAGAAAATCATTAGCGCTGGACTTTTAAATGGTTCTTTTCTGCTTTATTCTTCTCGTCTTTTTTCGAATCCAAAGGGGGGAATGAATCAGGGGAAGAATCTTTGCTGCAATCTCGGAAGAAAAACGAAGTCGCGGCATCCGTCCCTGTTCGATGCGTGCAATGGAAAAAGGGCGCCAACGATGGGTCGTATCGCCCGAGATATACTCGACGGAGTGCCAGTCTACCGAAGATTCTTCTTCGCTCTCTTATTTTCTTCCCATACCCTCTCCAGTACAGGGTCTTTCTTCTTCAGATTGACCAGAAACAAAGTTTCTGTGTGGGGTAAGACGAGACCTTTGAATCGATTGCCTGGCTAAACAATTAACCAATGTTTATCTAGCTGCTAATTTCCATGATCGTGATTTATAGGCATACTTTTTTGGGGGGGGAACACAACATCAGCGCTTTATTGTCAATTATTTTGACGAATATACATTTTTCGTGGCCAACTCGTCATTTTTATCGTTTATGGTCGATTTGTGAAGATGAGAAGACAGCAAACGGTTCGTTTTTGTGAGCCATTGCTTCAATGTATTCTGTACATGAATTGTGGGAATCCCTTTTGATGAAAGAATGCATAACCCGACGTCGGCGGCAAGCCTATACCTGGTATGGCTAACGTCGATCCGTATGTACGACTAAAATGGATCCATGCCTAAAAAATACTTACAAGAAAATACCTGTCACCTTTGTTTACTTCGCGCAACTGACCATCAAACACAACGGAGTATCACGCATCTCTACTGTCAACAATTGTTAATGCCCTTTCCATTTGGTCGTGTTTTGGGTATGCTATTTAACACGTCCTGCAGGTTCTAGCCCAACTGTTAGAGCATTGGAAGATTATATGGTCGATGACTTCAAGCCATGTAGATTAGTCGAGGGCATGCAAATTAACTTTGATTTTGGCCTCCATGTGCCTTTCCCACCTTGGCTAAATGGTGGATGACGGTTTTTCTTCTTAATCCCATTTGTGATATTTGCTACGTTCAAATCGTTCTGGCGCTGCAGGAATAGGATGGAGTGGGGTTAGAATTTCCAATTTCATTTCAACGTATGCCCACATGGGATGATTTAGTCTTAGGCATACTGAAACCTCTGTGCCTGTGGGTTGGACGTGTTCTTATGATATTCCATCAAACGAGACGACGCCACGAATCATCGAGAATTTCTCATCTTCCGTTTGACGAGTTATGTTAGTTTGAATGGGAAAAAATCCATACCCGCGGGCAGTAGCCTGCTGTATGATCGCGTTTACAGGTTTATTTATTTTCCATGGTTTTTCTTTTGAGAAAGATTACCAGTCCAGCTAGTTCCTTGGCATTGAATATCAAGGGACACCATTTTTGCAGATCTTGGTTGTCTGAAAAAGCATGTGTGAAGGCGATTGGAAAGTGGACTGTCATATAGAGTAGATAGGGTGGAGTTTCATCACTCAAGGTGGACAGACATAAAGTGCGAGTTGACGGGGAAAGGAAATTCTCAAAGATTGGAGATTTTGGGGCTCTGCGATGGGCCCTAAACAAGTGGGTATGTGTGTGGTTTGGACTGGGTTCTGTGAAGCTATCTCATCAAAGGTGGTCTATTTGGGTTTGATAGTAAATATAAAATGAGGGAAATGGGGGAAGATTGGATAATATAGGTATTTTGGGTTTGAACTTGGGTGCAGGTGTGTTATGGAAGAGGACCCCAAAAATATGCCTGCAACAGTGAACAAGACTTAAAAAGGATTACTTGTTTAAGGACAGAGGAATATCACGAGGTGTCTTCACCTTCCCAATCTAAGTTTTGTCTCCAAACTATTGAACACTTGTTTCATTTATCAAAACAACATGTTTAATGGGTTCTTATGCTTAATTACTGCATCATTATTCGGTAAAACCACTTAATCACGCCTTCGATATTTCAATTATAGCTTATTTTTGTCAAATATTCTCAAATGATGATGAAGAATCAAGGTAACCTCGATGATCTCAAAATAAAAACGCAAAGATTAAATATAAGTTATATATTAAACAAAAGATCTCAATAACATGTAAAAATGGGTTGTATCAAATTTTGATGCACGCAGGGTAACTATCAAAGAAAGAAGCTAAGCTGTCATGAAACAAGGAGAAATATGAATTACCCCTCCGATAAAAACTCCATAACAAAACCTAACTATCCTTAAAAAAAAAAACAAATCTCCTTCATTCTCACAAAGTTTGTAAACATTCCAAAAAATGAGTTTCATTAACACCATCTTTGTGATCCTAGGAAAGTATCTCTTTTTCACAAGGTACCTGTGCTGAGTTAGAAAGAAAAAACATTACCGGTCAGATAGGAGTGTCCAGGAAGCAGGGCATATCTATAACATCAGATAAAGAGACTGAGTATGATAATAACATCTAGACATTCCAAATTGATCAGAACTAAGGAAGAACAAAAGATCCACGAGGGTGAAACTAAAATAAGTATGGCAAAATTACAGCAGAGAAAAGGAAACACGGACATGTCCCACTATCTCAGAGCCAATAAATTAATCAAAAAAAAATTAAACTCTATACAAAACCATCAGTGGGAGACTCATCCTAGTTTGGGACATGCAACATATTTCAATAAAGAAGATCTCAATATGATACCCACAAAGAGCAATCGTCCTGGACATTCCACCTGAAATAGGGAAAGCAAACAGGAAGACCGAAGTTCGAGAACAGTCAATTTTATGTGAATAAAATAGCCTTATTTCTATCTAGCTATAAGGAAAATTTATGCTCGTGCAATTTTTATTGACAGATACTCTAGTTACTGAACTCATCAAGTTTACAAAGAAGGGTCATAATATTATATGAAAACAACTGTAGAAATCGCTTTAACATGTGTAAGTAGAGAGGAGGGAGGAAAGGTAACCACACATCATACTATTTCTCTGACAAGGGGAAACTCTATCCAAGGTTCAAATAAAAAAAAGATACTAACTGTTCTTTTTTTATTAACTTCTAGAAATTATCAACAAAGAATGGCACTAATTACAGGTGCCCATCTGTGAAAAGCATGATTTATGTAAGCAGGTTATTACCCCGTCTACAGACTATCATTCTTATCTAAAGATAATAAACCCCTGGGAATATCAGTTGTACCGTCTTCAAAGAAAGCATATTCACATCTGAGAGGTCCTCCATCGAATATCATAGACCTATGAATCTATGATTGGTAACCATCATCATCAAACCGCTCAACCAAGAAGCCATATTTGAGGCCAACCAAGGTCGTGGCATACCTAGTTCTATGGATTCAAACATTCAACGGCAAACTTACCATATTCTAAGGTCTCATTAATGTTCTAGATGATCCTTAGGTCACACGGGCTCTGTCAAGTCCGATTCTCTTTTTCTATGGAAACCACGCTCCCTGTGGCAAGCATCGGTGGAAACCAACAGCTAAAAGGAACTCAGGAAGGTGTTGCCTCAGACAATTAGCCCCACTAAATCTCTTCACGAAGTGATAATGGGTCAAGTCTCTGCTTGGGCTTTGTTTTGTTTTCCGCTCACCTTATATTCACAGATAAACGGCCGGTTTTGGCAACGAATTTCTGTTTAACATGACTTTATCCCCTATCTCTCTCACTTTCTTTCCCTTTACACCTACAGTAAGGATACCAGGAGTTGATTAAGACTCCTCGTGGGAACAATTACCACAAACATCTCAAGAAGCACTTCCTGTTCTTCTTTCCTCTATTCAAATATGGTCCAGTTTTTGCAAAATCCAGATCAGAGGGTATGCTTAAACCCTGACACCTTTATCATTTTGTTAAACGTTGATCAGCCCCCACTGGGAAAATGAACCGGGAGCACCAGAAAAAAAATATTCTTTTGACAATACCAGAATTTGAAAGCAAAATCTAGTGCTTCGTTTAAATAATAGTCCAATGGGAGACAAGCTGGATATATTCCCATAGAAGGTCAAGACACACATTGTTAAAAGCGTAAGCACGTAATGAATCATGGAGTGACTCTGATAACAATATTTAAAGAAAATGATCCCTCTCAATACCAGTGCATGGTGGGATATCTGGTCCGGGGAAACTTTATGCCATCCAGAAGAGCCATAAAACCTCCTTTCTCCCATTTTCTTGTCGAGGTTCGCCAAGAATGGCAATCCAGAAGCGGAGCGTTCAATGAGCAACTTTTACAGTCTCTTGTATAATCGGCATCTAGAAAGAGCTTTCTTCATACAACCAATGCCGATCGGTTGCTTTCTTTTGCATTCCCAAACTTTGAAGCAATATCTTCCTCTAGTATAGCCTGTCAATACCAACGGGAATTAATTTATTGACAAGCTTTTCTTCTAAAACTTGCGTTGACTAAAACAACATGTACAAATTGATAGTAGCATGCCCAAACTTCAGAATATTCCACCAAAGAAATCCCGATAAACGCACAGGTGATAGGAAACATCACAAACCCTCCAACTGAAAAAATATGCGCACAAAAAAGTGGTGGGCTACCCAAGGAAATATAAAAATATGATATGATATTGGTCAATGATATTTCAGAATTAAGTTATACAATATTTAAAAATCAAGGTACTTAACAACACCTTTAAAAATATATTCATTAGCTAAACACGAGACGGGAAGGTGGCTCCAGTTCTAAAAGGTTTTAACCACGGACACTGCCTATACCTTGAAAAGGAGGGGGATCTTCGAAACTAATGAAACAATGAGTTTTGGTTTTCTAGAGTAGGCACATTTCATGCTTGACGATTAGCAAACCACTATTGCGTTAGACATATACAAGGAGTGCAATAAATTCCAAAACTCAAATATAAAAGCACTTAGCAATTATTACACTGGAGCTTTAGCTACATTACTGAAAAATGACAAACTTCAGCTCATGTAGTTAAGCAACAAGAAATAAATTAGTTTATACTAATATATATATATAATTTGTCCTTAAGTTGTATTTCATGAGAATGGGGGAAGTGACACGAAGGACAGGTCCAATACAACTAAAAAATAATACGTCAATTAGTTTTACCAGCCGCTTTCTTGGAAGACTGCTGAATAAGTTCATCCAGTCTGTTCGTTCTCGGTTGATTCTGCAAAAAAATTAAAAGAAAATCTCTTTCACACCAAATCTATGACAAAATTGTTACTTTCAGAAATAAAGCCAATGAAATCAATAATCCTACCGCTCTGGCTCCATGGTATCCAAAACTTGTAAGCTTGTGCTTCAAGTGAGAACTTCACCGTTCAACCTATTTTTTGAAATAAACAAAATGGGTAAAATACCGTCAATGCATTGTATGCAGAATAAGAATGGAGATATAAATAAAAACAGGATCAAACGAGCTACCACCAAACATTAAAAATATTGACTGTGAGTCATACTTCTACTTGAGGAAAAACAGGAATAAACCAAATGCATATAAAATAGAACCTGTTTGTGATTATTTTTTCTCTAGATCACGAATAGCGTGAGTAAGTGCATCATTTCTTCCCCATCTGCGAGATCAGGCTACAGAAGACAATAAAAGAATTGAACTCACGAAAGGGCCATGCAAAATTAAAGTACACAGTACATGGAAATCTTTTTAACAGAACTGATTACCACTGTCTCGAGTACACAGGCCAACTGCTATGAAGCTCCAGAAGAGTTTGTTAGACAATCTCTTCCAAGGGCAATGGAAAGAAGATAGTGGCAGGAAGAGTTCAAGGCATGGGTCGTGACTCTCAAAACCCAATTTTCAGGCAGCTCAGGATCAAATCCATTTCGCATAGTTGAAATACATGGTCTCCTTGCAATATTCGCCATTGAGTAATTGCATGTGAAGTTTGTATCATAGGCGCCATTGCAGAAAATTCTTCTACGGCACAATCTGAGATTAAGGCCCAAAGTAGGATTGATAAATCATGCTCCCATGTTTCTACGCTCGACATAATCAAGAGACCTCTTACCATCGGCAAAATCCTCTCTGTGATACTGGGTTGTAAACTATTTCTCCCAATGTCATTTCTTTTTCTTCAATTCTCATCTTCAGCAATCAGTGTGGACAATACCCTTTGGTATAGTGGAGGAAATTTTTACCTTTTCTGAGTTATATCTCTGCACGAATTAGCCAAATCTCGATAGGACAAGATGTAGATTTAGCCATATGTCTGAAAACATTTGATCTTCATGAAGCCACATTCCTTCCCAGACAAGATGGCGCAAATTAGAATTATAGTCATGCTCACAATCAATGAGCATGAGATTATATTCAGACACATAACAACAACAAGACAAAACCTAATTAAATAGACTTATGTGCACAAGTTAGTTTTTGTTGTATATTAGGGCATGCTCTCCAGTTCAAATGCATTTAGCAGACAAATGAAGCAAAAAAGTAGCTGAAGTTAAGCATGAGATGGAGTATTTGCTAATGTTTGAGCTATTTAGCTTAATCATTACGTATACTTCGAAAGAAAACTCTGAACTAATGATTTTGTGAAACAATATTAATTTTTTACTAGCAAATGAGTAAATATAAAGTGTTCTAGGAACGAGAGGTTAGTTTTGTTCTCTCCAATGCAGGAAAATTTTATATGATAAGCAAACATCTAGCACTTTGTAGTGAGGGTTATTCCCATCTCCATATCATCCACTCTTTATTATAAAAATTCGTTTATCAGCCAATTAATTATGAGGATCAAGGTATAGAAAATTAGAAAATAAACGTTCGTATATTCATATCGACATTTAACCAAATAGAGGCCTGTAATCATTCCCCCAATCATATAAACTGTTCAGAACCAGAATTACGAGAAGGATTTATCATGGTCCACACATCAGCGAAAACACAGAATTCTTTTGCATTTCCTCTGAAGCTTTTAGTGTCAAGATAAAAATAAATGGAAACACCCCCCCCCTCATTAAAAGCAATGAAAACTATCGATGTTCATTTCCAAGTAATATTTAAGCACATGCTGCTTCACGAATGGATGCATCCCGGAGCCTAATAGGAGAAAAATAAGATCCATTTTTCCAAAAAGAATTGTACACAGGCCGTATCTGCAACATGAGAAATTAAAGTGCCTAATAAGATATATAATATAATCCATAGCAATTTGAATTTTAGCGCACATTTTTCCGGGAAAGCAAAGTGGAGGGTAAGGACAAGAACATACAACTAGAATTACAGCAAGATTTGCCGCAGGCTAAGAGTTCTTCTCTATCCACGTCCGATTCACTGCTATTACAACGCACAGTGTGATTCTACTTAATAACTTATCACAAGAAAGCAAACTGTTTACAGCTCACTAAGCCAATGAAGATTCATGAGGGATAAGTCCACAGTTAAATATGTGATATTGAGTTTTATTTGAAAGAAACAAAAGTGCATGAAAAAAAAAAACAGAACATTTTTGAGAGAGAAAAAATGATGGAGAATCTCTATGCCCACCAACATTTTAACCACTGTTGCTTCCAACTAAACAAAAAGAAACTTACTCTTCGAAAGCCAAGGACTACTAGACCTCCTGATGAGGTTTTGAGAACTCAATGTATAGTGATTGAAAAATATGTACAAAGAAAGAAGATAAGAAATTCTCTCTTTATAAAGAATAATGTATGTGTACACTCTAAGCTGATTATCTAATTTCATTGTCATTGGATTGGTAAATAATTATATATATAAGGATGATAAGAAGATCTCTTAAAATATTTGTTCTAATCAAATTTTATACATTAATGCGACGTTCAATAATTGGTAACATAATTATATATATGATAAATATTTAACTAAGAGACTCTATCGATTCAATCCGGAGCAAAACCCGTTAAGTGTGCACATTATGATGTAAAATTTTAAAATTACATGAAAATGTAAATTTATTCCTGTATTTAAAGCAAAAAAAACACTAAAAAATAGATCACTTATGAGAAGAGAATATTGAACGGTCCGAATATATTATGTCATTTATTGGAAAGATCGAGATCACTTCTTCCTCCTGCGCTAAGTTGTGTAGGCTTGTAGAACTTTGCAGTTGGAGGGGCTAGGGGAGGCTAATGGGTTTAAGAGATGACATTGGAATGAGGGTGCGTAAGCAAAAAAACAGAGAGCAAGTTAGTACCTCATGGTTTTTTAAAGTACCTGGAACAGACAATAATATAGTATTTTTATGAAGAAACTCTTTAAGTAGAGCTTCTCAAGCAAACTTATAATGCGTTCTTTGGCGGGGTAAACTTTTTACGTCTTTGGTACTTTTATGAAGCCTGGCAGGAGAAGCCTTGTCTATCGCTACATTTGTAGCTAGTTTTTATATAAATAAATTTTTCTTAACGACAGAGAAAAAAGCAACAAGGGAACTAGAAGATACACACACTTAGGTTCAGACCTAAAAAAATATCTCTTCCTATGCCAAATTTCCAGTCGTATACATTAAAGAAAAAAAAAAAAAACAGTGAAATTTGATTCGTTAACCCAAAAAAAAAAAACTAATAATGCAAAAATTTGATTTGGAGATACCATCACTCCGTAGCAAAAGAAGATAGAAAAATTCCACATTTGAATTATCGAAGTCTTTAATATAAGGGCTCTACTAATATATAACCTCAATCCGCTCAAAATATCACTTTTGGCTCCTGATTTGTTGTTGACAAACAAGTATTGAAGTGAGACCAGATCAACATTTGTGCCTTAGTATTTTCAAATACTCTTCAAATCATTCAAAAAGGAAATTGGATTTTCATGAAAGTTATAGTAAGAAATCTGCAGTTTACTGCAAGGAATCAACAAAAGTATTTTGAGATTACAGCAAGGTAGGGGTGGTGCCAGTGAGCATGCCCAAGAGTGTGCAGGCCTTACGTCAAAAATTTTTTCAGTTGGTCGCCATGACTTGCTGAAAAAACAACATAAATTATTCATGGTACTTTAAAATTACAAAAAAGTTTTTAGAAAACTGTTTTAACGTGATTGAAAAACCGTACATTCTTCTCCACATAGGTTCGTAGTTTATAAGCTGGACAGGGATGGAGCTTCCCACTTCTCCTAGGAAAGTGAAAATGTTAGAAAGTGTATGACCCACTACCGTCCTTCCTGCCTCAGTGCAAAATCTAAATATGTCTTATTGAATACTTTTTTCTTCTTAGGCAGTGTGAAAGAACAACCGACATAGAAACCAGTACCCGAAGCTCTTTCATCATTTCACAGCTTTCTGATATTTTCCTTCAACCTACTATCAAATTTCAACAGAACCAGATTCTTCACTTGCAGGACAATTTGCTGGAATGAAAACCATTTTCATTTTAATCTAACTAGGTTGCTATTACTTATACCCCTAGCTGGGAGTGATCCATGGTGAAGTGGACGCCATCCTCGGGACCACATCTGAAGGAAGAACACCTTCGACGACCACATGCACGTCACAGGATTTGATACAGGAGATATTAGATTGCTCTTCGGAGGCGAGACATTTTTTTGTGGTCTCTCGACAACCATGAGCCATGGGAGGAGAGGCTGAGTGTAGGCATTATACGCTTGCGATTTGTCCACATACAGGAAGAACTTTAGTTAAGCTTGGAGGATGATCCAGACATCAAAATGCACCCAGCTATTCTAGAAAAAATTGGAGAGATGAATTCCAGCTGTTGCAGGGACAATCTTGGTTGTCCTTGAGCCATTTCCTTTAGCAAATGGTGAGGGTTGACAATAGATTATCATCACGAATAGTAACCTAAAAGAAAATATGAGGAGATTATATTAAATTTAAAAGATACCAGTAGAAAAAAAAACCCTGAAAACTTACATAAATATATGCTGTACAAACCTATAAAATTCGTCAGTAGTTTCCCAATCACGATTTTTATAAGAAAAGCCATGACCGTGAAGCTTTAAAACTACGACATACGTATTTCCTCCTTTTAATACAAGTCGCTCTTTAGTTGATCATATACAGATGGCACCCTTAAAAGGGAGACATTTCTCTGCTTCATTCTTGGCTCTTGAAACCACGCGAGCATTCAAAGCTTGCGATGTAGGGGCGTTCCAGCTAACCACTGGTTGTTTGTGCACTTGTTGCATTGAAGACCTGCGGAAGAAAGATGAAGATCCAATCATGTCTCGACTTGACACATATGGTATAACACAATTAATTCAATTATATGCCTTTCAACACGGCCATGAGGAACCCTTGTTAACCATACTACACCTAAAAGTACAAAAAAATGGTATTAATAATAAAATAAATAAGAACTTTGAAACAAAAAAAGTTAAGACGCACGAGGAATTACATTTTAGTAAACCATGTCATATCAAACAATTTGGCACTCATATAGCACACCTCAACACCAATCAAACACCACTGACATTGGTCTCGTCTTTTTTTTCTTTTTCTTGCGTATTCAAACCATTACCATGCACACCGTCAAAACTAGTGAAAAAATAAGGTAACAATCTTGAGAAGGATTTGGACTGCGCAATGAAAGACTACGGAAAGCACATACGAAATGCTAGGTATGCGAAGAAAATAAGACTCTCTGATTGTCGTCCCATGTTATATACTTGACGTTACTAATGTAGCTTGTTTGGACTGTCTTGGCATGTATGTATCATTAATGTTGAGTTCCGTTCCTGATCAATCCATCCTCTTACTCGGAAACTTTACAATAATTGGATCACGTGTGGACAGAGATCTAAGCAGGTATAGATAACTAGTTACAACAATGTAACGTACTAATGAAATTTAAACAAAAAACAACCAAATTGGTTGGCGATTAATGTTTGTGTATGTGTGAGTCCATGTGATCAATGAGGGTGGCCTAAAGCTACATACTGCTTAAAAAATTAAACTTCATAATCAAGCAAACTATAATACAATTAGTGGTTTGTTCTAGAGACAATGTCAACGAGATTGCATTTCTCTATTCATGTACAAGAAAGAAAAGAGAGGACATTCTTGATAGTCAGAGGAAAGGGAGGTAGAGGAAAAACCACCCGCACGCCTGATACATCACTAACTTTTTAATATTGCACATTCTAATGATTTTAACCTGGAAATGATCCATTCTCTAGAAGTATACACTTTCCTTAGAAACAATGATTACTAAAGACTCTAAATCAAAAAAGGCACAATGTGTCTGACTCTGGGCCTCTAATGTTTGTATGCTTTCATGATTGATAGTACGTGACATAACATATGTATTATACAAAAGTCAGGGATATATAAGGTAAGGAATTTGGCAGCATCAATTAGTTACCTGAAACTGTGGGAATCAGGAGATTGCAAACTAGGGCTCATTGTTGAGCTTTTGAAGTGGTAACACGCCTTAGCTTCCATTCACCGTCCATGGGTCTAGTAAAACAGCTCCAACAGAGCGTTTCCTTTTCATTTTTTTTGTCCCATGTGTCCCCTCCAGCAGGCAGTCTGCGTATCTTTTCTTCAACAAAACCAGAGCCTTCACCGCTATCCCTGAGCATAATCTCTATCTTTCCAAATAAGAGAAGGTTTGCCTCATTGAGCTATGATTTCGGCCATCAGCCTGCAAAGGATACCAAAGAAAACATAAAAATAACAAACAAAAATGTGTATTAATCAAATTTTGATCCCTAGAGAAATATTTTTGATTGGTAAAAGAAATTTCAGTGATGCAAGAAATGGCATTTAACAAAGAGAGCTACAAAAAAGGCTCAACTCCTAAAAAGAATTACACTTCACAATTTGTTACAAACTTCTTCCCACAGAAGAAGAGTATTATAAAATGATGATCTAAATGCCTCAAATGGAATCTCTCATCCTAAACATTATCTTATTTCTCTTGTTCCAAATACTCAAACAAGAAAAATGGGTTGAACCTAGCCAGCCTCCTTTTTCCCTAAGCTCTCCTGAAAGAGAATTTTACGTAACATTCATAATATACAATATTGAAACAAATGGTTTTAGAATATAAGCAGTAGTAGAATTGGAGACAACTGTAACAGGGATTCATTGGCGGCTAACTTTAATCATGCTAAAAACTAATTTGCTGTGCTTTTCCTCTACCATGCTTAATTCTTTCTTGATGTACATAATTCAATGTTCACATTAAAAAAAAAAGAACAATGGCCATAAACATTCAACCCCATGCTTTGGCATATGCATAGATAGTTGAAAGTATGTACCTCTTCCAGAATAAAGGCTTTGTAAGAGGAAAATACAACGAACAAGCACGTAGACCAATGACTTCAAACTATGGGTTCAAACCAGATTGAGCAAAGGGATTGCTACAAATTGGAAGAACTTCAGAGTTCTGTAATATTTTTATTATCTTACTCACCCTTAATTCTGTAACTGATGAACGAACTTTCTTGTTGAGGACCATACTTTTAGCCCTGTCATCTGGTCTTTTGATTCAATGGGTCCTGAAGGATTTCGATGAGTCTGTGTTCCAATCTTCATTAAGTTTGATCCACTAGATCTTTTCATTTGTCATCATCTCTTTCCGTTGGTGCTTTCTTGCAACTACACTTTCCAATACTTGTTTAAATTGTGTATTGATTCGTCCAATTTTTTAACTCTACCCCTAAAAGAGGAATTGCAACGTCGTTAACAATGAACCACCTTAAGATATGCAGAAGCATCAAAGACAAAGCCACTAACAGCAACATTAAAAACACATTTACACATAAAATAGGTGTACGACTACTTGCAAAAAATTCATTAACCTAGAAACATATTAAATATTCCAGTAAATGAAATTTAATAGTTGACTCAAAGTGAGATGACATAAGGAAATTCGACAAGTGTAAATTCAAAAGTAAATACGGGGATTGGATTTTTGAAATCAGAAAATACCTGGCCTTGGCTGATGCATCTACCACACTAGCACGGAACCGCTTAAGGTCCTCCGTTGCCAGAGGGGGGGAAAGGTTTTGAATGAGCAGTTCCAAACGCATTGTCTTCTGTCGTGCTTCCAAAAGATATCCCCAGGGCCTCCTCTAACTCACCTGACCGATTTTTTTGGTCTCCTATTGTTATAGGTTCCAACGATAAAACCTGAGGGAGCAATGGAAATTCCCCTCCAGAGATGGCACTCCCACGGCCAATGCTAGGACCAGAATTAAACATCCGGTTCTCACTACCTTCCCGGAAGCTTCCTGACCTATCCAAACTAGCACTGGCATAACCTAATCTCTGTCCATTTGGATAGCTACTAGTAAAAGTCAGATTCCTCCAGCAGCTGGACTCGATTCAAACCTCCATTTCCAGCCATCACTCACACCCACATCTAAAAAAAACTATATCAACTTGATTGGCAATTTGGCAACAAATAACTATATTAGTAATGTGAAGTTATATCAAGAAACTTTTTTTCTTCATGTTCATTGGTTACTTTTATTTTATTTCTTTTTTCAAGCTAAGGCAAATCAATATTAATAAAAATATATACTGAAACAGCTGTCTATTCATTAAATATAAACCTCAGAAAGAGACTAACGTTCATTTTGGTTTTTGGTTATTACAATGGCGAAAATTATATCCTATAAACAAACATTACTTCAGTTCCCAGACAATAAAAATAGCGAGTTTGAGCCAGAAATAAATTTTCACTTTACATCAAGTAGAAATTTGCTTTCCCACGCATCAAGTAAGATAAAAAATTGCTGGCTTGTTACTAGATAGCTCTTTTCGGCTATTTTTTAGAAATCAAACAACGTAAACCGCATAAATGCAAGTGCCAAATATTAATAGTTCAAAGCCCCCAAAATGACTACGTCTTAGGAATTGAAACCGGAAATCTCCGAATTAAAGCATTGGAGAGGAACACCGTGAAATTCATCAAAATAAAAGATATATAATCACTAAACTAATTAAATTATAACGAGGAAAAGCAAGCTGAGAAACCCCTAGCTCGAGTAAAACCACTAGGGTTTCGCAACAAATCACCTGATTGAAAAAGCTCAAAATTGCCTCAAAAGAAGATAGCTTCAGAAGTCGGGAAGCTGCAAACAATCAAAGAGCGAACGAAACGACGCGGCATTGACCGATCAGGGCGGAGATCAGAGTTCGTTAGTGAGAGAAAAGTATTTAGAGCAGAGAAAGGATCGTAAGAAAGAGAAGCTGTCGTCCGTGGATATTCAGTGAGGGGGGTGAAAATTTTCGAGGGGGCCTCTTAAAATCAGGGGGTTGGGGATGACTTCAAGATGATCATGAATCGTGATCCATCGCCCAGCTGCTGAAATCAGGACCTTTCATCAAATTTTTGAAGTGGGTCCCCTTATTTTCCAAATAAAATTCAGTAACAAATCAAATCCATATGTCAAGATTATTAATTTTCAGGTTAAACTTAAACTAGTTTATTGCCCTTTAAGAGTAGGGATTAGAATAGGTTTCATTTTCATATCTTCCATTTAAATATGTGATATTTTTACAAAATAATTTTTAAGTTTTATGACACTTGCTCAATGCTTATAGATGAATTGATCAAAAATTTTAAGTCTTATTTCGATAGATATAAATGACGTGTACGACGCAGTAATTTTAGAAGAAAATTACACTTATGTTCAGATAACAACGCGATAATTTATGTGAATTTAAAGGGCAAAATTGAAATGCCTTCAAATGTGACATTATTAAGAATTCTATTGATAAATTCAAAATCTATGTTTTGAATATAGTTCTAGTCCAATCTTATTAAGAGCGACGATGATTATTCGAGTTACTTCACGAACAAACGTCTATTACTTAACTAGAAACATGCACATCTCACACAGTGCCTCGAAACATCAAATTTTGAGGCCATCACATACAGTTGATACTCCTCCCGTCACTTATAAGTTAACCCCCTAACAACAACTTATTGTATGATGCGTAAACCTCGTAATACATAGCAGAAAATCATACCATATTAAAAACTATACGTGAAAATGAGTGAAATTCACTAAGTAAAAATGAATTAACACATGAAAGTTTGCATGCATTGCGAATATAAAAATCGTTAGAAAATATCGGGTTAAAAACACGAAATAAAATAGTCTATGCCGCTACGGTTACAACCCGGCACCCCACGAGCATAATAACCACCTCAAACCCGTTTTCGCACCCTATCACAAATCTATGGATAAATAGATATTTTGTTTAGCTAATTTTTCTGTAACTTATAGAAACTGGAGAAATCTGGTCACTCAATAAAAAAGAATGGTTTTTTAACCACGAACTGTACACGGTCAGTTGATGGAACCTCTCAAGGGTTTACGTAGTTATGGTTTACTTTTAAGGTTACAAGACTCTTAATATTAATCATATTCTATACCAGAAAAGGTAAAAAGCGAAGCGAGTGCGAGTGGTTGCAGACTTATTTGGTTAACCACTCCTCCTTCACTTCTTCTTCAAGCAATGCGTAGCAGAAACCTCTCCGCTTATTAATGGCGAAGCTCTACTGCTTTCTCTTCGTCGCGTTCTTTGGAGACATCAGGGTTTCTCGAGGAAAATCTGTTTCCGCGTCTCTGGAATCACCTGCGATCGTGATCTCTTTCGAAATTATAGCCATCTTTGTTTTTCTTCTTTCATGGCTTCGTCGCAATGGCCTCCGACCCAGATCCGATTTTCGACTTCTGCTTTAACCGTTACGACTCCCGGGACGAGCAATAGTCAGTGCAAGAATGCTTCCGATGTTGCTGCGGAGACTTCCGTGTTTTCTGTCTTAAGTTTCCCGGAAAATTCAGCGGAACAGGATTTTCGTACCATACCAGTTCAATGCTGCCGTATTTCCAGGTTTGAACACTCTAGGCATGTCGCTTGTTCGTGCCGACTTCGATATCGGAGGAGTCAACGTTCCGCACTACCACCCACGAGCAGCGGAGGTAGCTTTGTTCTGGAGGGTAAGATCTATTCTGGATCGTCGATTCCGGCAACCGGATTTTCGCGAAGGTGATAGTTAAAGGGGAAAGTGATGGTGTTTCCGAGGGGTCTCGTTGCACTTCCAGATGAACGTCGGGGATGGACCAGCTGCGATCTTAGGAAGCTTCACTAGCCAGAATCCTGGACTCATGAAAGTTCCGTCCGCCATTTTTGGATCAGGAATTGAGAAAGTGGTTTTGGAGAAGGCGTTTGGATTGAAGAAGAATGAAGTTTGACGAGTTGAGCAACAGACTTACTCCGCATAAATGAAGTAATTTTAGTTTTTGAAGAATTAATTTTAAATATTGAAATTTCATTTTAGTTCTATTTATTATTAAAAAGTTATTTTTTAATAACAAAAAATCTCCTCTCTGAGCAATCTATTTAGAACAAGCAATGATCACAATCATTTCATCTTATAAATCATCACCCAAGATCATAATTAATCCACTCTCCGAGCAAGTGAGGCTCAAACTTCGTGTTTTTTATCGAATATATTTTGTATATAACCACTGTCACTCGAAACCCAATCCACGGCTATTGAGGATGTTGGATCCATGGTCTCAAACAAATGAGATCATTCGCTTCACAACGATGATAAACGTTTGTAATAGAGAACATAGTGATTACCTACCGTGTTTCAACACCGTGTTGTAAAAGCTAATAAGTTTTGTTCAGATTTACAATTAAATTGATCAATTTTCTTCCAGTTATAGATTAATAAGTAATATCATATGAAAAATAATCATGATATGCAAGTTTAGTTGTCCAATTTATTCATGTAATTTTTAGTTAAGTTAGCATCAAAATTCTTCTCAATTGGATAACTCAACAAAGTTTTAGAAATTTGTTCAAATAGTTGTTTAATTAAATCATTATAGATAATTTAAAAAAAATTCCGTTACACTAATTACTTTTTGATATGATAAAATAAAATAATAATATTAAACGTAAACTAATATTAATTTTATCTTTAAAACATAATTTCGTCTAATCATTAAATTATAATCTTAAATTATTATCTCACTATAAATCTCCAATGCTCATTATATAGATTGTTTTATGAAATCTAAAAATCAATTATTAGAAAGTGTTTAAAACAATAATTAATAAATTTGAAGTATGTGGCATGACCCTCCCCTCTTATCGTTTATCAAGAAGATTTAAACTCAGGGGTGTCCAAACCTGATTCCAGAATCGGAATCCGGCTCCCGTTCATTTTTTTTTTTGGAATCGACTTAATTGCGGTTCGGTTTTTGGATTTTGCCATGTTCCAAATTTCGAAACAAATTAAAGCAATACACGCAATAAATGTCTAGACTTTTGAAAAAGCCACAAATAAAACCCAAATCCAATTAAATATATCAAACTCCAAAAAAATGTTTTCATATTATTAATGTTTTTTTTTATTTTTGCATAGTCACCTACCTAAAAGATTATTTTGTTGCCCAATTGAACGTTTTGCGCAATAATATTTATTATTTTAATTATATTTTGATTACTTGTTCTGTTTCTTTAAGACATCATAAAGTTTTTATTTCCTAATTTTACATAGTTTGTGGTTTTTTTAAATTTTATATAATTTCAAATTTATTTTTACTTAGAGATACGCACCCATCATAATGAGTTGAAAATAAAATGTTTTTTTTTTGTTATGTGAATAATTTATATTTTGAACTAAAATATTGAAAAAGTTATTCAAACTTGAAAACCAATAATTTTATGCATGGATTGTTATATTATAATTAATTTAGATATTTTTCGTAAAATAAAATTTTATCTGTTTATAACATGAGTAAACCAGACTCGAACCAAAAGTTTTTGGTTTCTGTTCCGGGAATCGGTTTTTTCTACCTGTTAAAAATTTTCTGTTCTAAAATTATTAGAACCGACATATATCTTTCGGTTCGGATCTACCTAAAAATAACCGAAGCGAACCGATCAATGACTCCCCTAGGTTAACCCCTCTTTCCCCTTTTTCTCAAACTTAATATGAATATCCACTTCTTACTTCTCTCCTCACTCCAGGCCATCTCGACCTTCCGCAAACGATGTCTGCCTTCGCCTAGTCCGCTAACATCACGACCGTGGCGCTAAACCTCGTTGTTGGCAAAGATCCTCAGAGAATATGGTATCCGCAAAAACGTCCGTTTTTCAAGTTCAATCAGCGATATCGACTGTGGTTTCTATGGTGAAAACGCATAACTGCTGTCCGAATTCATCGCCACTCGTATTGCCAAAGATAATTCATACTTGAAATCATTGTGGATTCCTGGGTAGACCGAGTGTTTGTCCTTCTGTCCAGTATTTGTATACTAAATTTACTGTAAAAACGAATTTTTACTCTACTTTAATGTAATCATAAACGAATTCCGTGACGCATTCATGCCATTAGAATTTTGATAGTTAGCTTATATAGCTAATTTTTTGCCATGCTGCTTTTTTTTTTTTTTTTT
>CM039504.1:3596854-3648002 GCA_022432975.1 Begonia masoniana
TAAACAGAAAGAGGATTAAACAATCATACCCTTGAATACGTAGTTAATATCAATGACCACGTATATCAAGACATGCTCTGTATTGAAATCCCGTTCTCCTTTCTCCTCTCTATTGTCTGCTTGTTCCTTTTTGGTTCGGAAGCTGCTTTGTTTTAATTTTTATTACAATTAATAATTATTAATGATACAGGATAAAATCCATTCTAAATGTTCAATAATGGAGGATAGATTAACTCAACTTTAACTAAAATTGTGAACAAACTGCCCCCAAATTATTAGCCCTTATAAAAAATTGCCCCTCGTTGTAAAAAAGAATGCTTTAAAAAAACAGTTCGGTACATGTTAGAGACAGAATTTTGCATTCGGCAGAAATTTGTGGAAAAAAAAAAGTTACCAATTGAAGATTGAGCTGGTGCTTCTGAGACTGCGCTTCGGCGAGATCAGACAGACGATTATCGAGAGAAGATTGAAGCTGAGCGCTATGGGACTCGAGCTTGGAGAACTCATCGGAGAGAGAGATGTACTTCTGCTCGAGTATGGCGCAGGTCTGCTCGACGGTGATGGAAGCAGCGTCCGCTTGGGCTTTAACTGTCTCGAGCTCGTTGTAGAGACCACGGATAAAGGCATCAGCCTTCTCGGCAACCAACGCGGCGTCATCGGAGCAGCGGGAGAACTCCTCGTCGGAAATGAAGAGGTGAGTCATGCTGCAGCGGTCTTTCCTCCCCCGAAACAGAGCTTCAGGGAACGATGGGGCATGAAAAGAAAGAGCGTTCTCAGTTCTCACTAATTCGGATGAACGGAAGGGCGCGCTCCCTGAGGGTTTGAGAAGAATAATCAACCCGGACCGCTTTTCTGGAAATAAGAACAGTAACGTTAACCAGCGAATTCGTGACTCTTCGTAAACATAAATAGAAACTTTATTTTAGTTAATTCACATCTCTTGATTTTATTATTTATATTTCAGGAAAATGCTCAGATATTTAAATGTAATTTACTAATTGAGATAAAATAGGGGTGAGCATGTGTGGTCCGGTTCCGAGCCGGAATCAGACCGGACCAAAGAATTTGGGATTTTTTTCCCTAATCCCAGAACCGGACAGAAATTTTCGGTCCAGTCCCGGTCTGGTTCCGATTTCTCCCACCAAATTTTTTTTTAGTAAATTGCAATAAAAAAATTAAAATTTCCTCTAAGGACAGGTTATATATAATCAAACTATTTCTTACAAAGAATTAAAATACTACAAATGATAAATTACAGAGATAACATAAATTGAAGGTTTGAGATTTGTAGAAAACTAAAACTCTGAACCTTCTTCCCCATTCAGCCGAGCCTTAAATGGCTATTGAATTAAAGTTTCGGTCCGGTCTGGAATTTCGAGAAATTTTGGTCCTGGACCGAGAATCGGACCATTTTCCATGGGAATTCTATTTTTAGGACCGAAACCGGACCAAAACTGGTGATCCGGTCCGGTCCTGCTCACCCCGAAGATAAATATTACCTCGTTCAAAAATTATAATATATTAGGGTTTATTTTAATATAAACCTTAAACTATTGATTTTTTTAAAAAAAAATCCAAAAATTTACCATTAATAAAAAAAAACCCTTAACGTTTGATAAATAGGCAATTTGAACTTGCGATGGGGTGAGGGGCCGTCCTCTCGGGAGGGGACGGCTGGTTCAGTTGGACAGGTCATCCCGTCTTAAATTGTAATATTTTTTTCTTTTTTTAAGAGAGAGGACGGCTGGTACTTGGACTAACAGGACAATGACACTTATAAAGTTCTAATTGAACAAATTCGAAGGAATAATATTAATATATTTTACTCTATTTAAATTTTGATTATTTTATAATTGTCTCTTTTAGCAAAGAGGAAGAAGGAAAAAATTGAAGAAAAAAAACAAGATTGAAAGATTAAACAATTTGAATAAAAACAAGAACATATCTTTTACACTTGAAACATAGTTGACATTCCATAAATGAAAGCCATATGAGCTCATTTTTGAACCATTTCTAAGTGATTTACATCTTATAAACTTCCCTGTTTGATCATAAAGCAAACATAACTTGAAACAAGTCTAATAAATTATCCAACTATATGATTATACAAAAAAAACCTTTAATTTTCAATGATGATATTGGATGGTAAAAATGCTACATAAAATTGAAGTATAATATCATCTCATCTTACACCAATATATGGATCATCAGGTTACCAAGCTATTAGAATTGAGTCAAGAAGCTTCATGACTATTATTCTCATGTCTTCCAAACTCGAACAGTCGCGAACGAGGAAGTTATCATGCAGCAGTTCTATTTTGGATGGTAACTCACACTTGTTACCTGCAAAGGAAAAACATAAGCCCTCCTACAAATCCTCGTCATTATCAACAACATGATCATCGCTTATCAATTCACACAGGGAAAAGAAACGAAATATCACATGTCAGATGCCACTAGCTGAATCTACGTACTATGAGATAAATCAAGAAGAACCTGCTCGAAAAAATTTGACCCACATCCAGGATACTTAAGGTCTAATAGACTTTGATAAAATTTGTCAAAACATGAGTTTATTAGAAACAAGCTCGCTATTTTTGTTCAGTATTTTAGCCATAGAGTGACAGCCAAGACGAACACGCAAACACAACAAAGACGAGATTCTAAATCTTGTCATAATCGACAGAGTACTTTCAACTTGGCATACATTTAACCACAGACCTTGCTACCATATATCATTTTATGTTAATTAAAAGCTAGGCATCCAAGGAAAGACAATAAGAATGCAAGGATAAAGTATGTTTGGAAATAAATAGTGTGAGTTATTAAATAAAATCTTTAGAAGTCACAATCTTTTGTTTTCTGAGAAGGAGAAAAACAGAGCTAACCACAAATGAGTGTGCTCAGAAACTTGAGACAACAGATGCATCAACTAAATCTCAAAAGTAAATATAGTCATCCTCAGACCCTCCGGTAACATGGGCATCCGTGTTCGTAAGGCAACAATCCATTTTGTACAACTACCATGACACGAGAATAAAAATAGTCAAACTTGTGAACAAATAACGTAATGAATCATTCAAATAATTTTCTTTTCCTTTTCTCATTTCAACTGCACCTAAACACCTAAACACACTTAAACACTTCATCATAAATCACTCTTAACCTCATTCATTCTTTAATTCCTCAGCCACCAAACCTAATCGTAACATAATAGAAAACATAGTGGAACTTCATAAAGACGAACTGCATGGATCCGTTTGAAAACCGAATAATCCCTACGAGTTTAAAATCACCAAGCAATCTAGATATCTTCAATAAAATGTTTTTCAAAACAGTTTATCAAAACATCAAAATAGGATTTAAGTCTAAATATGTTTTTGATGATGTTTTTGAATGTTAAGTAAGTAATTTGATTATGTTGATTATGTTTTAAAAAAATGAGAATATTGAATTATGCATTTGATTTTAATCCTTTGGAAATACCTTTGAAAATGGTATTTTAGTGTTCTAATAATATTGGTTAAGTGTACAAGGCGTGCATCTGTCGATAGAGGACAAGGCGTGCATCTGCCGATAGCTTCTAAGGCCTGCTTCTGCCGATGGCGTTTGACGCTGCATCTGCCGATGGCTTTCACGCTGCATCTGCCGATGGCTTTCAAGCTGCATCTGCCGATGGCTTTCAAGCTGCATCTGCCGATAGCCTTTTCAAGCTGCATATGCCGATGGCGTTTCAAGATGCACCTGCCGATGGACTTCAAAGCGTGCACCTGCCGATGAAGTTCAAGATATACCTGCCGATGGTTTTTCAAGCTTCACCTGCCAATGGCGTTGAAGATACATCTGCCGATAACTTTTAAGTTGCATATACCGATGGATTCTTAGAGCAACTCATACCGATGACGTGGCGATTGAATTAATGCTGCTTCCACCGATGATCTTCCGCCAGAATTCAAAATAGCCGCGAAGCTACAGTGACGTCGTTTTCAGTATTAACTCCAGAACTTTAATGGCGACGACGACTTGCAACTACAGACGGCAACGGCTACCTGATCTAGTACGGATGCTTCCTAACGGTAACATTTTCCATTTGAAGAAAGAAGCATTCAATTCAGAGCTGAAAAGAAGATTGAGTATTTAAGCCGAGGTTAGAGCACAAAGATACAACTTTTGCGAATTGAATTCCTGAGCCATAACCTGCGAAATTTTGTCATACTCTGTATTATTTTTCTACACCTCTCGATTTTAACTTGAGATTCAATTCTTGTGAGAGTGTAGTCTGAGCTTACCATTTACGAACTCAACATTGTGTATAAGGCAGTGGATTGACGCCTGTGAAGTTCAATCCTGAATTGTAAAGGCAGTTGATCGTAGCCCGGAATTTCGATCTGTTTTTTTCACTGAGGAGAAGGTTAAGTATCTTCAAAGGGTGAACCTTGAAGCGTGGATGTAGGCAAGGTTTGGCCGAACCACGTAAAAATCTGGTGTTGATTTTTCTTCTCTCTCTCTCCTTTACTATTACTGATTGATTGCTTGCTTTTAGTAATTAAGAAATTTAAAAAGGTCTAATTCACCCCCCTCTTAGACAAACTCGATCCTACAATTGGTATCAGAGCAAGGTTGAATATTGTCTAAGTTGTTTATCTAGAAAATATTGTGATATTTGAAATGGCATTCAACTCACACTCTACACAAATGGAAGGTCAATCTACCACTAGACCTCCATTCTTCGATGGTAATGATTATGTTTACTGGAAATCTAGGATGAGAATCTATGTTCAGGCTATGGACTATGACATATGGAATAACATAGCAAATGGTCCATACATGGCTACTAAAACAGAGAATGGTGTTAGGATCCCCAAAGCTTCACACGAACTAAATGATGCTGAAAAAAAGAACCTGAGCCTAAATGCCAAGGCAATAAACACCTTGTACTGTGCTCTAAATAGAGACGAATTTAATAGAGTACAAGGGTGTAAGAGTGCTCAAGAAATTTGGCACTTATTAGAGATCACACACGAGGGCACAAATCAGGTGAAAGAGAGCAAACTGAATATGCTCATACACGAGTATGAACTATTTTCTATGCCTAAGGATGAGTCTGTTTCTTTAATGTTTACTAGATTTACTAGCATAACTAATGGTTTGAAAGCTCTTGGTAAATCTTACTCTAGTGAAGAACAGGTCAGGAAGATCCTCAGATGTCTTCCAAGAACTTGGCAGCTAAAAGTGACTGTCATACAGGAAGCAAAGGATCTCAAAGCTCTAAAGCTTGAGGAGCTCATTGGATCTCTCATGACACATGAGATCACAATGAGGGCAAACGAAAAGGAGGACCTCAAAGAAAAAGAGGTCACAAAGAGAAAGGACATTGCTCTGAAAGCCTTGTAACGCCCCAATTTTAAAATCCCCAATTTGATTTCCCCAATTTGAAACCCTAATTGAAAACTCTAAAATTTATCCACAAATCAATTTAGATTAAATCTCGAACGTTAAAAAAATTCTTAATTAAAAATATTAAATGAATTTATTAAATACGCGGAAGCTTTAGACAAAATTTAAAACATTAAATAAAATTGTCGAAAATTTAAGATAATTGCATAATAATTCATAAAACTTTAATATCAAATTTAACACATGTTCTTTAGAGTTTTAATAACATTTAAAATACTTAAAAATAAATACTTTAGATTCATGTATTAGAAATTTCACGGTCTTCTTCTGTATGCTTGTTTGCCCCTGGAAAACTCTCGATTTCAGCTCGTTCTTCCTCAGATAAAAACTCACATACATCACAAAATTACAAAATATGAGATTTAACTCAGCAAGCAAAAATACGTGTAAGTGTCAAATTTAACATTTAACTTTTACCGAATCCTGATTACAGACTGGTTGGAATTCATTTCCCAACCTTAGACTTAGCCATCTCATTGTCGTTCAGGCGTAGTCAAACAGACTGGTTGGAATTCTTTCTCAACCTTAGGCTTTAGCCATCGTATTCATACACATACAAAATGTCCTAAAATTTTTATCTTCATACTATCTTATGTCAATGCCTAAACATGTGTGTTCAAATATTAGTAATGGGTAAGAAATCATTTATAAAAATAATATAATCTTTTGTGATGTAGGGCCATAGCCAAAACATTAAAAACAATATTTTTACTTACCTGAATTCCGAGCGGGTAGGTTATCGGGATTTTCTGATATTCCAATTAATTTCCTGCCTAAAAATATTTGGGTATTAAAATCCTACTTTAAATAAATCTAATTCTATAATAATTTAGACAGAATTTCGTTACCAGTAAAATCTTAGATCGGTTCGGGTCGAAATTCGAGTCGGGTCAAAATTCGGGTTGGTTCGGGTTCGGTTTGATTCGGATGAACAGTGCCCGGTTGTGAACAGTGCCCCATTTGGTTTGGTTTGGTTTGTTCTGGTTTGATTTGGTTTGGGCTGCAAAAAAAACCGGTTCGGTTTATTTTAAAAAAATAAAACCCTCTTCCCCTAATCTTCTTCTTCTTCGCGAGGGAGAACAGAGAGAAAGGGAGAGAGTGTTGCAGAGAGGGAGAAAACGAGAGGGAGGGAGTGAGGCCGAGAGAGAGAGAGAGATCGGAGGCCGGCGAGAGTTCGGCCAGGTGAGCGCCGAACGCCGAGCGAGATTCGGCCGAGGATGGTTTCGCTGGAGAAAAGCTCGGCCGAGGTTCGGAAAGGGCGATTTCTGGTGAGGTGAGCTTCGATTTTGGTGTGATTTCCCCTTCCCTGAACTTCTGTATTTATAGGCGAGGGTTTGGAATTTCAATCAAAATTGTCTACCTATTTTGTCAAGAATTTCAGGCTGGAAGGAAATTCTTCCTTCATTTTTGTCAAATTTTTGTTGCTGAACGTTTTTGATATGTTACAAGCCTCCTCTAGCAAAAATGAAGTATCTGAGGATGAAGAAGAGGAAGATGATGAGGATATAGCTCTCATCACTAGGAGATTCAGTAAATTCCTGCAACGGATGAGGATGTCGGGAAAAAGATTTCCAAAGGGTGAGAAGTTCCAAAAAGACAAGGAGATCACATGCTTTGGGTGTGGAAAGCATGGTCATATGAAGGCAGACTATCCACAAGCAAAGAAGTATCCCAAGAAATTCAAGAAGAAGGCCATGAAGGCTACTTGGGATGAAAGTGAAGATGAGGAAGTTGCCAACCTCTGCTTTATGGCACACGAGAATGAGGTTAGCATTTCCTTAAGTGATAGTGAATCTGATGAAGATGGTGATATGATTGATGCATTTAATGATCTGGTAAAACAATTTAGCATGCTAAAGGTCAAATATAATTTGCTGAAAAAGGAAAATGCAAGCTTAATTGAGAAGCATGAAAATGAACACAATCAGCATGAAAAAGAAGTTTCTGAACTGAAAAAGAAAAATGAGACCTTAAATAGTTTTGTTCAGAAATACACTTATAGTAGTAATCAACTGAGCATGCTGTTAAGTGACCAGAGAATGCAATTAGATAAAGCTGGCTTAGGGTATGACAGGTTGAGCAAAAAGAAATCTTACAAGAATTACTTTGTTAAATCTACTGTTTGCCATATGTGTAATGAAGTATGACATAAGTCTTTTGTATGTCCTTTAAAAACAAACAGTATGAAACCAGGTAGAAAATTACAGTGGGTTCCTAAAGGAACCAAGACTAACACTAGGACCCAAAAGATTTGGTTACCTAAGAAGACTACTTGATCACTGTTTTGCAGGCTGACAGCTCTCCCGGGAAGAATCAGTGGTACCTTGACAGTGGTTGTTCAAGGCATATGACGGGAGACTCAACCAAGTTTGCTGTTGTCAACAAGAAAAAGGGCAGTGTTACTTTTGGTGGAAATCAAAAGGGCAGAATTGTTGGCATCGACAATATAGGTAATCCTTCTAAACCAATCATTGAAAATATATTATTAATAGAAGGATTAAAACATAATCTGCTAAGCATAAGTCAGTTGTGTGACAAGGGCTATAAAGTAACATTCAAATCAAATGCTTGTGTGATCAAAGACATTTCAACTAACAATGTTTTGTTTAAAGGATTTAGAAAAGAAAATATCTATATTGTTGATCTGAATGACTTTGAGCATGTTGATGAGAAATGTTTTGTTGTTAATTCACTAAATGACTGCTGGACTTGGCATAGTAGATTAGGACACGTAGAGATGGATACCTTAGCTAAGATTACTAAGGAGAATTTAGTTAGAGGAATCCCTAAGATATCCTTTGAGAAGGATAAGGTCTGTGAAGCTTGTCAAATGGGTAAGCAGACCAAAAGTTCCTTTGCATCTAATAATGCAATTTCTACTTCTAAGCCTCTCCAACTCCTTCACATGGACCTCTTCGGTCCTTCAAATATAGCCAGTTTAGGAGGAAAATTCTATGCATTTGTCATTGTTGATGATTTTTCTAGATTTACTTGGGTTCACTTTCTGAAGTCTAAGGATGAGACTTTTGACACCTTTTCTAGTTTTAGGAAAAAAGTTCAAAATGAAAAGGAGCTCACCATAGTTGCTATTCGTAGTGATCATGGTGGAGAATTTGAAAATGAGAAATTCGAACTCTTGTGTCTCAAGTATGGAATTGAGCACAATTTCTCTTCTCCTAGGACCCCTCAGCAAAATGGTGTTGTTGAGAGGAAAAATAGGTCTCTCCAAGAGCTAGCTCGGACTATGCTTAATGAGAATTCCCTTCCAAAATATTTCTGGGCAGAAGCTGTGTCAACAGCTTGTTATGTGCTTAATCGGGTCTCCATAAGACCTATTCTTGAGAAAACTCCCTATGAGCTTTGAAATGGTAAAACACCCTCTGTTAAGTATTTTAGAGCTTTTCGAAGCAAATGTTTCATTCTAAACACTAAGGATAACTTAGGAAAATTCGATTTCAAATCTGATCTTGGAATTTTTCTGGGTTACTCCCTTTCCAGCAAAGCTTATAGAGTATTCAATAGGAGAACTCTAGTTGTAGAGGAGTCGGTTCATGTTAACTTTGATGAGTCCCCTCAACCCACAATCAATGTAGATGAGGATGATATTTTGGATAAGCAACTGGATTCTCTTTCCTTAGAAAAGCCTAGTGATTCTCCCCAAGTAGAAAAATCTCTAGAACCTTCCTCTACTTCTCTAGATATTGTTCATGTCAAGGATGAAAATCCTGCTCTTTCTAGAGATTAGAAGTATGTCAAAGATCATCCAATAGATGAAATTTTAGGTGATCCTTCTTTAGGAGTCAAGACTAGATCCTCCCTTAGGAATCTCTGTGCCAATGTGGCATTTATTTCTCAGATAGAGCCTAAGAAGTTTGAGGAAGCCGAATTGGATGAAAATTGGATTGTTGCAATGCAAGATGAACTAAACCAATTCGAAAGGAACAATGTTTGGGAACTTGTTCTAAAACCTGTTGATCATCCTATTATTGGAACTAAGTGGGTTTATAAGAATAAAATGGATGAAAATGGGATTGTTGTAAGAAACAAAGTAAGGCTAGTTGCCAAAGGTTACAATCAAGAAGAATGAATTGATTTTGAGGAAACCTTTGCTCCTGTAGCTAGGCTAGAATCTATTAGAATGCTCTTAGCCTTTGCCTGCTACAAAAACTTCACACTCTTTTAAATAGATGTAAAGAGTGTCTTCTTAAATAGGTATATTCAGGAAGAAGTTTATGTAGAGCAGCCATTAGGATTTGAAGATTTTGCAAAACCTGATCATGTTTATAGACTTAAGAAGGCTCTTTATGGACTTAAGCAGGCTCCTAGAGCTTGGTATGATAGATTGAAGAACTTCCTTGAGGAAAGAAATTTCAAAAAGAAAAATACAGATTCAACTCTATTTACCAAGCAAAAGGATAATGACATTCTGTTAGTTCAAATTTATGTTGATGATATTATTTTTGGATCAACTAATGTCAACTTGTGTAATAAATTTTCTTCCCTCATGCAAAGTGAATTTGAAATGAGTATGATGAGGGAGTTAAATTTCTTCTTAGGGTTCCAGATTAGTCAATCTCCTGATGAAATTTTCTTCTGTCAAGAAAAGTACATTAAGGAACTTCTTAAGAAATTTGGATTAGATTCTGTCAAATCATCTAGAACTCCCATGAGTACCACAACCAAATTGGACAAAGATGAAAATGGTATAAGTGTGGACATTAAGAAATATCGTGGCATGATTGGATCCTTGTTATATCTGACTGCTAGTAGGCCAGATATTCTATTTAGTGTCTGTCTTTGTGCTAGATTCCAGGCTGCTCCTAAGGAATCTCACTTATCTGCTATCAAAAGAATTTTCAAATATTTAAGTGGGACTCCTGATTTAGGATTATGGTATCCAAAGGGCACATCCTTTGATCTGATAGGATATTCAGATTCTGATTATGCAGGAAGTTTAGTTGATGGGAAAAGCACCAGTGGAACATGTCAATTTCTTGGTGAATCATTAGTTTCCTGGTACTCTGAGAAACAGAATTCTGTTGCATTGTCAACTGCAGAAAATGAATATATTGCTGCAGGCAGTTGCTTTGCACAAATGCTTTGGATGAAGCAAACTCTAGAGGACTATAATCTATTCTATGATAGGATTCCTATTAGGTGTGACAACACCAGTGCAATTAACATTTCCAAAAATCCTATCCAGCACTCTAGAACTAAGCATATTGATGTTAGATATCACTTCATTCGTGATCATGTACAAAAAGGTGATATATCCTTAGAATTCGTTAATTCAGTAGACCAACTAGTTGACATCTTTACCAAGCCTTTGGATGAAAAGACATTCAATAATATTAGAATAAGGCTAGGCCTCATTCGGGTTGAGAAAAACTAAGTTTATTCCTCTGTTGAAAATTCCTGAGTGTTAGAGTATTTCCTTCTGTGATGGCATCGGTAGATGCTGGGTTTTCAATAGGCATCGGAAGGCATCGGTAGATGCTGTGTTTTTCTCTAGGCATCGGAAGATGTATTTGAATTTTTTTTAATCTACCGACACGTGTGACCCATCGGGTTAATCTGTCTTACACGTGTGACTCCATCTCGTCGGGCGATGCCCTATTCTCTTTTAAACTCTGTTTCTTCTCAAAGACGCTTCACATTTCGCGCTCTTTCTGAAAAACCTCTGTCCTACCAGTTCTTTCTCTCTCGCAAGTTCTATTCCTTCAATGGAGTTTCAGGGTTCATCTTCTCACGCTGATAAGGAACCGGCCAAGAAGAAGGCCAAAGTTTCTGCTCGTCCTCCACGTGTTATTCCTCGAGCAAAAGAGTGGTCATCTCTCTACTTTCTCACTAAAGCTGCGGAATTAAGGTATCATGAAGATTATCAGTTCAAATCTCTAATACTCAGTCGTGGGATTGACTTTGATGATTTAGCTGGGATGGACATTATTGAACCCTTGAAGGATCTCGGGTTATTAGGTCTGTTTAATGTAGAATCATATTATTACCCGGAAGCCATCAAAATGTTCTATGCCAATCTTAGTTTCACCTCTGATTTCTCCATTATTAAGAGCTATGTGTATAACAAACACATAGAAATTACTCCCCAATTCATTAATGCTCTTCTGGAGGTCTCCCATTTGGATAGCTGCCCCTATAAGTATGTATCCGGCACTGAGCTTCCTTTCTTTGGTACATCTGATGGTGAGATTTTTCTACGGCTTATAGTAAATGACCCCAATCACACTCCAGATCCTCTTAAAGGTAAACACCTGACCGCAAGGGCCAGGTTATTTCATCAAATGATTGGGTACAATATTGTCTCTAAGGGTGGTCATCACAATGAAATCAGTGCAATAGAGTTTTTTGTTCTGTTTGCTATTTACTTCAAGACACCCTTCAATCTTGGATTTATTGTTGTTCGAAGGATGATTCAAGTAGTATCATCCCGGGCTCCCTCTTTACCCTACAATCTGCTGCTCATGAAGATATTTATGCAGCTTGAGGTTGCTTTTCTAGAGGATGAAGACCCCTTCCGTCTTCAACCTTCAAGTTACTATTCCCGAACCACTCTTAAGAAAATGGGAATCAAGAGAACAAGAACAGGGAATCTTGTTCTGGATGTCTCTAAGCAAGGTACTGTTAAGGCTGTAGCTGCCAAGAAAGAGAAAAGAAAACTTCTCCTACCAGAGGAGTCCACTGCTGAGGGTGAGGATGAATCTGAGATACCTGCATTCAATAATTCCCCTTCTCAATCTCAGACGTCTAGTTTCCAACCTCCTCCTCTTGTGCGAAGGCGTCGTGCCCCTATCTCTAGAGCCCATGTTTCAGAGGCCATCTCTACTCCTTCATCTGTACCTTAACCCCTTCCAGAGAATCCTCCATCTCCTCCACCTGCCTTTCTATTACCGGCTCTGCCTCCTACTCCTCCATCTCCAGTCCAACAGGATATTGCTTCTTCATCACCAGTCCAACCATCTCCTTCAGTCCACTTACCTCCTCCAAGTCCAACTGCTTCTCAAGTCCCAATCTCTTCACCTCCTTCACCTGCACTTTTGATGTCTTCACTACCTGTCCTTCCACCTATCCCCCTCACTCCTCAAGTATCAGTATCCTCACCACTTCCCTCAGTCCCTCCTGCCACTCCTCTAACTTATCAGAGGAGATTTTCGATAAGTGAGACTTAGTATAATGAGCTGAAGGTCTCTATTGATCGCATTGAGACAGCTCTCAATTCTTTTGAAAGTAGGTTTGAACAGTCTTTCGATGTCAAGCTAGCCAAGAATCAAAAAGACATACGCACTGATTTAGATACCGGTCTTGGTTTGTTATCCCAGAAAGTGGATGCTGATAGGCGCATGGTTGTTAAGGAACTTGAGTCATTCCGATCTTCAATTGACAATCTGACTCATGCACCCAAACCTGATTCATCTAGTTCCATCAGTGTCTCAGAGGCTTGTTATGAAGACCTCTTTCTTCCATTTTCCCGGCCTGAAGTTTATGAAGATGTGCGTTTCACGACACTGGATCTTCAGGAGACTGAATTTGCATTCTTTCCTTCTGATACGTCTACTGCTGCTCCTCCTGTCGAAACTCTTCCATGTATAGACATGGTGGTGTATCAAGGTCCCTACTCCTCTGTTGCTCCTCAGCCAGAGACTATTCCATGCCTGGAACTCGTGCCTTATCAGCCACCTCTCTCTCTTGATATTCACTCACTTCCAGCACTTGTAGATGCTTATCTAAATTCGAACTGTGAAGTGCCCGCTTGGATTAGCCAAGCTTTTTGGACACATTTTGTAGCTTTCTTTAAATAAAAGACTTAATTTAATGTATACACCTTTCTTATTTCTCTAATGCAATTACTCTGATGTTTTTTTTCTGAACTGTGTTGAATCCATTATTTCTGATATCTCTCTGATTGTTTTTGATAATGTCAATGGGGGAGAATATATTTGATTGCTGGATGATATGCATGTTTCAGATTTATATTTGATTGCTGGATGATATGCATGTTTCAGTTACTATGTTTTTGGAAATCTGAAAAAATCTCGATATATGCACGTTTGTGAAACTCTGCTTGCTCCGTGTTTGTTTTTAGAATATATGCATCTGTTATGGGGGAGCTAGAATTATGGGGGAGAGTAACCATTAATCAAATTTACATTAATATCTTGTTATCATAAAAAAGGGGGAGATTGTTGACTTAAATAGGATTTAAGTCTAAATATGTTTTTGATGATGTTTTTGAATGTTAAGTAAGTAATTTGATTATGTTGATTATGTTTTAAAAAAATGAGAATATTTAATTATGCATTTGATTTTAATCCTTTGGAAATACCCTTGAAAATGGTATTTTAGTGTTCTAATAATATTGGTTAAGTGTACAAGACGTGCATCTGCCGATAGAGTACAAGGCGTGCATGTAACGACCCCTCATCCCAGCAAGATATTATGTAACACCCCTAAAACTGTACCCGTTTTACCCGTATTATTTATTTTTTTTATCCTATTAAATTTAATTAAACTCTAAGTGGAAGCTAAACCGAAATCGAAACCAGAATCGAAATCGGAATTGAAAACTAACCTTTAAAACAATTTAAATAAAACTTTTAAAACAATTAAATTAAATCAATTAAAATATTAAAACATTTAATGGAAATCAAAGCAGGGGCAGAATCGGAATTGGGCTGCCAAAAGGAGGCAGCGATCGATCTCTGTAAAATACAGAGATCGATCGCTGCATGCTTGCTTGCATGCAAGCGATCGATTTCTGCTGAAAAGCAGAAATCGATCGCTGCATGCTTGCATGCAGCAAGCGATCGATTTCTGCTTTTCAGCAGAAATCGATCGCTGCATGCTATGCAGCGATCCTCCTTCCTTCATTCACTCCAGCACTTCAGCACTTAACCATTTTACATTTAACATATCTGTTTGCTCTCTGGAATCCGATTTCCAGAGAGCAAACTTCCTTTTCTTTGCACCAAATTGCCATATAACTCACAACTTAAATCTACTTAAATCCAATTTAAATGTATTCTAAACTCAATCGACTTGAGTCGGACTTTGCGAAGTCCAATTGCATGGATAGCTCTAAAAACCGAGCTTATCCGTAACAAATCCTAAAGTCATTTAAGACGTTTTCGTAACATTTAAACGCAGTTTAAACCCAAAATATTTCTATATAACGTTAAATACAATTTAAACCAAGCAGTTCCAGAATTTCTATACTATACATCTATACATGTCAAACAGCCCAAAAACCCTCAAAATCTATACATACTGTCCCCACGGGTCGTGTAAGCCTCGACTGCGCCAGCACACCACCGCAGCCATCATCCGTCAACTGAGCTATGCCTCAGGTGGAGGAACGTCGTCCTCACCTGGTATCTCGTAGTCTATGTCACCTACACCATACATAAACACACTATGAGATAAATCTCAGTAAGCCCTAGTAAATGCGATGCATGCTGTGCTATGAGTTCGATAAATCATGCTTTATTTTATCTTTCTATGCAATGCTCTGTAGGTGTCACCGAGATCCTATACCCTCTAACCAGAGAGAGCTCATCCAGCGGGCGGACTACTCTTTCCAGCTAGAGGAGGGGGGTACACGCTTACAATCCGTACAGCCGTGCCTGAGCCCCACCTCGCGTGACCTGTATCTGTATGCCTTTCGGCCTGTAAGCCTTTCGGCCGGTGTACTGTAAGCCTTTCGGCTGTGAACTGTAAGCCTTTCGACCGTGAACTGTAAGCCTTTCGGCCGTGAACTGTAAGCCTTTCGGCCGTGCACTGTAAGCCTTTCGGCCGATGCTATGCTTTACGTTATCTTTAAAACTCTGTGCGGAAATTCGTTTTCATGCTTTTCTTTAAAACCAAGTGATGCGTGAACAGTTCAATATCATACAATAAACAAGCAACACATAGACCATCGGGACTTTAAAAACGTAAACTATAAACTCCTAAGACCTAGCTACCCAAACCGAGCAAAACTAACTAAAGGCATCTCCAAAACGCCTCGAGACGACACGATGTACGGTGTAGGCCGATTTGGCCAAAGAAACTCACGAGAACTTACCTCGCGTCCAAAGCAGCTTAAACCCGTCCACGAGCACTGTTTACCTAAGCAATTTACAAGGATTTACGTTAAACGAGTTTATTCAAAAATCTCGAAATTTCGTAAATTCTAACATTTTTCCTAAATCGATTAGATTCGTCCAAATACGTCCAACACGTTCAATATTTACTTAATCATTGACAACTTATCGATTACGAGCCCTAGATCTCGTTTTTAATCGAAAACCTAAACGAACCTAAACGTTTAAAACTTTACGAAACTCGGATTTCAATGTTCCAAAACTATAGAGACTTACCGAGAACGTCGATTGGAGGAGAACGCGTGAAGAAAACGAGACGAACGGTAGTCGATTTGGAGCTCGGAAGCCGTCGGCAGGGAGAGCTTGGCGAGAGAGAAAGCTCTCTGGAAAGTTTGAAGATGAAATCGCAGAGGAGGAGAAATGAATGAAAGAAAAAGAATTTTTGATTGTTTTATAATATTGAATTTGCAAATTACTAAATTACTCTTCTTTAGTTTTTATATTGATTTCGTGCTTCGATTCGTTAATCGTCCAACGAGTTGAATTCTCGAAAACTCCATAGTTTGCCAATAACTCCTATTCATTATTTGGGATTTAACAAAACTGTCCGTTTGCAATTCAGACCTCGTTTACTATTTTTACTAAAACGTCAATTATTTTACGAGAAGTTTAATTATTTGAAATATAGCGTTTGAACTCCGAAAATTCCCGCAATTTCCTTAAAATCCTTATTATTCGCTAGGAACGTACTGACGCTTTCCGTTTGCGAAACTGACTTGATTGACATATTTACCAAAAATGCCATAAATAATATAATAACAATATAATATATATTAAATCCGAAATCCGTACGAGCCGGATATTACATATTATCCGCTCCGGGGATCGGGTCGCAACCCAATATCCTCCCCTCACGGCTTTGTTTGGCGAGAGCACTTCCCGGAAGGTCACCCAACCTGAAATTACTCTCGCCGAAACACGCTTAACTTCGGAGTTCTTATGGGATCCGTTGCCAATCATGCTCCAAAACGCGTCTTGCTATCTTGAGAGGGATCTCTTACATATGTTTCATTTCCATGTACTTCCCCAAGCGATGTGGGATTGTGACAACCCCCTCATTACGACTCGGGATTCGCCTATACTCGAGTCCGGGATTCGCCTATACTCGGTTTAGGTCCCGAGGTTTGCCCCGCAACCCGAGGTTTTGCCCCGCAGTCGTACAGATACGTGCACAGAACGGTCGGGTCATCACAATCACCCCCCCTTGGGGGCCCATCGTCCTCGTTGGCCACATTTCCGGTTGGGTACAGGCTTTGATACCATTTGTGCATCTGCCGATAGCTTTTAAGGCCTGCTTCTGCCGATGGCGTTTGAAGCTGCATCTGCCGATGGCTTTCACGTTGCATCTGCCGATGGCTTTCAAGCTGCATCTTCCGATGGCTTTCAAGCTGCATCTGCCGATAGCCTTTCAAGCTGCATCTGCCGATGGTGTTTCAAGATGCACCTGCCGATGGACTTCAAAGCGTGCACCTGCCGATGAAGTTCAAGATATACCTGCCGATGGTTTTTCAAGCTTCACCTGCCAATGGCGTTGAAGATACATCTGCCGATAACTTTTAAGTTGCATATACCGATGGATTCTTAGAGCAACTCATACCGATGACGTGGCGATTGAATTAATGCTGCTTTCACCGATAATCTTCCACCAGAATTCAAAATAGCCGCGAAGCTACAGTGACGTCGTTTTCAGCATTAACTCCAGAATTTTAATGGCGACGACGACTTGCAACTACAGACGGCAACGGCTACCTGATCTAGTACGGATGCTTCCCAACGGTAACATTTTCCATTTGAAGAAAGAAGCATTCAATTCAGAGCTGAAAAGAAGATAGAGTATTTAAGCAGAGGTTAGAGCACGAAGATACAACTTTTGCGAATTGAATTCCTGAGCCCTAACCTGCGAAATTTTGTCATACTCTGTATTATTTTTCTACACCTCTCGATTTTAACTTGAGATTCAATCCTTGTGAGAGTGTAGTCTGAGCTTACCATTTACGAACTCAACATTGTGTATAAGGCAGTGGATTGACGCCCGTGAAGTTCAATACTGAATTGTAAAGGCAGTTGATCGTAGCCCGGAATTCCGATCTGTTTTTCTCACTGAGGAGAAGGTTAAGTATCTTCAAGGGGTGAACCTTGAAGCGTGGATGTAGGCAAGGTTTGGCCGAACCACGTAAAAATCTGGTGTTGATTTTTCTTCTCTCTCTCTCCTTTACTGTTACTGATTGATTGCTTGCTTTTAGTAATTAAGAAATTTAAAAAGGTCTAATTCACCCCCCTCTTAGACAAACTCGATCCTACAGGAGTGAACGACATGTACGCGATTAAATTAAAAATAATATACAATTTAGAATATAATAATTTGATAAATTACTATTTGGTTCGCTATTAAAATTGAGACATGTGCTACATTTAGTTTAAAAATAATATATTCAATAATACAAGACAAAAATACACTTGACATGCCACGATCTTAGAATAAGACTAACTGAATAGAAAATATACAAAAATTAAAAAAATGTTCTTGCAACATTCAATATAAAATAGAGTTATAGCACATTTATTCTGTATTTTTAATTTTTAATTTTTATTTCTTGACATAATAAATATTGATTGTTACGATTAATGTAATAAATTAAAAATATTTTAAAAAAATTATTAATCGTAACAATCAATATTTAATACGTTAGAAAATAAGAATAGATATTATGAAAAAAGTGCAAACGGAACGACCACAAATGGGCACAGGTCATTGGGCCATCATCCAATGAAAGTAAAACGTGTTTAGTTTTAACGAAACTATGAATTGATGTTAAGATTGAGAATATCTTTATGATCATCTGGAAAAACAAAAGAGAAAGAAAAAAGGGACGATCACATGGGAAAGATTCTTTCCTTCAAATCTAGAATATCATTTATGTTACACATCTAACTCAACTTGATTTAGAAGCCACACTGCATACACACGGCATATGTGTCATCAATGCCAAGCACTACATCCAAACCAAAACCAATCAACACACATTAAATGAGGCAATAATTGGTACCCTCTGACCTTAAAAAAAAAAGACCAAAAAATGGAGAAAATACAAGCCCGGAATGCTATTATGAACATCTTGTTTAACAGTGAGGAGTTCAGGTAATGGGGCCAGCAGAACAGGCGCACAACTCAAGCACAAGCACAGGCTGTTAATGGGGGCATCAAAATAATGAAAAAGCGCAGAATCAGTCAGTCACATGGCTTAGAAAGCAAAAACTGACACCCACCACACATGCCATTGCTGCTTCCCCCCAAGTCTCTCTCTCTCTCACTCCAATAATCCACCAAGTCTACCTTTTTTTTTCTGTAGTATACAACAGAATAAGTTCCTAATCCTCTTTCACCTTTTGGGTTATTGTTTCTTACCTTTTGTCAATGAAAACTTAAATGAACAGCCTTAGAGAGTTACTTCTGCTCTATGATGGGGGAGAGGGAGGAGCAGCCAAGAGGGTGCATTGAAGGTGCCTGTGGCAGGTCGTTAAATGGTCATTTGTAAGGCCGGCGGCTTGCATAAACGAGTGAAGCACCGTTGGTCCAACGAATCTAAATCCCCTTCTGATCATGTCTTTGCTCATGCTCTCTGATTTTGATGTCTTCACTGGGATTTTGTTCACTGATTTGTATTGTGTTGACATTGGTTTGTTATTCACAAATCCCCATATATACTTGTCGAATGATCCAATTTCCTTCTTAATCTGTTCCAAACAATACAATTCAAAAAAAAAACTCATTAGAATCATCTTTTCATTTAAGAAACTGGGTTTAATCAATGAATTAGACATACTTTTCACGAAATAAGGAGATAAAAAGAGTTGGCTAATAAAGCATTGGAATTATTCATCCAAGGTTAAATCAACTTGAACCTCGAGAATTCTTTTGGAATTGTCGATAACTCCTCGAACTCTGCTTATATCAATCCCGTATTCAGAACTAATCGACAACATTTGGTTATCGCTGAATTTAGACACAGTTTCTGCATCAAATCCTGAGAAGGCACTCCTGCATGATGAGGAAAAGGATAAGCTTACTAGTCACAAACATTAGATTAACTAGAAAAATAGGAAATTTTCCGGTACGGATGTTCACCTGAAATCATGGCGTTTTTTTAAGATTGAAGTCCAATCTGAACCGACCTGTGCGGCACTTAGAACCAGCAGCTCAAATAACATCCTGGTATGGATATGTTAATTAGAATTGAATGTGTGACACCTACAATACTTGTGAAAATCGGCTTTATTTGTTGAGTATTAGAAAATCCAAAGACTCACTTGTCATCGTGGAGAGGAACACCCCATTCTTCGTCATGGTAGGCAACATAAACGGGATCTGAGAATTGAAAAATCGAAACAAAAATATGAAAAACGGTCTTTTCTAGCACAAATTAATAGAAAATGGATGCGTGTATACCTGAATTCCCAGTGATGAAGCTGCATCTCTTTTCTTCGTCTGCCGTCTTGTTTGTCACGGTAATGGAGAGATCAAACGGAACGACCTTTTCAAACCTTGCAGATTTGGATCTTCCATAATGTGCAATCCTCATTTTTCTCTGCGCCTGCTGGAGAGCCACCTGCTCCCTTCTCACTGCGGCTATGCTTCCCGGAGAGTCAGTGATCAAAGAAGAAGAGTAACAGCTCAACGACGCATCGCCGGAAGGATAGACCTCGCCCATTGCGTTACCTTTAAAGCTTTTTGACTTCTTCCTCTCCAAAGTTTTAGCTCTCCCGTTTCCTCCCGGAATCACAACCTTTTCCGAACTCGAATTAAAGCCATTAGCGTCGTTGGATCGCTTTGTAGCCGGAGGCCGCGGTGATTTCGACTTCGGAGATAGTGGAGGGGTCGACGAGGCTTTGGCCTTAGGGCCGGAAACAGTCACCGGCAGAGAAGGAGGGATGGAGGCTAGTTTCTTGAGCGAATTATGTCGTTCAAGGACGCAAGGAACGCGATTACAAGTAGGCTGAAGAACAGACCTACCTTTGAGAGAGGTCTCCGGAGGGGCGACCATATGCATTCCGGCGGTAACCTTCGCTAGCTTGGAACTGCACATCTCTTTGATCGGATTCCTTTCTTCTTTGACGCTGCTTCAGAGTTTGTAAGAAACAAAGACAGAAGGAAGGGAAATTGGAAGGAAGCTGGTTGATTGAAGCTTGCTTTTATAGCAGGAAGCGTCGACAGGGACAGCTAGCTTGAATTTCTTTTTTAAAAAGTAAAAAATTGATCAATTCTAATTTTAAAATTAAAACATAGGATAATACATAGAGTGTTTAACAAAAAATAAATAAAATAATTTTGTAAACAATTTCATCCCGAAAAATATGAAAACCTAACACATGATACCATATCAATCCTCCATTTTTAGAGATCCCTCGTTCTTCCCGAACGACTCTTTAGTTGTTCAAGTAAGATCGGGGATAGTAACCCAATCTCGACAAAAAAAACATACCAAACAATATCAAATTTATTTAAAATTTTTATCACATATTCAACATATTATAGAAAGATAATCAGTAAAATTTTGTGATTTTTTAACTCTTTAAGATTTATTATAATTTTCAACGTTTGTTTTATAGAATATTGTTGAAAAAATTATATAATTTTTTATTTTTAAAAATGGGGTGGGGGCAAAGCAAGGGAAGCCGTAACATGGGGAGGTTGGGGTCTGCCATACATGTTACCATGAGGCACGATGGAGGAGCTACTTTAGTGGTTAACCAGACCACGATGAAGACTGAAGATGTAGACTTGGGTTGGGCAAATGCACTGCTTTAATTACTGACTCTAATCCTTGCTTCAACTTTTTAGAACTGGTGCTCGAAAGGAGTGGGGACTGGTGTGCGGAAATCCATCAACCATGCATGCTTGCTTGCTTTCAGTGCAGAGTTTTTCATTTAAGGTTGGAGTTATGGATAGATAAGGAATGCTAGCACTTTTCAGCTGGAGCCCAGCTGGTCAGGTTGTAGTCTTGGAATTTGAGATTTTTTCACTATGCTCAAATCTACTTAGATTCATTTATTTTGCGACAGTAAAAATAATCTCTGAATTTCAATATTTTCTATTTTGAACCAAAACACGTTAACTAGTATTAAAATAGATCTTACTCATATATCGTTTATCTTAATCACACATAAATGTTCTGAGATTTTTCATTTTTTTTTGTATGAGTCGGAAAACTCTTACTCTTTACTCTGATTTTAGGTCATTATGCCTCGTAATAGGATTAACTTCCACACTAGCAGGAGGTTGGAATAACAAAATTTGCTTAAATTAGTGGAGATGTGGGTAAGTTGTAATATCTATATGGTATATAAGACGTCATTGCAGTGGGAGGGTGAGAAGCACTTTAAGGTGAAACAAGAAACTAAACCGTGGACCCTTTTTTTGGATTTAACCTGAGTGGATTGGAATGAATTGGTAACATGTGTCAAGCTAGTCATGGAGCTGGTAAAGCCATTCGGAACAAGTTGAGTTGGAATATTTATTCATATGCTAGTTTTATTTGTTATAACTTAAATTCTCAAAATTCTATAATCTTAAAATTTGAAAACCTAATCCCAAAATCATCATCCACGTTAGAAAACCAAGACAATAGAGTGACGTACTCGAGTTTATTGGCAAAATCCAAATAGTAACTAGTCAGGTACGTAGATTTTCTATTTTTTTTAAATTCTTCACACAATCTGTATTTCCAAGTGATGGAAACTCAAAAGAAAATATGAAAGCATGCTTAAGAAAATAAAACCATCACCGGCTTAGAGTAGATCTTGAGTGGATACTTACCATCATGGTCATCACACAATGTGTAATTATTCTCGTGCATCTGCAAGTGTAATTACTCATATATTCAATATACTATCGAGTCCAAATCTCAAAATTTAGTAAATGACTTTATAAATTTAATATTACACAGCAATCATAATGTATTACTGCAAAAAGTAGACACTGAGAATGCAGGATGGGAAGGCTCGTGGTGAGTAGCAGCTACACATGCCCACAAATCATAATTCAGACAACTCGCATCTTTAGTTGAATCATACAATATTCTATTAATTACTTCCCTAACTTTAAGGCCTGATTACGTACATTTATGCGAATAAAAAGTATGATTTTCACCTCTGTAAAATTGCTTTTATTCGATTCTTGCTGCGGTGCCTTGCAATTTATAACGAAGAACTGGTCAAATAATTAAACTACCTAACCTTATTCTCACAAGATTAGATATACTAATGTCTGTCGGTAAATATTCCTCCATTCACAGACACCTACTGCAACAGGAGTACCGCCCCTCACATGAGTCTCCGAGAGTGAAGCTCATACTCATGTGCCTATGTTAAACTCTTATTAATCAAGCAGATGAGTTTTTACTATTCAAATTCAATAAAACCTCTTTGAATCAACAAACATTACAATAGAAAGGAAAAAGGAAGTGTGGCAACTCATTGACTATGACGGCTTATAGCTCATACCAATAGAGTTGCACAATCTCACATCGCTTGAGAGAATAGAAATTGAGTGATATATAAATAGAGTTCTCTTTCATAACTAGTACAATGCGTTTTGGGATAATTTCAAAAATAAATGTGTGGGTTCTGGCACAAAGTAGAAAATATTATACGCGAAGCAACAGAGAACTTCACGGATGTGTAAATGAAGATAAAGTTGGTCCAGCCATGCATCGAAAACGTCAATGGAAGTGGAAGAGAAGCGGAAAGGGAGATGATGATGATGATGGTGGGGAGAGAGATGCAGTGGGCATCTGCTACTTTATGAATCATGTGGGAATGAATTATTAAGATGGGTAATTGGATAAGGCCTAAGGCAATCTACATGTCATAAAAGGTGACGCAGAATTGGGACCAAGATGGGTTCGTCTTCCTTCTTTGCTGCACATGGAGGGCTTCGATGTTCTTTCCTTGTCTCCCTACCCAATAATGCACTGCTCTTCCTAGATCACTGCCCGCCATTGTTCATCTTCCACCACCTTCCACTTTGTCGTAGATTGATACAAGACTGTCAGTTCATTATTATTTTCTTGCCTTTTCGAGCTCGAAAACCCTCCCACTTGAATACAATATCTAAATTTGAAAGTTTGTCACATGCATCACAGATTTATGACATCCAAAGATCAATAATGGTAACGTATTCTAATCTTACACTTTTTAACAAGATATTTATTCTATCAATTGTTGGGTATTTTTATTATTACAAAAGAAACAAATTCATATTCCAAGAAAAATCAAACATACTATCATTATCATCTATTCAAAATCTTGGTTAAATAATTAATTAATTAATTTTTAAGCTAATTTCAAAGGTGATTATCAATTTCTTTAAACTAAATCAACTAAAGTCCAGGTCGAGGCTCAAGTTAAGAGCTTAGAGAGAGACTGGCTCACTCTGACAAATAATTTAAGAGAGTATAACAAGAAGGTAAACGTAACATTATTTTTAATAATTTATTTAATTATGAGTTTTAATGCATCGTTAATTGTACGTATAAATCGAAATTAAACACTAATATCATAATTTGCAATAATTAGACAAAAAAGCTAAATTAATAACAAAAAAACACATATGCATGTGATTGGATGTCCATGTTTTGATAGTTCAGTATGTTTTGAATTCATGGGCTTCCCCCAACTCAATAATAGATAGAGGTTGAATAACGTTGGGCATTGAATGGTTTAGTGCTCTCCACGAATCACCCACCATTGTTATCTAACTTACTAAGTTAATGATCAGGGAAGACCCAACAATTAAATAAATAGAGCCGTCTATATTTAATGCGAAACCTTCCAATGTGGAGAAAAAAACACGAGACAAATTTCCCCGGACCAGTTGCCTCTATAATAAGCAAGGCAGATTTTCATTTTTTTTTATCCTTGGTCTCGCGACTGATAGAGGGCTGGTTTAAATTTGCACGATTGAAGGGGCAACTATGATATTTTTATTGAGATAGACGTGTTGATGTTTTCACTAAGATCTCGTGATATTATTCTTTGTTAAATTTACTCTTCTTTAAGCGTTCTCAATTTCCAACTCTCTCTTCCCCAGCTTCTTACAACAACAAGCTCTAAATCTCTCTCCCTGCGCCAAAACCAAAAGCCATCATCGTCCCTGCTTCAACTTCAAATACCCAGACTGAAATTTTTCTTGGCCAAAGATTTGGTCTTTAATCTATAAAGTCACACTTCTTCTTTCTCATAGCTTCACCAGCTTTGTTTTTGAAAGTAGAGTGCTTTGTTTTGGAAAGTAGAGTGCTCAGAAAGTAAAAAGATGGAGGGGAAGGAAGAGGATGTTAAGCTCAGAGCGAACAAGTTTTCCGAGAGGCAACTGATTGGTAAGTCTGCTCAGACAGACAATGTCTACAAGGAACTACCGCCGGCGCAGTTGTTTGAGCCCAAAGAGCTCACCTCGTGGTCGTTTTACAGAGCCGGAATTACAGAGTTCATCGCAACTTTCTTGTTCCACTACAAGTATATTCTAGCTGTCTTCTCCAAAATCAATCGAAAATATAAATAATTTCTGCAACTTCAATGCAGAATGACAAAAAAAAGATAGGTTTTCAATCCTAATACAGAGAAAGAGAGAGAGAGAGATTTGCATATATAAACTTGATTCATTCTGCAACTGCAACTTCAACTTTGTCGATTGAGAGCTGTTCCGAGTTGGTGTTGATGGGTATCTGGGTTTGAGCTTCAAAGAATCTGACGAAAAAGAGTTGAGATCTTTCAGTAGATGAGAGCGAGGGAAGAAGATGGGTTGATTGGTACAAAATCCAGAGGTTCCGCAATCAAGCTATTTGGCACAACAATTCCTTTCTCTGCTAGAGCTATGGCCATGTAAGTCAAAAGGAAAAGAACCACAAGGAAATACAAAGTCGCGTGCAAGTCACATTTAATTTGAGGGAAATTACCACTTCAAACCTTAGTATATAGGTTGGTTTTTTTTTTTTTTTTTTTTTATATTTTAAATCTTAAACTATTAATTCTAACGGTCCAAACTTTAAAGTATGGAAAATATAACAAATTTAACCCTGGCGTGTGACCTTTCACCGTCCGTTTTCCAATCTTTACCGTAAAACAGACGCACTCTTAAAAATTGAGTCCGTCCGTTGTTGAGAACGAATGGACCCTTTCAAAACACAGTATGTCCGTTTATATTTTTTGCCGCAGACGGTGCAGACTCTTGAAAAAGACCGTCCGTCCGTTCTCCTCTAGCGACGTGGCACTCAAATACATAACAGCGGACACACTCTAGTGGGTGTTCACCTTCCGTTCTACACCATCCGTCCGTTCTGTTTTACATGCATTACTAAACGGACGCTCTTTGGATCAACATGATAGCAAACGAACGGACTCTCTCGAGAGTCCATCTGCTGTCGTCAGCAGACACACTCTTATATAGCGAGCGCGTCTGTTGTTTAAAATTAGTGCGAGAGCGGAGGGTCACCACCCTCGCCGAATGCGTCCGATCTCGCGATTATATCAGATCAAAGAGCTTTCCGAAGCACATTCTCGTGTTTTACTTCGTAAAATCTACATTTCTCTTAGAACTCTTACAATTTTTTTGTAGAAAATCGACCGAAAAACGCTCCAGGTTATTGCTTTCTCAATTCTGAATTGTTTCGTTCGATTTTTATCCAACAAATCTCACAAATCCAAGCCCCAGCCCTCAAATTTCAAAATTTTCAAAATCACAAATTCGTCGTAAATTACTGAGAGATTGGTTGATGTAGTTGAGCCTGTGAACATAGAGTTGTATCCGGAGGAGGACGCTCTCATATACAGTGATATTCAAACATTCAATCACTTAAAGGCATTAGACAAATAGAGGTGCATTCAACATCGCAAACCATAGACGATGAGCTTCGAGCACCGTTTATGTCAGATGATGACGAGGCTGAAAGCATACAAGTAAGGGAAAAAATTTCGAATAATTCTTGTTTGGATGGACAATATAGTTCTTTAACGGTCATTAGAGAGGAAGTACAAAATTATGCTTTGAAAAATGGATTTGATGTCAAATTTGTTAAAAATGAACGTACGCGACTCATGGCAGATGTCAAGGAGGATGTAAGTTGCGACTGCATGCTTCGGTCATGCAAAATGAGTTGACATTCCAAATAAAGAGTTACTTTAAAACTTACAGCTGTGCAAGGACAATTGATAATTGACACGCTTCGGCAGAATAGTTGGCAAAATATTATTTGGATAGGTTCAAAGTCAACTGGACTGGAAATTTCCTTCTATTATCAAGACGGTGAGGAAGGAACATAATGTGAACATTACGTCCAGTCTTGCCAGAAGAGCAAGAAGCAAAGCTAAAGAACTTAATTACGGGAGGGGCGAATAACAAGTCAAGCTACTCTGTTTGTACGCAGAAGAAATCAATAGATCAAATCCGGGTAGCACAGTGAAAATACATGGTTATCTGGTGGGCAAGATGACACGGGGGCCCCTAGAAAGGGGGCCCGTGTACGACCCACGAATATGCTAGGTTGGTGCTCGGTTGGGTGCTAGTGAACAATATTTAAATATTGAAATAAAATACTAAACTAAAGGCAAGAAATAAAGAAGGCAAATGTTAAGATGATGACGAGATTATAGGTTAGTAGAGAGAAGTAAAATTACAAGAAAATAAAGAGAATAAGATGACAATATATATGTTAGAAATGACAAGGAAATGTAAAGCAATGGAAATAAAGAAAAGATAGAAAAATAGAAAGTGAGTGTGTGGATAATGAAAAGCTGAAAAGTAAAGAGTGATTTGTGTGCAAAAGTGATAGCAATAAAAGTAAAGAAAACCCTTGGTGGATCCGAGGAGCGAGCTTACGGTTTAAGCTCCCGGATACACGTTTTCCGTAAAGAAAACGACCACCGTAGGCCGGGGATTTTCGTCCTCGTTTCAACTCCCAAGGGAGAAGATGAGGGAATGATTAAGAGCTAACCTAGCAACCCAAGCTAGGCTAGCAATGGAGGCTAACTCCTCTTGGTTCAAAGAACCAAGGAAAAATCACCAAAGGAATTTGGGAGATTTAGGGAAATAGTAGTATATTGATTTAGCAAAAGTTGTCTACAATCACTAATACCATGCATTTATAGAAGTCCTAGGTGGATTAGGGCCCTTGGATCAAAAAGGATGGATGGCCAAGATCAAGGCAAACAAGCACACATCCTAGGGAGAAGATGAATGTCATGCCTAAATGGATCAATGGAGGGAATCTTGCCACATCATCAATCCATGTTGCCACTAACTTTTGTACTTGCAAAATTATACCTTTTTTTTTGGGCTCTTCTTTGGGCCAAGGCTTCCATTGGGCTCCATTTATTGTAGGGCCTTTTCCTTTGAATATTTTGTTGAACTTCCTCCAACCCAAATCCACCACCATAAATCTAGTCCTAACCACACAATCTAATGCATGAAATGCAATTATAAAATCCATACAATAAAGGCGAATGTATGCCAAATAAGTTCAAAATAAAAATTACAAATTATTGGGTCGGGAAGACAAATTCCCATGAGCCGGATGGTGATTTCTCCAAGTACTCCTTATGTATTCCTTCCATAAATTATACCTACAAAAATAAAAACACGTAATAAATAGAGAATTTAGATAAAGCACGGGATTTTACTAAGTTTCTTTTAAATGCAACCCGAGGCACGTCATCCTCTCCGGGTGATTTGAGGATTTGACCTCAAATCCGTTGGTTGGCTTTTCTTAAGGAAGACTCTAACAATTTCTTGCATATTAGTGTATTAATTATTTTGATAGGTTTGAGTTTGAAGACAAGGAAGATAGGTTCTTTCGTTAAAAATTCTAAGTGGCATGGAGAATGGATGGTCTTACTAAAATTTTCTTTGGTAAGGGTGGAAAAGTTGAATCCGAGGGCTACTTGGGAGGGCGTTTGCTCAAAGATGGAATGAAATTTTCCCAAGTAGGTGAATCCGACAAATAGTGAGATGGAAATGCTAGAATCCTTCAACCAAAGAAATAGTCCAATTAATATTAAGACCCCAAAGAAAATTTACTTACCAATAAAACTTTAACCCTAGTTCTATGGTAGAATTTGTGGTAATGGAATGGTGGAAAGTAAGGTGTTGGTAAGCCACCAAATTGAAGGGTGGAGCATTTTTTGTCTACATAAGGAATAAAATTCCTACTTGATGGTGTAGCTCTAAGAAAGGTTGTAGGAAGGCAATAGTTAGGCTCAAGGCCATAAACCAACATCTTCCTAATTGAGGGGATTGGAGAGAAAATTTCCTCAACACTTGGAAGGAATAGAAAAGGAGTGATGATCATGCTACCTAGGCCAAAAATAATTTCGTCATTTAAATTTGACTTCTCATGAGGCCATGCAAAATCATTCCCCAATTGGCAAGGCATTTCATTGAAAAATAGAGGATTTATGTGTTCCTTGATAAAGGGAGTTTTCTCAAGATGTGGGTGGAAAGGAATTGACACTTCTTCCTCGTACAACGGATTGTCACGCCAATTGATATGATGAGGCTCTTCACTCAACCCGCATTTTGACACTAATAAATTTTCCTTTTTGGCGAGTGGCCTCATCTTGAGCAATTTGGTCGGGGGTCATCGGTAGCAACTCAATCTTTCTTCCTCCAAAATTAAACGTATAACAGTTGAGGAATCCGTCATAGTTTACCCTTCGGTCAAAGTGCCATGGTCGACCCAAAAGAATATGGCTGGCACTCATCGGAACAACGTCACAAATAACCGAATCTAGGTATGTTCCTATAGTGAAATCCACGGTTACTTGTTTGGTGATCTCATGCTCATTTTTGTCGTCCAACCATTGAAGCTTATAAGGCGTAGGATGATTAATCGTTACTAATCCTCGTTTATCGACCATATCTTGGGAGGCCGCATTTATGCAACTTCCTCCATCGATTATCGTCGAACAAATTTTATATTTGACTGCACACCTACTATGAAAAAGATTTTCCCGTTGGCAGTCCTTGTCCACATTCTTCGACGTTAATGCACGCCTTATGACCATTAATAAGGGTCCATCTTGTGGCTTGCATTCATCGGTTTCATCTTCGCTTTCATCGATTTCTACTTCATCCTTGTCAATTTTGTTGTATTGGCCTTCATCCTCTTCGCTTTCCCATTCACCCGTTGATACCTTGATGACCACACACGGTGATTGGTGCACTCGTTAGCATAGTGCCCTTTTCCCAAACATTTGAAGCATTGCACGTCACGTGCTCTTGGTCCTTTAGGTTGGGGTTCTTGGTTTTTGTTAGGTGGAAAATTGTGAGGGGTGTTGGATGTCTTCTAGGGCCAATTTTGATTGTAAGGCCTTTTATCTTCTCGCCTTGGGGTAATCTTGTCTTCTTGACGTGTGGAAATCTTATCGGAATTATAATTTCTAGGTGGGAATTTAGGAAGGTCGGTCTTACGCTTCCTCTTCAACTGCCTCTCCACCGTGAGGGCTAATTGAATGACCAATTCCATGGTCTCCAAGTGTTGTAATTCGACCGCATCTCCAATGTCGCGGTTCAAGCCTCTTATGAATCTAGCGATGAGTTGTTCTTGGGGTTCATCAATTGCGCATCGCATATTAAGAGTTTCGAATTTGGTAAGATACTCGTCTACCGAGAGGCCATTTTGTTTTAAGGTGTGAAGTTGATGAAAGAGTTCATGTCTATAGTGTCGGGGAACGAACCTATGATGTATTAAGTCTTTCATGGAGGTCCAAGTTGTAACGGGGTGTACTAATGTTCTTATCCGTTGGGCCTTAAGGTTGGACCACCACAAAGCGGCGTGGCCCGTAATTTCAAGAGAGGCTAATTGAATTTTTACTCTTTCGGAGTAATCATGGCATTCGAAAACTCTCTCAACTTTGTCAACCCAATCCAAATATGTGTGCCCGTCACACGTTCCATCGAAAGGGGTAATTGTAATCTTAATATTTCGAAGGTCGTCATTGTCCCTACGACGATTTGGGTGATACTCTTCATCATCAACCCAATCCTCATCCTCCGAATAATATCGTTGTCTCCTTCTTCGGGGTTCACTCCAATCTTCCTCTATGGGTGGTTGAGGGGTATAATTACAATGTCTAGGATGCTCGGGAATGATCCGAGAGGAGGTTTCTTGAGAAGGAACTCGTTCATGGAATTCATTTCGGGGAGGATTGTTTAAAAGTGATTGGACTTGTTGGGCAAGACTATTAATTACGCTCGCTAAGGCATCTATTTGTTCTTGTGCGTTCCCTTGAGCGCTAGTTTCACCTTCGTGACGTGTAGGTTTGGGAGGGGGAGTGCCCCTCGCACGATTTTGTTCATTGTGAGGTGTGTCACGTGCAAAGCCGTTCCTATTAGTCATGTCTAAGTGTTTTAATTTTTAAAATTCAAGTTGTTGGCTAAGTTGCTTCATCCAAAATTTTGGTGAGGGGATTATCTTATTTAATGTCTTAGGAAAAATTTTAAGCACTTAAGGGATGTTTCCTAGCTAAGACCATAATAAAATAGGAATCATGCTCACTTATCAATTAATTTGGAAATCAAATAAACAACTTAGAAGTTATAATAACACTTAGCAACAACTAATTGTAGGAATAAAATTTTCAATTCGTGCACTTATCACAAGCCTATCCAATTCAATCAAGTTATTACTTTTAGTCCAAAATCACTTGGAGTAATATTAATAACAACTAATTAAGTCAAAAAAAAAAAAAAAAAACAGCAAGTAAATAAATTTTAGACACCAATTAATTCAAGATAACATGCTGAAATTTCAATTTAAACATAGCAGAATTTTCATGTAATGTTTAGCTCAAATTTGCTAATTTAAATCATGCTTTTGCTAAATTCTTATAAACCAATTTCGTGCATTTAATTGACAGCATATAATAGGTGATTTATAAGTTAAGACAAGAGCAACAATCAGCAAATTAATAGACAATTTTTTGAACATAACATGAGGATGTAAAAATCAATGCTATAAGGCAATAATATTCTGATTTCGATAATGATAGCTCCAAGCCGAATTTTAACATCAAAATTTTCAGAAAATTAATATAATTATTGGACAATATCTAGATACTAAAACATGAGGCAAATGATAACATGATGAGCCAAATAAGTTGATCCAACAATATAATAAAAACCGAGTTGATAGGAGTGAAAACCGATTTTTATAGATGATTTGTTAGCTGAATTTTCATGCATCCTTTTAATCCGATTTTTGAGCAAGTCATTAGCATATATCTTAGAGGAATATCATGGCTCAAGCACAGCAAGATAAAATAGAGAAACCCGAAGCAAAAACAAACATAAAATCGAGAGAAAATATCATCAAGTTAATCCGGGATTTATATAATTTTTATGTCCGATTTTCATACATCATTTCACCAATATTTTGAGCAGACTTTTAGCTTAGATTTAGATGAAAATATTGACTCAAAACACCGCAAGAAAAATTGGAAAAATTGAGTAGAAGAACTAATCAAAACCGAAGCAAAATAAGAGAAAAACCGAAAAGAAAATGAAAGAAATAAAGTGCTCACCTTGGCCGATCTTCTAACACATTGCATACCACATTTTCTAGAATATTTTTAAGCATTTCAATGACAATAATAATGGCAGCAAGTAATAAAAATAAATAGCACAAAGTTAGCACAAAAGTTAGCACAATAATATAAGGAAAATAATGCGGAAAATAAAAGAGCCGCTATCCCGGTTTTGTGCCGATTTTTGACTATTGTCATGGCAACTAAAACACATTGGGAAGCATGTGGCTCTGATACCACTTGACACGGGGGCCCCTAGAAAGGGGGCCCGTGTACGACCCACGAATATGCTAGGTTGGTGCTCGGTTGGGTGCTAGTGAACAATATTTGAATATTGAAATAAAATACTAAACTAAAGGCAAGAAATAAAGAAGACAAATGTTAAGATGATGGCGAGATTATAGGTTAGTAGAGAGAAGTAAAATTACAAGAAAATAAAGAGAATAAGATGACAATATATATGTTAGAAATGACAAGGAAATGTAAAGCAATGGAAATAAAGAAAAGATAGAAAAATAGAAAGTGAGTGTGTGGATAATGAAAAGCTGAAAAGTAAAGAGTGATTTGTGTGCAAAAGTGATAGCAATAAAAGTAAAGAAAACCCTTGGTGGATCCGAGGAGCGAGCTTACGGTTTAAGCTCCCGGATACACGTTTTCCGTAAAGAAAACGACCACCGTAGGCCGGGGATTTTTGTCCTCGTTTCAACTACCAAGGGAGAAGATGAGGGAATAATTAAGAGCTAACCTAGCAACCCAAGCTAGGCTAGCAATGGAGGCTAACTCCTCTTGGTTCAAAGAACCAAAGAAAAATCACCAAAGGAATTTGGGAGATTTAGGGAAATAGTAGTATATTGATTTAGCAAAAGTTGTCTACAATCACTAATACCATGTATTTATAGAAGTCCTAGGTGGATTAGGGCCCTTGGATCAAAAAGGATGGATGGCCAAGATCAAGGCAAACAAGCACACATCCTAGGGAGGAGATGAATGTCATGCCTAAATGGATCAATGGAGGGAATCTTGCCACATCATCAATCCATGTTGCCACTAACTTTTGTACTTGCAAAATTATACCTTTTTTTTGTGGGCTCTTCTTTGGGCCAAGGCTTCCATTGGGCTCCATTTATTGTAGGGTCTTTTCCTTTGAATATTTTGTTGAACTTCCTCCAACCCAAATCCACCACCATAAATCTAGTCCTAACCACACAATCTAATGCATGAAATGCAATTATAAAATCCATACAATAAAGACGAATGTATGCCAAATAAGTTCAAAATAAAAATTACAAATTATTGGGTCGGGAAGACAAATTCCCATGAGCCGGATAGTGATTCCTCCAAGTACTCCTTATGTATTCCTTCCATAAATTATACCTACAAAAATAAAAACACGTAATAAATAGAGAATTTAGATAAAGCACGCGATTTTACTAAATTTCTTTTAAATGCAACCCGAGGCACGTCACAAGAGGCGAAATGAGAAGATGATATTTGAAAGAATGTACATATGTATGGCTGCTTACAAGGTAAGTTTCCTGCAATGGGGCAGACCTATTATCTATTTAGATGGATGTCATCTGAAGGGCTCCTACCCCGGTCAATTACTCACGGCCGTCAATATTGATGGCAACAATAACATATATCTCATTGTCGTTGCCAACGTGAAGTCAGAATGCAAGGACTCGTGGAAGTGGTTTTTGGAGATATTGCATGATGACTTAAGCACTGACAATGGACGCGAATGGATATTTGTGTCGGATCGATAAAAAGTATATATTATTATTATGATTATTGTTTGGGCGTTGTAATTATATTGTTTTATGCTGAGTATGTCTTTCTTTACAATGTCAGAGGTTGTCGTTTGCTGTGGAGGAGACTTTTGGTTTAACCGAACACCGCTACTGTTTCCGGCATATGTATGCAAACTTCAAAAGCCGATTTCGGGCAAAGCGTACAAAGATGCAATGCGGAATGCAGCAAAGGCAACCACAAGAGAATATTTTGAGATAACAATGAGGAAAGTGCATGAGTTAAATGCGGATGCCCATGCATGACTTCAACGAACACCGCCTAGCTATTGGGCTACTCATGCATTTTCGTCGATTCCCAAGTGTGACTTGGGCTTGAATAATTTATGCAAGTCGTTAAATGCAGTTCTATTGTCGGCTAGGGACAAACTAATCCTGACCATGTTCGAGATTATTCGAAATACTTTGATGACTCACATTGTAAAAAAATACGACAAGATGTTCAACTCAACAGATGTCTTGTGTCCTAAGATAACGAAAAAGCTGGGGAAGCTAAAAGAGGCAGCTCAACATTGGAGTGCTCAGTTAGCGGGGGATGCAAGGTTTAAAGTCAGAAACGGCAACGAACAATATGTCGTTGACTTGAATGCATGCATGTACAAATGTCAGAGGTGAGAGCTTACTGGAATCTCATGTGTTCATGTAATTCCATGCATGAATTTCATGAGACTGTCGTTGAAAAATTTCGTTTATCAATGGTATCACCGGTCTACATATTTGGCGATGTACTCAAACTCCAGTCGTCTCATAAAAGACCAACAAATGTGGCCGAAACCAGACGATGTGACCCCAATCGTTCCGCCATAGAGAAGGTGTCAACCTAGTAGGCCGAAAAGAAAAGAGTGCGCGATGTCGATGAGCCGTCTACGTCAAAAATTTCTAAAAAGAAATCTGCAATGTCGTGTGGTAAATGTCGGCGTCAAGGGCATAATAGTCGCACATGTCCTGACAAGGGATCTACTTCAGGTGCTGCCGCTTCGCACGACACATTTATGAGTTTCCAAATATTTAACGGGACGCAGGTACATTTTTACCCATTATTCTCATAAACAAATTTTCATTATTTAACTAATATAGTTTTCATTACGTGCAGGAATCTTCTACACACGGCCATGGAAGGGGATGATGGACTACCAGGCGATGACGAGAAAGAGGATGCTGGAACTGTTTTATTTTATGGACATTGTACTTTATTTTATGCATTTTCTCTGTTGTAATTTAAATTGATGTACATTGTAGTTTATGATGTAAAACTACACATGACCATTGTAGTTTATAATTCAAATTGTAGTTTTATTTCATGGACATTGTACTTTGATTTATTTTAGTTATGATGTAAAATTCTGGAACAATTTGGTTATTTGAATATACATGAACTGTTTGATATTAGCTATGGGGAGTCGTAAAACAAAAGAAATTTTATCCAATTAATGTAAAAAATTTAGTGTATCAAACTTTAATGTATTAACGTAGTGTAATTTAGTGAAAAAAATTAAAAAATTGACCAAAGTTTCCTTTATTTTTTGACTCCTCCATATCTAGTATCATTCTACATATTCAAATACTCAAACAGTTCTAGAATTTTATATCAAACTAAAGTGCATCAAACTAAATTATATAAAATTAAAGTCCATCAAACTAAAGTAAATCAAACTACAGTACATCAAACTAAAGTAAATCAAATTAAAGTATATCAAACTAAAGTGCATCAAACTAAAGTACATCAGTTCTAGAATTTTACATCATAAACTCAAATACATCAAATTAAAGTCTTTCAAACTAATGTACATCAAATTGAATTACAAAATAAACTATGATTGGACTTTTTCTTCATAGCTTCATAGTCTGGTAGTCCGTCATCCACTATCTGCACGTAATGAAAGTTATATTATAAAATAATAATTATAATTAAAATAAAAATGAGGAAAAAAGGTTGAAATGTACGTACGATTGGGCATCGTTGTCATTGCCCGCCATCTTTTGTACTTCCTCATCATCGGCCACCATCGGTTGGGCGTCGTCCTCATCGCCCAATATTTGTTGGTCATCCTTGTCATCGCCCTTCATCCAATCCAAGATGATCTGCCTCGTACCTCTCTGGTGGTCCATCATATCTTTCTGATAGTTCATTATCCCTATAAGGTAGTTCATTACCTCTAGATGAGACTCTGTCTGCCTCATTTCAAGCTGATGGACTCTATCTGCCAGAGAGTCTATCCTCGCCCTACTAGTACTCGTCCCCTGGTGCGCTAGGAGCGCTGTGGTCGTGGGTGACTGTACATGAATGTCATCTTAGGAGGCCTCCTTATCTCCCCTGGACGTTCAGATCCCGTCTGTTTCAACGAGGCCCATTCGAACCAAATGCATCTTGCCAAATATGTCAATGGCCCGCTAAGATCTTATCTGCTCCCCAGCCGATATTTCAATCTGAAAATGTTGGACAATCTTCAGAATCAATACACCGTAGGGCAGGTTCTTGTTTCATGTGCGTCTGATCTCACACATGTGACTTACAATCACAAAGCCGGGGTCGAACATCCTACCGCTGTACAGTTTCTCCATCACATAGAGATCCATGAAGTTAACTAAATCTCTATGTCCGTGCTGCGGTAGAATGGTGTGTGACACCATATTGTGGATCACACGAGCTTTTAAGTTCAATTCTCTAGCTTTTGGCTTAGGGGACCCCACAATGTCAGAGTTTCGATTAATTTGTCTTAAGAACTCTATTCCCTCAGCTGTTCCAAAAAAAGGACATTTCCTGAAGGCGTGGTAGTATCTATCTGTCCCTTCTCCAGCAAACCCGATCAACTCATTGATCGTCTCCGAGGTAACGACAATCTCCCTATCCAATATGTACGTCTTGATAACTCTCGACCTCCCGGAAAAGTTCATGTTCGCATAGCATATGCGAACAATTCGTTCACAGATATCGCCCCTTACACTGTATACCCCTTGGAGGCCGATTCTGTCGAACATCTCCTGTATTTCTAAGGACTGGTCTTTGAAACCATAACTGATCGGTGTAACGAATCTAGCTGGAATTGCTCTTCAAAAGCCGCGCTACGAAATTCAGTGGACCAAAACTCCAGCTCGTTCGACCGTGGCGGCCTCACTGGCCAGTTTGACGGTTCGGCTTATGAAGACGTTGAAGTTGCCCGACATTCCGGAGGTCCACTCTTTCGCCTAATAACTAATCTCTCAGCCATTTTCTTATAATTTTTGATAATTATATGCCGATTTGAATAATTACTGCAAATCAAAAAGACAACCGGTTAACCAATTTGAATACTAATTCTCAAAGATCTTTAAAAGACGTATAAAAAGAACAAGAATCATTCAAACTATAACAAACAATCAAATCAAACAAACCGAATCAAACAAATCGAACCAAACAACTCGAACCAAACAAATCGAACAATCGAACAAGACAAATCGAACAATTCATAATCGAACCAAACAAATAGGGTCGGATTTCACAAATTTTTTGGATAAAAACCAAACTAAACAATTCAGAATAAAAAAAGTAATAACCTGAAGCAACCAAACAAATCGGGTCGGATTTCACATATTTTTTTAGATAAAAATCGCACCAAACAATTCAGAATAAAAAAAGTAATAACCTGGAGCAACTTTCGGTCGATTTTCTACAAAAAAAAAAAAATCGCGAGTGTCGAGAAGAAATCGTCGTTAACGGAGAGGAGAGCGCGCGAATGAGCTTCGGGAAGCTCTATGTTATGATATAATCACGAGATCGGACGCACTCGGCGTGGGTGACGGATGCACTCGGTATATAAGAATGCGTCCGCTGACGACAACAGACAGACTCTCAGAGAGTCCGTCCGTTTGCTATCATGTTGATCCAACGTGCGTTCGTTTATTAATGCACGTAAAACAGAACGGACAGACGGTGTAGAACGAAGGGTGAACACCCCTCAAAGTGCGTCTGATGTTATGTATCCGAGTGCCACGTCGCTAGAGAAGAACGGACGGACGATATTTTTCGAGAGTACACACCGCACCGTCTGTGGTAAAAAATATAAATGGACAGACAGTGTTTTGAAAGGGTCCGTCCGTTCTCTACAACGAACGGACTCCGTTTTTAAGAGTGCGTCTGTTCTACAGCAAAAATTCGAGAACAAACGGTGAAAGGACGCACGCTAGGGTTGGATTTGTTATGTTTTCCATATTTTAAAGTTTGGACCATTAGAATTGATAATTTAAGGTTTAAAATAAACAAAACTTATCCTTTAAGATTTAAAGTGGTAATTTCCCTTAATTTTATGTCTGTTTAACCGAACCATTCAATTTGTTAAATGTAGTTAGTTTGATGTTCGAATTGACGAAAAAAATTATACAGTGTTTGAATTGAAAACACTTCATAGATCAGTATTTTATTTTATCTTTATCCTTAAAAATAAAAATTTGACTTTAATTAAACAAAATAAAATTATAAGGTCTAAGTTAAAATTAACTATAAATTAAAGGAAAGAAGACGTGATAATATCCAAACGACGTCGTCCAATTCTGTAAGCAAGTGAAAAGGAGATCTTGCCGACACGACGCACACCGAAATCCCACGTAGAGATACCGAATATCTCATTCTCAACTCACACCATCTAAATACCGGCTGATATAGGAAGAGACTAGGAAAGGGTATAGCTCAGAGCCATTGACCGGCGAAGAGAAGAGGCTTTGAAGCTCGACAATGGGAAAGAAGGCTGTATTGATCGGATGCAATTATTCGGGAACTAAGGCTGAGCTCAAAGGCTGCATCAATGATGTTAAGAGGATGTACCAGTGTCTCATCGATCGCTACGGTTTCTCCGAAGACGACGTCACAGTCCTCATCGACACCGACGATTCTTACACTCAGCCCACTGGAAAGAACATTCGCGCTGCCTTAGCGCATCTGGTCGGATCGGCGGAGGCTGGGGATGTTCTCTTTGTTCACTACAGCGGACATGGGACTCGTCTTCCGGCCGAGACCGGGGAGGAAGACGATACTGGCTACGATGAGTGTATCGTCCCTTGTGATATGAACCTCATCACTGGTCCATTTCTCTTTTCCTTTCTCCTCTTTTATTTTTTATTCGATTTCGTTTCTGTTTGGATTTCTGGATCTTTCTATTTCTCTTCATCGATTATGTTGAAATTAATTCAAAATTAATAAAGGCCGAATCTGCTGTATGTTGGCTGTAAAAATCTTTAAAACCTAATTTTAATGTTCTTCCTATTCATGTAATTGACATCAAAATCCACTTTCCATAGCTTTACGGGTCGCAGTGCCAACGAGCAATAATTTTTTCTTCTGATCCAGTGTGTAGAAATTAGAAAGTGAATTAATTCGAAATATGCATTCGTTTCATTTCAATCTGTTATTTGTGATTATGTTTTGAAACAGATGAGGATTTTAAGGAGTTAGTAGAGAAAGTACCAGAGGATTGCCGTCTCATCATCGTCTCAGATTCTTGCCACAGTGGTGGTCTCATTCAAAATACCAAAGAACAGATAGGCGAGAGCACTAAGCGTCTTGACGAGCAGGAAGAAGAACCATCCTCGCATTTTGGATTCAGGAGCTTTCTGCATCAGACTGCCCAAAGTGCTTTAGAGTCCCGTGGTATACAGCTTCCATCTGCACTGCGTCATGTTCATCGCCATCATAATCCCGATGAAGAAGAATCAGCCCGAGAGGTTGACATTGGATATGAAGGGGGAGGCTATGTCAAAAATAGGTCACTTCCTCTCTCCACTCTCATTGAGATCCTGAAGCAGAAAACAGGGAAAGACGACATAGATGTGGGGAAGCTACGACCAAGCCTGTTCGATATATTTGGGGAGGATTCCAGCCCCAAGGTGAAGAAATTCATGAAGGTCATCATGACTAAACTCCAACATGGTGAAGGGGAAAACGAAGGTGGTGGTTCTAGTGGGATGTTTGGAATGATTGGCAATTTGGCCCAGGAGTTCTTGAAGCAAAAGCTAGAAGAAAACAATGAAGACTATGCAAAACCTGCGATGGAAACTGATGTGGGGGGTAAAGAGGAGGTCTATGCAGGGGCAACAAAGCGTTCATTTCCTCATAATGGAATTCTGATCAGTGGATGCCAAACTGACCAAACTTCAGCGGATGCCAGCCCCTCTGGAAATTCAGCAAATGCTTACGGTGCTCTGAGCAATGCAATTCAGACCATACTTGAAGAATCAGATGGCTCAGTTACTTACCAGGAGCTGGTTTGAAGGCCAGGGATAAACTGAAGGGCCAAGGCTTCACCCAGCGACCTGGTCTCTATTGCTCGGATGACTATGCTGATGCTCCTTTCGTTTGCTAATGTCTTCAATGGTGAGTCATATCAGTTTAACAATAAATATTACGCATATCCACTCGTTTGGAGTTTGGTCTGGTGTGTCTGTCTTCTGTTATTGTTGTTGTGCATCGTGTAATGGTTTGAGATTTGAGTTTTGAGCATCACATATAATGTCTTTTATCTTCATCTTCGTTGCCAGTGAAGTTTGAATCACGTATGTCTCGTAATTCTTATTCATATTTGATACAGGAGAACTGGTGTGCTTCCCTTCATTCTCTGTGATTGCTTTTAGGTGAGTCATTAGGGGGCTGGCGGCTGCTAAAATAAATGAAACTAGACTAGTTCAATTTTTAGGATCATACAAGGTGATAAACTGCATTTTGCAAACATGTTTTGATAACAAAGCATTTGCATTGAACAAATTTGTGACATAATCTAATCTCAAATAATATTTTGGGTGAAATATACTTTAGTTAGTCCTGCATGTCAATTTAGTTCAATATATTTTCAATTAACTGGTGTGATCATGTAAAAGTTTAGGATTCCAAAATTCAGAAGTTAATTTTGAAATTTTTCAAATCAACACAGTCAAAACTTAATCTGTGATTTTAATCTTAAATCTCTCAAAATCGAAGTGAAATCCGATTCGAAGCTCACTCAGTAATCAATATCCTCTGCAAACTTGATCGAGGAATCGGTTGTGCTGTTATATAGATAGAGAAACCCGTATGGTTCAGATGTTCAGATTTTCAACAGAAAATCTGAATGAATCTCTCAGCATTTAGAGGGGAGATTCTGAATCTCCCTTATAAATTGAGAGACTCGGTGAAGGGGAAGAGCACCAAAGCCCTCTTTCTCAAGTTCTTATTCAGAAAGGTTCATACTTTGCCTCCCTTGGTCTCCGATCACCACTCGCTGTCCAAAACTGATTGGGGTTCTCTAAGAGCTTCGAACAAACCTCTGTCGAAACCCTTATCTGGCCAAGATCTCCTGCAACACTCCAATGAACCACCTTTTACACGAAGTCGAGCTCTCCGACGTGCAGCAAGTTCGACCGAAGAGAGAAACACGCTCTCTGTGTTTCAGTCGAGGGAGAAACACGAGGAAAACTCGCGAAGGGAGGAGAAAGAAGAGGGTTCAGGTTTTTTTCTTTAAAACCTGAACCAGTTCACTTAAAGGCGGTCCAACCGAACCGGACCAGGTGAACCAGAACAGGTCCAACTAAACCAGACCCTACCCAATTTCGACCAGAATTACTGTCACGATTTGGGAGAGAGCATAACAGAAATGCCAGGTCAAACGATCAACCTCGGGGAGATCCACCGTTTAACATAAAGTTGAGTGCAGAAGTTTTTAGCACCGAACCAGAACCTCCTCAAAGAAACAAAGATAGAGTACAAACAATAGTAGAAATGTGATCCAAAAATACCAGGAAAAATATTACTGGTATTTTTGGATCACATCTGCTATCGTTTCTCGTACCGATTATTTAAGTGGAGTTCCCGTCGAATTTATTTATTATTTTTCCCAACAAGTGATATAAGAGCCTAGGTGACTTCTTTAAATCTAGTATGCTCTGTGGTTGCGGTTTTTAAATTGATCTTCCACATCAGAAAAATTTTTAGAAGTTTTTTTGGTGGGAAAGATTGAAATCAAAAAATTCAACGACAATAATTTCTTTCTGTGGAAATTAAAAATGAAGGCGCTATTGCGGAGAGATGGTTGTGCTATGGCCATCGGTGACAGGCCTACGAACGTGGAAAACGAGAAATGAAACAAAGCTGATGAGGATGCAATGGTCATTTTGCATCTCACTCTAGCAGATGGAATGTTGTCAAGTATATCAGAAATGGTAACGGCAAAACAGATCTGGGATATGCTGACAAAATTGTACGAGAAAAAGTCGTGGTATAATAAAATTTTCCTGAAAAAAAAATTATATACCCTTCAGATGTCAGAATCTACAACAGTGACGGACCACGTCAATATTCTGAATACATTATTTTCTCAACTTGTAGCAATGGAGCACAAAATTGACAAAAATGAAATAGCTGAACTTTTATTTCAAAGTTTACCAGATTCATACGATCACCTCATCGTAAATCTACTCAATGGTAGTACAAAAACAATATTGATGTTCAATGATATTGCAGCTGCCATTCTTGATGAAAAAAGTAGGCGGAAAAACAAGAAGCAATCCTCTATGGCGGCTTTATCAGTAACGAGAGGGAGATCAATGGAACGTGGGGCCTCTGGAGCCAACACGTTAGGAAGATCTAAATTGAGAAGTAAAAAGGGCGTCAAATGCTATCATTGTGGCAAGACAGACCACATGAAAAATGATTGCTGAAAATTGAAGAAAAAACAAGGCACGAGAGGTGCTAAAGAAGAAATGAAGAGTACGACTGTAGCTGTCTCTGAGAGTGAAGATGTGATTGTATGCGAAGATGCTGTCAACCTTACGATGAATGAATTATGTTGGGTATGTGACTCTGGACCATCTTACCATGTTACTTCAAAAGTAGAGTATTTCTCATCTTATACTGGCGGTGATTTTGGCATTATCAAAATGGGGAACAGTTACGTTTCCAAAATAATTGAAAAATGGGACATCTGTATCCAGACCAACACAGGATGTAAGTTGGTGCTTAAAAATGTCAGACATGTTCCAGATATTATACTGAATTTAATATCAGTTGGTGTTCTTGATGAGACTAGTTTTAAGAGCAAATTTGCTGGCGGAAAATGAGAGCTCAACAAAGATTCGCTAATCATAGCAAAATGAATCAAAGAGTCTAGCTTGTATGTGACGCAAGTGACTGTGAAGGAAGCATCAATAAATGCTGCACAAGATGACTCATCCATTGAGTTATGGTGCAAACGGCTTGGTCACATGAGCAAAAAAAAGACTTCAATTGCTTGGCAAAAGAGGTTGTTTGTCACATCTCAGAAATGAACCTCTGTCAAGTTGTGTTCATTGTTTGGCGGGAAAACAACATAGAGTTTCCTTTCAGAAGAATTTTGCATCAAGGAAGCTAGACGTGTTAGAAGTTGTTTACTCAGACGTCTGTGGTCCCATGTCAACAAAAACGTTGGGAGGTGCTCAATACATGGTCACATTTATTGATGATCACTCAAAGAAGGTTTGGGCTTATGCACTCAAGACCAAAGATGAAGTGTTTGACATTTTCAAATAGTTTCATGCTTTCACAGAGCGAGAAACTGGAAAGAAGTTAAAATGCATTCACACTGACAATGGTGGTGAATATATGGGATCATTCGACAAATATTGCAAGATGCACGGGATCAGACACGAAAGATCTGTTCCAAAAACTCTTCAACAAAATGGCGTTGCGGAAAGAATGAATCGAACTATCGTGGAGAAGATAAGATGCATGCTATCACATTCAAAGCTTCCCAAAACATTCTGGGGAGAAACAATGAATACTGCAGTAAATATCATCAACTTGTCTCCATCAACACCTCTGAGTAGAGAAGTGTCAAACAGACTATGGACAAGAAAATACGTTTCTTATAAACATCTAAAGGTGTTTGGATGCATACCATTCGTCCATATTCCTAAATATGAGAGGTCCAAGCTAGACAGTAAAGCTAAGAAATGCATATTCCTCAGTTACAGAAGTGATGCATTCAGATATAGGCTTTGGGATCCAGTTGACAAGAAACTTGTCAGCAGCCGAGATATTGTCTTATTTGAAGATCAGCCTATATAAGACAAGAAGATAGATGTCGCTGATGAGCATCGCGTAAAAGTTGGTCTGAAAAAATCAACTTTTGACGGGGGAGATGCTGGAGAATCCAATGATCAAGCAACTGTTGATGTTGACTATGGAGAAACAGAGACTTCTCCTGAATCAGTTGCAGAACCAGAGTTAAGGAGGTCAACAAGAGATCGTCGACCATCGAGAAAATACTCTGTGAACGAGTATGTGATGATCACTGATGGCGATTAATCTAAGTGCTATAAGGAAGCTATGGAGCATCAACAAAGAATTGGTTGGATACGATGCGAGATGAGATGAGATCATTGCATGAGAACCATACTTATGAGTTGGTTCAGCTTCCAAAGGGGAGAAAGACACTCAAAAACAAATGGGTATACAGACTCAAAGACGAAAATTCACAACCAAAGTATAAGGCACGACTGGTTGTAAAAGGCTTTGGACAAAAGAAGGGGGTTGACTTTGAGGAAAAATTTTCACCAGTAGTGAAAATGTCATCCATACGAGTGGTACTTGGATTAGCCTCAAGCCTTGATTTGAAGATCGAGCAACTCGATGTGAAGACTGTCTTCTTGCATGATGAATTAGAAGAAGAGATTTACATGGAACAACCAGAAGGGTTCTTTGTTAAAGGAAAGGAACATCTGGTGTGTAAATTGAAGAAGAGTCTGTATGGATTAAAACAAGCTCCAAGACAATGGTACAAGAAGTTTGATTTCTTCATGGGAAGTCAATGGTACAATAAAACTTCCTTAGACCATTGTGTGTTCGTGAAAAAAATCACGGATGGTGCATTTATAATCCTCCTACTTTATGTCGACGACATGCTGATTGTGGGCTTAGACAAATAAAATATTGTTAAGTTAAAGAATGAACTTAACAAGTCTTTTGCTATGAAAGACTTAGGATCGGCGAAACAAATGGTTGGGATGAGAATCACTCGTGATAGGAAGAATAGAAAATCATGGCTATCACAAGAGAAATATATCCAGAAAGTTCTCAGCCGATTCAATATGGATAAGACAAAGTCGGTCAACACTTCTCTTGCTAAACAGTTCAAACTTACTTCTGAACAAAGTTTTTCCACTGAAAAAGAAAAACCATAAATGCAGAAAATTTCATATACCTCAGCAGTTGGTAGCTTAATGTATGCCATGGTTTGTACGAGACCTGATATTTCGCATTCTGTTGGAGTAGTCAGCCAATTTCTAACAAATCCAGACAGGGAGCATTGGAATGCGGTGAGGTGAATTTTTAGGTATCTTAAAGGTACTTCGGAATTCAGTCTGTATTTTGGAAGTGAGAAGTTTTTGTTGGCAGGCTATACTGATGTAGACATGACTGGAGACATTGATTCCAGAAAATCAATATCAGGGTATTTTGTTATTTTTGGAGGGGGAGTCGTGTCATGGTAATCTAAGCGACAAGGTTCAGTTGCATTGTCTACGACAGAAGTTGAGTTTATAGCGGCTACAGAAGCCTGTAAAAAATTTTTATAGATGCAAAAATTTCTGACATAATTGGGTCATAAACAGGATAAGTACATTTTGTATTGCGACAGTCAAAGTGCTATTCATCTGAGCAAGAACCCGAGCTTTCATTCGAAGTCAAAGCACATAGATATCAAGTATCATTGGATACGAGATGTGTTAGAGAACAAACAAGTGTATCTTGAGAAGATTCTCACGGATGACAACGGCTCAGACATGATGACAAAGTCATTGCAAATGAATAAGCACGAATTCTGTGAAAACTCAGCAGGATTGGAGATACCTCATCATAAGTCGGAAGGGGGAGATTTGTGGATTCCCTCATTATAATGAGGGGACCATCATTAAATGAAGAAGAAGAAGTTTTCTTCTTCTTCTTTCGGCGCCCACCTTAATTTAAGGGAGGTGTGTTTTTTTTTTAAGTTTGTTTTTTGTGACAAACTTCCCTATAAATATGGAAGTTCTTCAGGTAGAAAAACCATTCGAAGAAAAACGAGAAAAAAGAAAGAAGAGGGATAGAAATTTTTTGAGAGAGAGAAAAGAAAAATGTGAGAGAAAAATATGTGTGGCGCTTTTGTGCACAGTGAGAATTCTAAGAGTGGTGATTTCTCTTAGTGAATATTTTCTAGGATATTCGATATCTATAAAAATATTGTAAATCCTATTTTTCATAGTGAGATCTTTCTGGACTCGGTCCCCATGGTTTTTTCTCGATTTGGGTTTTCACATAAAATTCTCGGTGTTCATTTTGGCATTATTTCTCTTACTTCTTGACTGTTATAATTTTACGGCAGTGGAAAAATATTCCTGATATTTTTAGATTATATCTGCTATCGTTTCTCGTATCGTTTTTTTAAGTGGAGTTCCCATCAAATTTATTTATTATTTTTCCCAACAGAACCCACCGACGAGACACCCAGTGAAGAAGGATGACGCAGGCAGGCTGGAGAAAAAATTTCCTTTACAATTCAATCCCCACTCCAACATCATAGAAGATTGCACCGAATGATCCCACTCCCAGGAATCCTTGAGAAGTTTACAGACGTCATAAGAGGAGTGGCATCGGTCAGCGGCGAGAGCGAGTGGAGTACAGTGCCACGGTGGAACGACATCAGTGAAGATGCTGATGAACGTCTATTGAGAGTTGAAAACCCATGCGAACGGGATGAGGACAGCTTGAATGAATTGAGCCCACCCCAACTCTCCAATACAAGCTTCAATGGCGGAATCAAGGGATGGGACGGGAGTTTCGGACTCATATGACTCAGTTTGAATGAGAAGGCGAGTTGAACAACTCATTCCCCGATTTTGATGAGGCCTAGAGGAGCGAGAGGAGAAAATTGAGTAATAAATAAAATACATGCATGCCTTTGGACAATCATTTATAGGATGTTTGATTTCACGTTAATTTTGTCACGTGTTAGATTCTACCCAATGATACATTATGGGGAAAAATGGTAACACGTGCTTTATTTTGGTAGTTCATAACTTATGCCACTGACTTCGAATTGTGCATTTCTTACAATAATATGAGGATAAGACATACATTTATTTTGGAACCTTACCCAGTTATTTTATGACCCTTTTTTCTTTTTAATATATATATATATATAAATAATATGGATTTAATAACTGATCATACTCTACTCTCTCTGTCCATGTGTAGGCTTGAACATGTATCCTCTCTTTTTGTCTCATCTCCCACTGATGCTTCGTCTTTCTCCTCTTTTTCATAACTCAGAGAGAGAGAGAGAGAGAGATTGCATTCTTATCCTTCGCGATTTTCTTTTGTAGGTAAGCTGGAAAAGTCTCTCTTGTAATCACTGTCGGTTCTGGAATCTTTCCGTCCGAAGGATTCCGTGACGGTGAGGTGGATGGGCTCCAAAGCGCGGAGGATGTCGCAAATGTGGTGCCCGCAACCATTGACGCCTCTGATAGAAGGTCCTCATCCGGATATGCAAGATGAAGGCAGCAAGAAGGAGAGTTCATGGGAAGTTTTTCGCGAATGGTTTCGAAGTCAGAAGACCAATTCCGGCTCCGCTGGTTTTTCCTCCCCCTCTTACGTCCCTCCGAAGATACAAGACCTGAGGCTTTTGCTCGGCGTCTTAGGCTGTCCCCTCGCCCAATTCCTCTACCATGCCGGCCTGATCCAGATCCATCCGCCATAAATGGCCTCAAGAAACCCCTTTTAATTGCCTTTCTAGGTTTCACTCAACTAACATTTTTCTTACCTGAATCTTAAAAAGAAAAATAAAAAAAGGAAAATTCTATCGCGCACTACATAATCCAACAATACTTGGCGGCAACGGGATGTTTAAAGCAACAAAAGAGTGCGAAGAACATGTACGCGTCGGGGACGGTGAAGATGATGTGCTGCGAAACAGAGGTTTCTTCAGGTAAAAATGTGAAGAGCGTTGGAACCAGAAGTGCTGCTTTGTGTTTTGGCAAATGGTTCCTGATATGTGGTCTCTAGAATTGGTCGTCGGAGGGAACAAGGTCGTCGCCGGGAGCGATGGCAAGACTGTCTGGCGCCACACGCCGTGGCTAGCACACATCCAGCAAAGGGCCCACAAAGACCCTTGCGCCGTATCATTCAGGTAAGTCACCTCATAATCCATCCCAGCTTAGGCTAATCCCTGCCGAGATGAAGATGAAACTATAATCCCAAGAACAGAAAATAATTGTCGTGATTGGCTGACAATGATGAAGAAATTGTCCCACGCTTTACCCTACATTACATGTTCTTTCTGGGAATCTGTGATCTTGCGATAGTAGCATATGGTACACTTATCGTCGGAGTGACGTCATATTCTGTAATTCAGATCACTTGATCTTTGGGATTCGAGCTTACAGTTCTTTAAACTAGTTGTGAATGATCTCCCAGTTTCACTTTTTCCTTTTCCCCAAAACTTTTTCTTTTTGCATTCTGGTGAACGAATCAGGATTTATTGCATTACGCCCCTTACCTTTTGCTTCCTTTTAACTGTGTTCATACTAATTTATCCAGCCATTCACTGCGCAGGCCTTAGATCCAAAGAGAACAGCCGGCCAAAGCGCATTCCCTGGGGGAGAAACGGATAGGCGGCGGCGACTGCTTCGTACTGAAAGTATCGGCAGATCAAGCTGCCGTTATGAAAAGAAACGAGGGGCCGGCGGAGGAGATGAGGCACATATTGTCCGGATACTTTTGCCAAAGAAGTGGCCTCCTTGTATACTTGGAGGACTCTAACTTGACTCGAGTTCAGTCGGTAGACAGTGATGAGGCCGGGTACTGGGAAACGACAATTGGAAGCAGTGGGGAGTGCTAAGACGTTGATGGGTTGCTTATTGCCCACCAAGGCCAATCAATCGCCACCGTTTTCCGGTTCGGCGAGACGTCTATGCAGCACAGTATGACTAGGATGGATGAAATTTGGACTGTTAACGAAGTGGTCTTTATCAGATGAACAACTGTATGCATGGGATCGTGTAAGCAAGTTTTTTTACATTTGGACTCCTTTGTGCTATACTGTATGAAAAAACTCAACATTCGGGCCCTAGAAAAATTAGAGCAGCACCAGCAGAGTAATTAGTGGCCCAGCTACGTGCATGGGTGTCTTTTCTAGCACATGCTTCACTAGCCACCGAGTCCAACTATGATTTATTATAATATTAATGCTAAGTTCAATCAATTATTTTATTCTATAAATATACTTGATGATTGATATAATTGATGTAATGAATTAACTATGTATAATAATAGAATAAATATAGTATTATTCTTACTATAATGTACTGTATTAACCTTTAAAATTACCAACTTTTCCTTAATTTAGACATTTTTCCTTTTCTTCCTTCTCTAGTCCACCTTCTTTCTTGTGCTTCTCGTCTATTTTTCCCATCTACAACATGTTCCGTAGCATAAATTGAATCGAAGAAAAAAGAGAGAGACTAGATTTCTCATTAAATTCAATTGTAATATGCAAATACAAACCCAAAATATAGGGTTAAAACCAATATAAACTCTAAAATATAAGGTTTATTTAAATTTCTCTCTAAACTATAATCTTTAACAACTAAAACTTTAAAGTATAAAAAAATTAACAAATAAAACCCTGACAGAGGGCCGATCTCGGCCGATCTAAATTTACTCTAATAACGGGGAACCAATCTATAATGAACGGGCCCCCGTTCTGTCCAACGCTTATTTGACCAATATTCTATCAAATAGACGTAAAAAATTATAATACATCGTACAAATGTCGAAAATTCACGAAACTTTCCATATTATCTTCCCATATATGGTGAACAATGTGGTACAAATTTTAATAAAATCTAATATCCTGTAATATGTTTTGAATCGTTCAACTAAGATCGGGGGTTATCACTCCCTACACCAGGAGGTAGTGACCACCCGTTCTCTACAAAATACTTACTCAACGATATCAAAATTTCTATAATTTTTTACCATATATGTAGCATATAATGGAGAGATAATCTGAAAAATTTAGTGATTTTTCAATATTTTTATGATTTATTATAATTGTTAAGAAATATTCTATAAAATAAACATAAAAAATTATAAGAAATCGTACAAGTATTAAAAAATCACAAAATCTTCCATATTACTTTTCCATGATATGTTGAACACGTGGTAAAAATGTCAAAAAAATTTGATATCGTTTGATATATTTTTTATCAAGAACGAGTAGTCTCCCCTGATCTCACTCGAACGTGCTAAGTGAGATCTGGGGGTCGATTTTCGAGATGGACCTCCCGCCATGATTTTATTTGTTAATTTTTTGATATTTTAAAGTTTTAATTATTAAGTATTATAGATTATGAGGTAATTTAAATAAATATCATACTTTGAGATTTATAATAGTTTTAACCCCAAAATATTCAAGTAAAAGCCTAAGTAATTATTATTTCACAAGATTTTAGCTTTAAAATTGAAGCAGCAAGGATAAGGTTGATGTCTTAACATGGGTCTCGCTGTCTCTCTCTCTATCATACTGATACAAAAAGAAAGTAAATTTGTTCTTGGGGAATTCGTAAAACGAAGGGAGATGTATGGTTAAAAGTCGTAGTTCTTATTAAGATGTGACTGGAGAGGGAGAAAGACAAATATGGGCAAAGAAAAAAGGGTCATGCACTGTACTTGAAGCAAGCAGAATCCAAAGTTCTAGGGTAGGCCGCTAACTGGCTAGCTGAGCTGCAAAATTCTAATCTATGCGCCTGCATCGATGCCAGTGCAGATTTGAATAGCTTTTCCTCGTTAGATTTACACATGATTGATTACTATACACAACCTTACCCATGATTGACTCTCTCTCTCTTTCTCTATATACACACACACACATGAACAGGCAGTGTCAATGGCCTTTGAGTGTAGATTTCTCCAAAGACACCAATCAAGAACAAGCATTTGTCAGCTGTCATTCACCTCCTTTTGATGCCAAATGAGTTCTCTTTATCTTTATAAACTATAATAACTAATATGTAGAAGCTTCCTCGATATCTGCACTCGTGGGAGTGCGTTTTATTCTTCCATCCCTTTACGCTTTCATCTCTCTCTCTCTACGTCAAGATTTTCTGCCTGTTTGCTGTAGAGGAGAGCCTAAACATTTTTCTCTG
>CM039504.1:4312751-4355345 GCA_022432975.1 Begonia masoniana
GCCGCATATGCAAAATCATTCGGTAGAGTGACAACTTCTGTGCACGATATGTGAGATTAGATACTCATTATGACAATATGAATGGAGTGACCAATTACCTCTCTTCCGGAGCAACCTATTGAGACCCTAATAGCACTCCCAGAGGGTGGGGACAACGATGAGCCGACGGCGACCAGTCAGAGCTTAGAGTTATTTATTTTTCCCTACATTGTTAGCTTATTTTATGCATTGAATTTGTGACATATTATTTAAAGTTAGTATTGTCGTAATTTATGAACATTTTCGATGTTTAGTTATACAATCAGAAATTTCTTATTTATCATTGTAAGTCAGCCGTTATGCCGGCCGGTTAAGCTCGTTGGGCCGGACTCGGGATCGGCTCGTTAGGCTCGTGACATCGTGAGCCGGCTCGAGTGGAAATTTTTTGCTCGGTCGTAGGCTCGGAAAGGCTAGTAGGCCGGCAGGCTCGTTACTCGGCTCGTTTGGTCGCAGCTCGGTGAGACGAGACTTTCCCCGACTCGGATCGGCGCGAATTCGCTCGTTGACATCTCTAAATATAATTGCTAAAAACTACATATCCTTGTTCAGTTAGTATATATTCTATATTTGCAGGTCGCTTGTAGGATTTCTCCATTTCAATTTTGATTAGCAGTGATTAAATGAATATAGGAAAATGTGAATGCTACATATAACGATTCCTACCGATGTTTTCAAATCCTTAAATCTCGGATGAGTACTCTACAACAACTGGTTGCGGCAGGGTAGTAGTCTAAGTTCATTCATGGTTATTTTTTATAACTATTTGATCTTCAATATCATATATAATTAAAATAATAATTAATACGTAAATTTTCCCAACATATATTATAAAAACAAGATGAGGTAGTTTTACTTACATGGACGTCATGTTGACATGAATACCTCTATTTGCTTGGAAATGATACGTTCTTTTTTTAAATAATATGCAGGCCACCGCCATTTTAGGCGTCAATTAAAATGCAGAGGAAAAACAAAGTCATAATAATATCAAAATCTCTTCGAATGGCAGTATCGTAATTAAAATCGAAAAAATGTCCATGAATGAAGAACATGGAAGCCTCCAATTCCCGGCTGTGTTTATCCGGTTGGATTGATTGTTTGGAAGGGCAAATCAGGGAAATCAACGTCCCAAAAAACCACGGAAAAGTCAATCGTCTTTCACACGACGCACGGAGAGGAGAGTTTCCTGGGTAGCCGGCAGATCCTACTTCTTTCGCTTATTTGCATGCTTTATTTTTTAAAATATAATAATTAAAATAATAACTACAATATAATTAATGGGATATTCAAACCCTTCTACTGCAATAGTATATGATGATTTTCCTTAGTTTTGAAGTTATTTCTCTAATCTCTCGTCCCCATCTCGTAGTTTAATGATTAAAGCTTTTTCCTTTTTTTTAATTTATGGTAACCTAAGTTGATTATCTCAAAATGGTTGTTAGATGTCTCATGAAAGAATTGACAATATAAAGTGACGAAAATAATTCAAACCATAAATTAATTAATTTAAACAAATTGGTTAGTCCGCCACCGACGCTTCCCACAAGCAACCCTTTACTATGTATATGTAGCAACTTTAATCCTACTTGATTTCAGCTGTCGAGACCTATCTCTTTCTAATATAACATATCAATTTTTTTTTTTTTTTTTTACTTAACATCATATATTTAGACAATTCATACAATTAAGAATAAAAGGAAAGAAGAAAAAGATGAAACATTTAAGAATCACCGTAAACTAAGGTAAAAATACCGTGTAACTTTCTCTGATTGATATTAATTTTATTTTTTATTCATTGATGTGATATTCATTAGTTATCTTAATGAATAATTTATTTGTATAACATATTAATTACACCAAACTAATTAGTTACACATTGATGTATAAAAGAATTAATAGATAAAATCATAGATGCTGAAGATGTTTTTTTTTTTTTCCAATGTCTAATATATATTATGGTTATTGAAAGAATTTTTGTGGTCTTGGCTTCCATCAACAATGGAATTATGATTTAAAAATAAAGCTGGAGTTACAAATATTTTAATGAAAGATGAAAATTACAATTAATTAAAGACATATTCTACCATAAATGATTTAGGGTAGAAACTAGAAACTAGAAAGCGACCCCACATGCAGATCCCTAAAGAATCTAGGAAGCTTTTTAAATACAATAAACGAAAGGACCAAATGCAAATAATAGTAGATAAATCAACCCAGAATCAGTCAGCTGGAAACCGACTGTTTTCGGCCGGAATTTCGCCCTCTTGCTCATAGAAGACGCAAACCAAAGCTCTTCCTGTGTCAATTTTTTTTTTTTGCAGAACTGGTTTTTGTAACTAATCGGAAAAGACGATTTTTCTTTTTACTGGGAAAATCTGGTACACGAATTGGGCCGACTTGAGCTTCAAAACTTTCGGAATTCATCGGCATGTTTCGGGAACGGGACGGTCAAAAAAGGAAAATGTAGTCATCAAGATGATTGAGATGTTGAAGAAGGGCGTAGACAAAATTACAAAGACGAGGTCTTTTCCATCATGGAAGGAGGAATTTCAAACTAACGAAAGGGAAATTCTACCTCAATGGCAGGGTTTACTGTTTAGGATCGTTGTTCAATTCCCATGGAGGAAGACAGCCGTTGTAGTGGGAGTGCAGAAACAAAGAAGACATTGAAATTTTCTTAACATGGAGTGAAATTGATGACAAACTACTCCAGCGTCTCCTCTTCTCCCTCTCGTGACCTCGGAAGTCAACGCCATGGCGGACTGCCGATGTCGCCGGAGCTTTCGGGAACATGCACTTACAATGTGATCCTGCAAAAAGGAAATTAATGAACAAGGAAAGATATGTTTCCAAATAAAGATATCAAACATAGATATCGCAAAGAAAGAAATACCTATTCTGGCAAGTCGATTTACCCATTTGGGTAAAAACTATCTTCAGACTAGAACAATTAATCAATCTATCACTCAATGATTCAAATAGTATGAAATCGCCATTTTCATCCATGGCACAAATGGAAGCAACGATCAAATTTGAGTCTAAATAATCTTTCAACCTTGGAAAGATGATGTGTTACGACCTATTTGATTCATGATTGGCAAAACCAACGTTGAATTATATGAAATTTGACCAAAAAAAAAAAAAACAATTGAGATGGAATATTTCTTTAACCCAAAGCCAACGAGAGGCTTGAAGTATGATGTATTGAAAAAAAATTACATTAAAGTCAAATTTTGAATGATCTAACCTCAAAATAGGAAAAATGTTTGATTTAAATACTATCAGTCTCCTTTTCTCAGAGATCGGTGGTGGTGACCCCCACACCAAGGGGTAGTGACCTTTCGTTCTCGATAAAAAATTATAATAAACGATATTAAATTTTATTGAAATTTTTACTACATGTTTAACATATCATTATAAGATAATTTGGAATGTTTCGTGATTTTTTAACACTTGTACGACTTATTATAATTTTTGACGTTTATTTTATAGAATATTGTTTAAAAAATTATAATTAATCTTACGAGTGTTGAAAAATTTTGTTTCGTAATTTTTTAACACTTGTACGACTTATTATAATTTTTGACGTTTATTTTATAGAATATTGTTTAAAAAATTATAATTAATCTTACGAGTGTTGAAAAATTTTGAAACTATTCAGCTTATCTTTCTATTATATGTTGAACATGTAGTAAAAATTTTAAAAAAATTTGATATTGTTTGGTATATGTTCAAGAAAATTTAATTACCCTCAATTAAATTTTAAAAAATTGATACTGACTGATTATAATTTTTTCTTGCAGCAACATTACCATTTAAGGATGGTTTGTACTTAAAATTGTGTCCTTATCTATCATATGTGTCAACACAACATCTTTTCACCTTGTTTGAAAATGCCTGAGAACCAAATAATATATATATATTTTTTTTTTACTTATAGCGACTCAATAACATAATTTGACAACTGAATAATCTGATCTGATCTGATACTTTGTTTTACGCTAAAATCTCAACTTGTTGGAAGATTAAAGTGTTGATTATTTCTCCATAAATTGACCATATTATCCTCGCGTAAATATTTCGAAAAAAAAAAAAAAGAATGGGAAACTAAATTGAGGTGTAATGTGATTTTCAGTTTCCAGTACGTGAATTCTCATGGAAGCACTTAGCACAGACCTTCTTTTGAATTTTCAATTCATAGAAACAATCAATAGAGAAATCATTGTCAAAAACAAAAAAAGAAAAAAAAAGTTCGACCGTGACATTAGATAGTATAATAATATAAGTCTAAAACACCAAGTCTGTCCAAATTAAGTACTACAAGTCCTCACCAAATTAAGTACAGGAATAAAATATTAATTTCACGACTCGTCCCAAATAACATTATTAAGTTTCAGATTGTGACTTACCTCCAAGTTTGCTAGATCGTGTTTGACTTGGCCAACCAGAGGATGAAGGTGCGCCATAAGTATTGAATTGCTTACTCCCCTTAGATCTAGAAGTCACTTATGCAATTTACTTAGGGCAATCAAGCTTCACATGTCCAAAATCCCCATAATAATAACACTAAACCTGCCAAGATCCTCCTTGAGAAGCTCGGTTCTCACCTTTTTCTTTCTTTAATTTCCAAAATTGACATTTTTGTAAAGCTAATTCAGACTTATTTTGTTCACTATGGCTCCGCTGCTACTAGAAAAAGAGATATTTTTGAAGATAACATAGCAATCAAGAGAGAGAATAAGAAAAGACCATAAAAAACAGGTTAAGAAAAAGTTTTCAATTCAGACTTACGTTCGCCCAGCATGACCAAAAGGAAACGATAAGTCAATCTAAACTTCTTATAAAAAATTAATAAACCACTTGTAAGTTTTGAAAATGAAAAATCCAAATAAAATTAGTGAGGTGCATATTTGTCAAACGACATAGACATTCCCAACACCGTATCTGAAAAACATATGGACGCCTACAATTGTTTTTTATATGTCAATGACTTTGCGTTCTTCAGTTTATCGGGAGAGAATTTTTCATCTTCTTTCTACATTTCTTCTTTCAACACAACAATTTCCCTAAAAAAAATTACCAATAGATTTGTAGGTGTTGTATATTCAGGGAATTGTCGGAGTTTTTCCAGGTTAAAACAATATGTTTCTTCTCTCCTTGGTTTCGCATATGATTTTGTACCTAAAACGATTCAAAAAGTAACTTGAGCCCAAAATAAAGACTCATACGAGGAAAGGGACGAAACATCGTGACATACATGAGGATATACATTATATATGATATTATCCTACGACAATAAATATCACTGTCAAGAGTTGGACGTCGGTGAAGAAGTGGATGGTGTTTCATGGAAGGGGATGATATGAATTTGATAGAGCATCAGATATGTTGACGCCACGTAAAAATACATGATTCACGGCGTTCTTTCAAATCTACCAGAAGAAATTTTAAAAACAAGGAGAAACGATGGAGCTCCAGTGGTATTCCCTCCCATGGAGCGCAGAATATCAGAAACTTGGAAGAAAAATATTTCAAACACGCATATAAAGTCCCTTAAAAGGTAAACAGATACATTAAGTTTACAGTCGAACGGGAAGAAGAAAAGAGAGCAAAAGGAAGCTCCCCCTTGTTCGAACGCTGTTTCATAACTTCACACGCATAAAAAGAAAAGCAAGAAAGAAGATATTATCTTCTGCAAAACGAAGAGGTACGGAGTAATCTTCGAGCAGTGGCCTGTTTAATCACTGTTTGTTTTGGGGTGGGTTCCATTGAAAGCGAGGAATGGAGCTCGGAAAATTGAGGCGAAGTAGCCGAAGATGGAATCCAGAATCCTTTTCTTAACAGACTTTCTCTTCGCCGGAATCAGACTTCCGACTTTAGCTTTGAAGCCCCGTTCTCCTTTCTCCATCGCCATTTTTCCTTCTGTGTTCTCCTTCAAGTCCAATCCCGTCGTCTCTCTGAGACTCTCCTCTCTGCTCTTCGTTCTAGTGTCTCAACGACTTATATAGCATTGCGGTGGGGGAGGAAGCTCGCAGGAAAATGCCATCATCTTACAATTTCATATTTTCTTCAAAAAATATCCCCAACTATATTTTGCTAAAGATTTTCAATTTTCACTCTCACAAAAAAATAATAATAATAATGCAGCCAACCGCCATATTTAGGCGTCAATTAAATTGCCGAGGAAAAACCAAGCCATAATAATATCAAAATCTCTTCGAATGGCAGTATCGTAATTAAAATCGAAAAAATGTCCATGAACGAAGAATAAGCAATCCGTGTCCGTCAAGTCCCAGCCGTTGTTTATCCGGTTGGGTCGATTGTTTGGAAGGCCAATTAAGGGCAAATCAGGGAAATCAAAGTCCCAAACACTGCAGAAAAGTCAATTCGTCTCTGGCACGGAGAGTATCCTCGGTAGTCGGTAGCTGGGGTTCTACTTCTTTCGCCTATTTGCATGCTTTATTTTTCAAATATAACAAGTACAATAATTTTCCTTTATGGTGGCATAAGTTGATTATCTCAATATGGTTGTTAGATGATGACAGCGCCTCATGTAAAGTAAGGTGTATTGAAAAATTCAATATATATTATGGTTATTGAAAGAATTTTTGTGGCCTTGTCTTCCATCAACAATTGGATAGAGAACAATCGAATTATCATTTAATGAAAGATTAAAATTACAATTAATTAAAAACATATTCTACCATAAATAATTTAGGGTAGAAACTGGAAAGTGCAAATCCCTAAAGAATCTAGGAAGCTTTTTAAATACAATATATGAAAGGACCAAAAAATGCAAATAATAATAATAGATAAATCAACCCAGAGTCAGTCAGGTGGAAACCGACTGTTTTCGGCCGGAATTTCGCCTTCTTGCTCATAGAAGACGCAAACCAAAGCTCTTCCTGTGTGATTTTTTTTTTTTATTTGCAGAACTGGTTTTTGTAACTAATCGGAAAAGACGATTTTTAATTTTACTGGGAAAATCTGGCACCCGAATTGGGACGACTTGAGCTTCAAAACTTTCGGAATTCATCGAAAGTTTATCGTGAGAGAATTTTTCATCTTCTTTCTACATTTCTCCTTTCAACACAACAATTTTCCTAAAAAAAAATTACCAATAGATTTGTAGGTGTTGTATATTCAGGGAATTGTCGGAGTTTTTCCAGGGTTAAAACAACATGTTTCTTCTCTCCTTTATTTCGCATATGATTTTGTACCTAAAACGATTCAAAAAGTAACTTGAGCCCAAAATAAAGACTCATACGAGGAAAGGAACGAAACATCGTAGGATATACATTATATATGAGAATATCCTACGACAATAAATATCACTGTCAAGAGTGGGACGTGGGTGAAGAAGTGGATGGTGTTTCATGGAAGGGGTTGATATGAATTTGATAGCATCAGATATGTTCACGCCGCGTAAAAATACATGATTCACGGCCTTCTTTCAAATCTACCAGAAGAAATTTTAAAAACAACGAGAAACGATGGAGCTCCAGTGGTATTCCCTCCCATGGAGTGCAGAATATCAGAAACTTGGAAGAAAAATATTTCAAACACGCATATAAACTCCATTAAAAGGCAAACAGATACATTAAGTTTACAGTCGAACGAGCAGAAGAAAAGAGAGCAAAAGGAAGCTCCCCCTTGTTCGAACGCTGTTTCGCAACTTCACACGCATAAAAAGAAAAGCAATAAAGAGGATATTATCTTCTGCAAAACGAAGAGATACGGAGTAATCTTCGAGCAGTGGCTTGTTTAATCCCTGTTTGTTTTGTATGATACGGGGGTGGGTTCCATTGAAAGCGAGGAATGGACCTCGGAAATTGAGGCGAAGCAGCCGAAGATGGATTCCAGAATCATTTTCTTAACAGACTTTCTCTTCGCCGGAATCAGACTTCCGACTTTAGCTTTGAAGCGCTGTTCTCCTTTCTCCACCACCATTTTTCCTTCTGTGTTCACCTTCATCTCCAATCCCTTCGTCTCTCTGCGACTCTCCTCTCTGCTCCTCGTTCTAGTGTTTCGACGATCACTTATATTAGCACCATTGCGGTGGGGGACGAAGCTGGAAGCTCGCAGGAAAAACTCTCTTTTTCCTCGGATACAAGAAAGGATATTCATTCCCCTACAATTACGAAAAAGCCATCATCATATAATTTCATATTTTCTTCAAAATATCCCCCACTATATTTTGCTCAAGATTTTCTATTTTCACTCTCACAAAAAATAAAAAATAATAATAATGCAGCCAACCGCCATATTTAGGCGTCAATTAAAATGCAGAGGAAAAACAAAGTCATAATAATATCAAAATCTCTTCGAATGGCAGTATCGTAATTAAAATCGAAAAAATGTCCATGAATGAAGAACATGGAAGCCTCCAATTCCCGGCAGTTTGTTTATCCGGTTGGGTTGATTGTTTGGAAGGGCAAATCAGGGAAATCAACGTCCTAAAAAAAAACGGAAAAGTCAATCGTCTTTCACACGACGCACGGAGAGGAGAGTTTCCTGGGTAGCCGGCAGATCCTACTTCTTTCGCTTATTTGCATGCTTTATTTTTTTAAATAAAATAATTAAAATAATAACTACAATATAATTAATGGGATATTCAAACCCTTCTACTGCAATAGTCTATGATGATTTTCCATAGTTTTGAAGTTATTTCTCTAATCTCTCGTCTCCATCTCATAGTTTAATGATTAAAGCTTTTTGTTAGTATTGTACACTGTACACATCTAGTTAGAGTTGTACTAGTTTAATTGAGCTTGTGGATGCCATCTACCTTAGCTCTGATACCATGTAAGGTTCTGTTGCAGGTGAAGAAGAAGAAGAAGATGAGGAAGAAGATGAAGGAAGTGGCGGCAGAGAGAGGAGAGATTTTGAATATTGTGTTTTCGTAGTGTAAGAAGTACAAAGCTATTTACATGTATAATGAAGAGGAAAAAGGAATGATAAGACGTATACTAGACCTCAACTAAATTAGTACAACTCTAACTAGAAGTGTACAGTGTACAATACTAACACTTTTTCCTTTGTTTTAATTTATGGTAACCTAAGTTGATTATCTAAAAATGGTTGTTAGATGATGGCAGCGCCTCACGAAAGAATTGACAATATGAAGTGTATTTTGTCAGATGACCAAAAAATAATCAAACCATAAATTAATTAATTTAAACAAATTGGTTACTCCACCAGCAACCCTTTACTATATATTGTTCGTAAATTAGTAGCTCGAGTAGTACCAGAGATGGTGAACCTTTGGTTATGAAGGCTAAGAGCCAGGGTTCGAATCCCTGGGGAGGCAAAAACTCCCCTCAAACCAGGTGGAGGGAGAAGATCATGAGTACACGTGGGACGGTTGGATTACCGCCACGTGGCAATGTCGGTGGGCCTGTGGGCCGGATTGCACGGGCTGGGCCAGAGGAACCTGGTTAGTCGTCACAGGTGACCCCCACACCGAGGGGGAGTGACCTTCCGTTCTCGATAAAAAAACATAGCAAGTGATATTGAATTTTCTTGAAATTTTTACTGCATGTTTAACATCATAAAAAGATAATTTGGAAGGTTTCGTGAATTTTTAACACTTGTAAAACTTATTATAATTTTTTACATTTATTTTATAGAATATTATTTAAAAGATTATAATTAATCTTACGAGTATTCAAAATTTTTGAAACTATTCAGTTTATCTTTATATGATATATTGAACATGTAGTAAAATTTTTTAAAAATTTTGATATTATTTAGTATGTGTTCAAGAAAATTTAAATACCCTAAATTAAATTTTAAAAAATTGATAGTGACTTATTATAATTTTTTCTTGCAGCAACATTACCATGCAAGGATGGTTTGCACTTAAAATTGTCAACACAACATCTTTTCACCTTGTTTGAAAATGCCTGAGAACCAAATAAATGTTCTTTTTTTTTACTTATAACAACTCAATGACATAATTTGACAACATAATGATCTGATCTGATCTGATACTTTGTTATAGGCTAAAATCTCAACTTGCTGCAAGATTAAAGTGTTGATTATTTCTCCATAAATTGACCATATTATCCTCGCGTAAATATATATTTTTTAAAAAGTATAGGAAACTAAATTGAGGTGTAATGTGATTTCCATTTTCTAGAAAGTGAATTCTCATGGAAGCACTTAGCACAGACCTTATGAATTTTCAATTCATAGAAGCAATCAATAGAGAGATAATGTCAATATTGTACCAAAATCTCTTATTGATTCAAATTTAACTTGGAACAACCGTGACTGAGCTGAAAAACTATAAAATCCTAACATCGAACAGTGAAAAAGAGATATTTTTGAAGATAACATAGCAATCAAGAGAGAGAGAATAAGAAACGACTATAAAAACAAGTTAAGCAAAAATTTTAAATACAACACCAACCATTCAAATCGACGTATCAATTCAGACTCACGTTCGCCCAGCACGACCAAAAGAAAACGACAAGTCAATCTAATGATAATAAACTTCTTATAAAAAAATTAATAAATCATTTAAAAGTTTTGGGTAAAGTACAATCTGCCACCTACGATTAAGTGAATAGAACAATTTAAACCCTAAACTCATATAATGGACAAAAACAACTTTAATGTATTGATAATGGACAATTTATCTCATACCGTCTTATTTTTCGTTAAAATAACGTGTTTTTGTCTAGTGATTTATTTTAGGGTAAATTCCAAAAAACACCCTGAAGTATGGGTATTTCTCGAAAAAACCCTCGAACTAAAAGTCGTCGCAGTCAAAAACTCAAAGTTTTAAAAACTAACAAAAAGACCCCTGGCGGCCCCCCGCATGCCCCCCGAATTCACATTCGGGGGGCCGAATTATTTTCGCGGCCCCCCGCATAAAAAGCGCCTCTCACGTGCGCTGCACGCCAATATTTTCGGGGGGCCGAACCAGAATACCGGCCCCCCGCCCTCCACGGGGGGAAGATGCGGGGGCCTCTGACCCTCGCTCACGTGCGCTGCACGTGAGAACATTTCGGGGGGCCTTACATCTGGCACAACCCCCCGTTTTGATGGACGTTCGGGGGGCCGCGAATCCGATCCGGCCCCCCGAATGTCCTTCCACAGATCAATTATTGATATGTGGATGGACATTCGGGGGGCCGGATCGGATTCGCAGCCCCCCGAATGTCAAACCACAGATCAATAATTGATCTGTGGATAGACATGCGGGGGGCCGCATAAGATGTGTGGCCCCCCGCATGTATTATTTGACACGACGCGGGGGGCCGCGTCGAGATAGCGGGGGGCCGAATTCCTTTATTATTTAAGAAACTCGGCCTCCCTTCGAAGAAAGCAACAAACTTTCTCAAGAAAATTTTCTTTCCGCAGTCTAATTTTCTCAGTTTTAGCAAGGACGATGGATTCTGATCCCAATCGATGGTTCGAATTAGACGAGGAAGTAGATAGTGAAGCCTGAATGAATTTGTATCCGGACGATGATCCTCCACATGGTGATGATGGCTCGGATGAAAATGAACAAATACCGGTGTGTTCGACATCCAGAACTCTAGACGATCAGCTGGAAACACTGGTTATGTTGGACGATGAAGAGGTAGAAAGCGTTCAGGTAAGAGAAGAAATTCATATGAAATTTTTTGTTACTAGGGAATATGCAACTTTAAAAGAGCTGAAAGATGAAATAAAAGATTATTCTATAAAACACGGATTATGGATAAGATTCGTTAAAAGTGATAGTAGCCGATTGAGGGCTAAGTGTTCAGAAGGGTGTGAGTGGCTTTTGCATGCCTCGCAAAAGCAAGCTGAACAAACCTTTCAAATAAAAACTTTGGTCGGTACTCACAATTGTGTCAGAATAGTTGAGAATAAAAACGTTAGTGCAAAATGAGTGGCAATCAATTACCTGGCGAGGTTCAAAAGTCACCCTAGGTGGGACATATCTTCCATTGTAGAGACAGTGAGGGTAGACCACAGATGTCATTGTAGGATCGAGATTGTCTAAGAGAGGGGTGAATTAGACTTTTTAAATTTTAATTACTAGTCAGCCTAATTTCTCCCTTGATTAAACTTATAGATTTAACATAAGTAATCAAATAATGTAAAGAGAGAAAGAGAGAAATTCGACACCAGTAATTTTTACGTGGTTCGGCCAAACTGCCTACGTCCACGCTTCAAGGCTCACCCCTTGAAGATCCTTACCCTTTTCCTCACGAGAATAAAACTGATCGGGATTCCGGGCTCCGATCAACTGCCTTTACAGATCTGGATTGAACTTCACGGGCGTCAATCCACTGCCTTTACAAATATTTTGAGTTTACAAAAATAAGCACAGACTACACTCTCACAAAATTGAATCTCAAGTTAGGATTGAGAGAGGTAGAGAAAATACAGAGTATTATCACTTTCGCAGATTAGGGCTTAAAATTCAAATTCGCAAAAGTTGTATCTTCGAGCTCTAACCTTAGCTTAAATACTCTGTCTTCAAATCGGCTTGACTTCAATGCTCCTTATCCAATAATAGAAACTTTGTTACCGTTGGAGCAGCAATCGTACACATGTAGATAGCCGTTGCACCTGAGAGTGCTGTTCGTCGTCGCCATTAAAGTTCTGGAGTTAATGCTGAAAACGACGTCACTGTAGCTTCGCGGCTATTTTGAAGTCTGGTGGAAGAAGCTTTAATTCAATCGCCATGTCATCGGTATGTGTTGCTCTAAAAGTCCATCGGTATATGTAACTTAAAACTTATCGGCAGATGTATACTAAACTTCATCGGCAGATGAAACTTGAAAAATCATCGGCAGGAGTATACTAAACTTCATCGGCAGATGAAACTTGAAAAACCATCGGCAGGAGTATACTGAACTTCATCGGCAGATGCATCTTCAAACGCCATCGGCAGATGCAAGTCTTGAACTCCATCGGCAGATGCAAGTCTTAAACTCCATCGGTAGATGTTGCTTGGCAATACCATCGGCAGAAGTAGTTCTTTTCTTTGTCGTTTAGCAATCGGCATGAGCAGCTTTGAACGACTTTGTCTTTTGTCGTTTAGCGATCGGTATGAGCAACTCTAAATGTCATCGGCAGGAATAACTTGAAAACACCATTGGAATGTATCCTTTTAACAATTCATCGGCAGATGAAATTTTCAGCCCTGTTTTACTTATTCATTCCTGTACACTTAACCCGATTCATTAGATAACTAAAATACTCTTTTTAAGAGTATTTCCAAGAGATTAAAAATACCAATGCATATACGATATTCTCATTCAATTACAATATAAACCATTAAAAATAAAACACATCATCAAAAACATATTTACACTTAACCCGATTCATTAGACAACTAAAATACTCTTTTTAAGAGTATTTCCAAGAGATTAAAAATACCAATACATATACGATATTCTCATTCAATTACAATATAAACCATTAAAAACAAAACACATCATCAAAAACATATTTAGACTTAAACTTCATTTAAGTCAACAATCTCCCACTTTTTGATGATGATAAAATATAAATTTGATTAATTAAATGTTCTCCCCCTTAATTCAAGCTCCCCCATAGTAAGTGCATATAATCCATAAACATACATATAATCCAGATTTATACCAGAGTTTCAAAAAATTATATGCAGGTATCCAACATCAATCTATCAATTTCCTCCCACATTGACATTATAAAAAACAGGCAGAGAGACAATAGAAAAAAATGGTTTCAACACAAGGCAGAAAAAGCATCAGAGTAAGTGTATTAAAAAAAATGTGTAGACATTCAATCAAGTCTGTTATTTAAAGAGAGCTACAAAATGATTCCAAAAAACTTGGCTAATCCAAGTAGACACATCACAGTTTGAATTAATATAAGCATTGACAAGTGCAGGAAGTGAGTGTATGTCAAGAGAGATGGGAGGTGGAGAAGGCACTAGTTCCAGACATGGAATAGTGGTTAGCTGAGGAGCACCAGAGGTAGAAGGGCCTTGATACACCACCATGGCCATACAAGGAGAAGACTCTGGCTGAGAAGCAGCAGATGGATAGGGTCCTTGATAGACTACCATGTCCAGACAAGGAGGCTCGACAGAGAGACCAGCAGAGATATCCATTGGACTGGCTGGTGCAGGAGAAGGCTCATGAGAAAGAGGAGTATGGAATTCAGCCTCCTTGTAACGCCCGGATTTTCGGATCTTAGGATTTTCTAATTTCTTAGGTTATTTTCGTAAATAGCAAAATAAGTCCGTTTTGTGAACGGTGAGTTTTGTTAGAACTCTAATATTAAATTGGAATATTTGGAGAAATAAGAAAATTACGGAAAAACCAAATTGATAGACTAATTAAAGAATTAAGCATAGAATTAATAAAGGATTATTATTATTATTATTATTATTAATAATAATAATTAAAATCAACTGAATGGTTAAACCATTCAGTTGATCTCGACGAACCCGAGCCCGACGCCGAGAGAGAGAAGGGAGCGCGACCCTCCGACGAACGACGAACGCCGGCGTTCTCCGGCCCTCTCCGACCAGACGGCGACGGTGTGCAAGCTCCGACCATCCTCGCGCACGAACCGAACGGTATGCCTCCTCCGTGCCCTGTTTTCGTGCTATTGGTGGCCGTGGATCGTTGAGCTCGATTGAGCTCCGATCGCCGGCCAAATTGTGTCACTTCCGGCGTGGGTTTGCCAACCCTAGGGCCGGCTATTAATGCTTGGCCGTGGAATGCCCAATTTGGGCAAAAATCAGTGGATGCCGATTAGGGCAATTCGGTTTTCTTAAATGGAAACTTCAATTTTAGGTTAGTTTATGTTAATTGGATGTTAGGAGGATAGATTGGTGAAGAAATTGATGGAATTTGACGAAAAATCAAAAAGTGAAATTTCGGGAATAAGGGCAGTTTCGGGTTTTGCCTAAATTGACCTAGTTCCGGTCATTTGTTTTAAAATTCCTTTTGGCAGATTAAAATAGGTTATTAGAGGAGTACGTGGCCGCTGGAATCGTTTGATTCCGATAACTGACGCAAAAGTTATGCGCGTTTGAGTTTCGGGTCGGTTTTTACCGAACCCAAATTAGTGGCCCATTTAATTAGGTTTTAATTAGATTAGTCTAAAAATAGTAGTTTAAGATTTTTTTAAGAAAATAAGAGTTTAGTTATGCCCGAACGAAATGAGTTAGAGTTTTAGAAGAAATTGTCTTAACTCGGGATTTCGTTTAGCTTTGAAATTATGATTTAGATTAATACTAACGACGTACTATGAAATGTCTTAGGTGATCCAAACTCTTCAAGGACGGTGCTCGGCAAAGCTAGGACGCCAGGTAAGTGGATGTTAGGTTTCCGGCCCTTAAGGCCCTACATCGTGTCAACGCTAGGTTTTTCTATTTGGATGATGATTTTCTGATTGTGGGGTCTTGAAGTGTCGGGTAGCCTAGGATTATTAGTTAATTGTTGTTTGTTAGGTTCGTAGTGATTAAAGCATGTCTATGTATGCCTATAAATTGTTTGATGATATGTCTTGATGATATGTTATATGTAAGTCCCTCATGCATCATGTTTTGTTCAAATGTCATATGAAATGTCTCCATGTATGATTATGTAAAGGAAAATGTAACGATTAAGTGTGGATGGGACTGTATGGCCAAAAACAACAAAACTATTGTCACTATCCACGAGTTGGATCATGAATACGGCCGAAAGGACTATGTACACGCACTTGGCCTACTTCCCTGGCACGATGCCCACCTTAATCCATGTCAACGAAAAGAAAAGAAAAAGAATAAGAACAAGTAAATGAACATGTTAAATGAAAAGTCATGCATTCATGCATACGTCATTATAGAGCATCCCTTTACTAAGCATTAGGCTTAACGTATATGTTGAATGATGTAGGTGACAGGTGTGAACTCGATGACAAAGAGTAGGCGGTTGATGGATGGTGCTCGTGGCGACGGGGTGTGTTTTGGCAAGGTTCGATGACCACGGTTGTGCTCCGGGCAATTTTGGGTAATTGATGTAAACTTGTTTTATGTTAAAAACGTGAGGGATTTTAGAATATGTAGAGAAGTTTGATGTTTAGGAATCGTAAATAGGATGTAGGCTTGGAATTGAGTCGCTTTGAATGTTTTGGTGACGTGTTCGTTTTGGTGATGCTTTAAAGAGATTCTACTTTTATTATTAATGTTTGTTTTGAGGATTCGATTCGTTTTGATTAAGAAAGAGAATGAAAATGTTTAAGTATGTGGATTGATTGGTTTTGATAGAAAAATGTATGAAGGGTTGAGTTTGATGTAAATGTAGATTGTTTAGAATGTGAAGTCTTTATTTTGGAGAATATACTGGAACTGTTTGGGTATTTTAAACTGTTTGGTTGTTTTAAAACAGGTAAGGATACGCTCGATTTTTAGAGCGATCCACGCAGTTCGATTTCTCGAATTTATTAGAAATTGTAGGTTAGATTAGTGTTCTGTTTTGATGATTGATGAATGAGTGGTTTTAAGGGATTTCAATGATCCGAGACTTCGATTTAATGGTTTAGAAGTCGAAATGTTAGGAGTGGTTTGAGAGTTTAAAGTCAAGGTTAAGTTATGGTTAGTTTATTTAAGGGTTTTGGGAAATGTTTAAAGTAGAAATGAATAAGTTTAAGGTGAAAATACGAGGGCTTAGGTAATGATTACGTCACGGCAAGTCCGTGGCGGCCCTGATCGGATTGGGGTCGTCACAATTATGGTATCAGAGAGACGGAGTTTTAAAAGCGAGTTCTGTGATATGCCTACCAAAAACACACCGCCGCACGAGGACTCTCCATCGACTGTAAGTATTTAAGTTTAAGTTTAATTCATAGATGTTTATATTATTTTGTCTTGTGTTTGTATTGTGTCTAGGAACAAGAAAATGCCGAAAGCACCTAGACAACCTGAGGAGAATCTCATTAGCCAGCTTATAGACATAGTGCACCGACAATCAGAACAGATAGAGATTTTACTCAGCCGAGATGGGAATGGTAGTGGACAAGATAGTGTTTCATGGAACCGAGGTAGAGAACAAACTAGGCAATTTCAACCTCCAACGCTTGGTGGATATGTTATGGATCCGAATCAGGTTGAGGGGTCCCTTGATGATTTTCCGTCACCCCTAGTCAATGAAAGGCCACCATCAGCGAGGGACATTAAGAGGCCCAACGATTCATCGATAGTACAGGATAGGAGTAAACGGCCCCGTGGAGCTCGTCAAGCTCCCCGATGCTCTACGTGTCTGAAGAATCATTTCGGGGAATGTAGATTGCATTCGGACCGATGTTTTAGGTGTGATAGGATAGGTCACAAAGCCAGAGATTGTCTAGGGCCAAACAGGAAGCTACCGAGTGGTCCCTCAGGAACAGTTGCTACGACCGAAGATAGGGAAGCTGCCCAACCAAGTGTGGTTTCAGGTATGATTTTATTTCGGTAGTCTATAGAATGAAGAACATTAAAATAGAGGTGTAGTTATAGTAAGAATTTACTAATAAAATGTGTAAAATAGATAGAAGTAGACAAAGGGATGGAAAATATTAGGTGGGTGAGTTACTAGGTGAATGGGATAAAAATGACGATAGATCGAATGCAAGACGACGTAAACTTTGGAGAGAATAGTTATGCATTAAGATAGGTAGCCTGACCTTGATACCGCTAGTACCTTTAAGTGAATAAGAGGACGTAGTAGAAACTCGTATATCTTAGGCTCGAGCTAAGTTGGAGTTATTTAGATAAAGACATTTTCTAGAGTTTAACTTAAGTAGACTATCGAGAGAGTGAGGGACGTGTTGCTTATTTTTACAAAGAGATTGGAAATTTAATAGATAAGGAACAATAAGAGATCATCCGAAAGACCATAATAGGTAGTTGTTCTTTATGAAAGAAGTATCGTCTTAAAGAACAAATCAGAGAAGGACAGTTACGGATGCGTGGTGAGATCACGGCCGACACTATAGAGAAAAGAAGACTTAGTAAAGTGAAGAGTGACCAATAAATAGTAGATGCGTTAGACATTTAGATGCTACTTAACCTAGAGACATAAAGTGAAGTATAAGGGTTAGGTATTAACTTGAGACGCCTAAAAAGTGTAGCGAATCAAAAGAGAGCTTAACACCTTAGATTGGAAGTCATGTTTACGGATTTATTGTATCCCGTGCATTGTTAGAAGGATGATGAATCGACGAGAGTAAGTACTAATTATAGAAATTGTAGTAAGAATAAAAGATAGGTGGTTAAAAATCATGGACCAGTCGAAATTTAGCCACTAAGTAGTAATTGAGGAAATCAAGGGAATGAGATCAGATTGGGCGAGCTAGAAAGCTTGGCCTGTAAGGGATAAAGTGAAGGCCGATTCATGTGAGAGTTTAAGGAAATGAATTTGATCACTTAGATATTTGCCTGGAGACTTGAAAATTGATAGGGCTTGTGGTACGAGCTATGATATGCTTCGTTCCATTAAGGGTAATGGATACTTCTAAGTTTTGGGAAAAATAGAAGGATAAGATTTAAGAACTTTAGAAGATTTAGATTAAGGTTGTAGGTCTACCTACAACAAGTTTGCTAACGAGAAAATTGTTAGACAAATTATTGTGAATAAGCTAAGGAGAATATTTAGAACCTGATTAGCAGAAATGAAAGATTGTGGACCAGATTGTAAGTTTTGAGGAAGTCCTTGTGAGAGTTTAGCATTGAAATTGGAGCTACATTTGGGTACTTAGAAAGGTGAGGAGAATTGGACTGAAGATGTTAAATAATCTACAACAAGTTTTCAAATAAGAAGGTTGTGGAGAAGAGTTGTTATAAAGAAATCTAGAAGGATACTAGGACCCGATCTTGGGAGGAAACATATGAACTTTCGAATGTGGAGGATGGCTAAATGCCGTCATGTAATTTTTAGTTCATGGATAAGGAAAATGGAGGTTATGAGATTAGGAGCACATTGGATGAAAGGAAGAGAAATTTGCACGAAGACTGTGCAAACGAGCTTGAATGTGAAATTAGAACAAGAGGTATAGGAAAGTTCCGACTCATAGGTAACGTTGAATTGTTTAAGCGCCCATAAGGTGTTGGGTAAATGGTTTAACGAATTGGTTTAGATTTAAGAATTCATTAGTGATTGATGATGACTGAGGTAAGAGTTGTATAAAACGAGCATATTGGACAAAATAGTAGAGACTTAGAGGATACCTTGAGAGCATAAAGGAAAAGATTTAAGTAACAAAGGTTCTGTATAAAGGAATGACATTAGAATAGCTAAGGAAATGTTATGATTGCCCAAGGCAAGTAGGTTTAGAAAATGAGCTTGATAAATTGGAAAGGAGATAGTAGTATAAGAAGAGTTCGAAACAGAGGATTAGGATGAGAGATCTAAGTGTCAGGTCCTTAGTGTTATAGAATTGAAGAAGCTTTAAGGGTTTGAAGTGATTAAGTACGAGTTGTTGTCACGAAATTTGAAGAGTTAGAAATTGAATGAACTTAGCTTGATGAACAAACTAGAGTTGAAGTTTAGTTAAATGAAATTTGAAGGTCTAGGCGACGAAGGGTTAAGTTGAAGTTGATGGATGTAGGAGTAATTGACTTACTAAGTGCGAAGTTAGATGGATTGAAAGCTTTGGAGACATAGAGAACTATGAAGACCCGAAGGGTAAGAGAGATCATAGAAGTGTCGAGGCTAGTGTTACGACATTATTTCTTAGGCGAGGTGAGTAAGAGTAATTAGAAGTTGATCAAACAGCAATTTTGGGGACAAAATTCCAATTAAGAAGGGAAGGATGTAACGCCCGGATTTTCGGATCTTAGGATTTTCTAATTTCTTAGGTTATTTTCGTAAATAGCAAAATAAGTCCGTTTTGTGAACGGTGAGTTTTGTTAGAACTCTAATATTAAATTGGAATATTTGGAGAAATAAGAAAATTACGGAAAAACCAAATTGATAGACTAATTAAAGAATTAAGCATAGAATTAATAAAGGATTATTATTATTATTATTATTATTATTATTATTATTATTATTAATAATAATTAAAATCAACTGAATGGTTAAACCATTCAGTTGATCTCGACGAACCCGAGCCCGACGCCGAGAGAGAGAAGGGAGCGCGACCCTCCGACGAACGACGAACGCCGGCGTTCTCCGGCCCTCTCCGACCAGACGGCGACGGTGTGCAAGCTCCGACCATCCTCGCGCACGAACCGAACGGTATGCCTCCTCCGTGCCCTGTTTTCGTGCTATTGGTGGCCGTGGATCGTTGAGCTCGATTGAGCTCCGATCGTCGGCCAATTGTGTCACTTCCGGCGTGGGTTTGCCAACCCTAGGGCCGGCTATTAATGCTTGGCCGTGGAATGCCCAATTTGGGCGAAAATCAGTGGATGCCGATTAGGGCAATTCGGTTTTCTTAAATGGAAACTTCAATTTTAGGTTAGTTTATGTTAATTGGATGTTAGGAGGATAGATTGGTGAAGAAATTGATGGAATTTGACGAAAAATCAAAAAGTGAAATTTCGGGAATAAGGGCAGTTTCGGGTTTTGCCTAAATTGACCTAGTTCCGGTCATTTGTTTTAAAATTCCTTTTGGCAGATTAAAATAGGTTATTAGAGGAGTACGTGGCCGCTGGAATCGTTCGATTCCGATAACTGACGCAAAAGTTATGCGCGTTTGAGTTTCGGGTCGGTTTTTACCGAACCCAAATTAGTGGCCCATTTAATTAGGTTTTAATTAGATTAGTCTAAAAATAGTAGTTTAAGATGTTTTTAAGAAAATAAGAGTTTAGTTATGCCCGAACGAAATGAGTTAGAGTTTTAGAAGAAATTGTCTTAACTCGGGATTTCGTTTAGCTTTGAAATTATGATTTAGATTAATACTAACGACGTACTATGAAATGTCTTAGGTGATCCAAACTCTTCAAGGACGGTGCTCGGCAAAGCTAGGACGCCAGGTAAGTGGATGTTAGGTTTCCGGCCCTTAAGGCCCTACATCGTGTCAACGCTAGGTTTTTCTATTTGGATGATGATTTTCTGATTGTGGGGTCTTGAAGTGTCGGGTAGCCTAGGATTATTAGTTAATTGTTGTTTGTTAGGTTCGTAGTGATTAAAGCATGTCTATGTATGCCTATGAATTGTTTGATGATATGTCTTGATGATATGTTATATGTAAGTCCCTCATGCATCATGTTTTGTTCAAATGTCATATGAAATGTCTCCATGTATGATTATGTAAAGGAAAATGTAACGATTAAGTGTGGGTGGGACTGTATGGCCAAAAACAACAAAACTATTGTCACTATCCACGAGTTGGATCATGAATACGGCCGAAAGGACTATGTACACGCACTTGGCCTACTTCCCTGGCACGATGCCCACCTTAATCCATGTCAACGAAAAGAAAAGAAAAAGAATAAGAACAAGTAAATGAACATGTTAAATGAAAAGTCATGCATTCATGCATACGTCATTATAGAGCATCCCTTTACTAAGCATTAGGCTTAACGTATATGTTGAATGATGTAGGTGACAGGTGTGAACTCGATGACAAAGAGTAGGCGGTTGATGGATGGTGCTCGTGGCGACGGGGTGTGTTTTGGCAAGGTTCGATGACCACGGTTGTGCTCCGGGCAATTTTGGGTAATTGATGTAAACTTGTTTTTATGTTAAAAACGTGAGGGATTTTAGAATATGTAGAGAAGTTTGATGTTTAGGAATCGTAAATAGGATGTAGGCTTGGAATTGAGTCGCTTTGAATGTTTTGGTGACGTGTTCGTTTTGGTGATGCTTTAAAGAGATTCTACTTTTATTATTAATGTTTGTTTTGAGGATTCGATTCGTTTTGATTAAGAAAGAGAATGAAAATGTTTAAGTATGTGGATTGATTGGTTTTGATAGAAAAATGTATGAAGGGTTGAGTTTGATGTAAATGTAGATTGTTTAGAATGTGAAGTCTTTATTTTGGAGAATATACTGGAACTGTTTGGGTATTTTAAACTGTTTGGTTGTTTTAAAACAGGTAAGGATACGCTCGAATATTTCTACTTCCAAAATATTTGTAAGTGGCAGCTCGTGTTTCCTTGAGATGTTCCCTGTTCTTTGACACCTGTCACATTTTTGAACAAACTCATTAGCATCCTTAAAAAGGGAGGGCCAGTACAAACCTGACTGTAAAACTTTGGCAGCTGTTCTAGTTCCTCCATAATGACCGCCATATGATGCTGCATGGCATTGCTGCAGCACTGATTGTATTTCTTCTTCAGGAACACATCTTCTTAACAACTGGTCAGCACACTGTTTGAAAAGAAATGGCTCGTCCCAGAAATAATACTTAACATCTTTCATGAACTTCCTTCTCTGTTGATAGTCCAAATCAAACGGTATTATATTGCTTACAATGTAATTCACAAAATCAGCATACCAAGGAGTTGAAGAAACTTCCAGTTTTAGTATTTGTTCATCAGGGAAGGATTCTTTAATCATTCCTTCGGCTTGTTGCTCCCCCACCTTCTCCAGACGAGATAAATGATCCGCAACCTGATTTTCACATCCTTTTCTATCGCGAATCTCCATATCGAACTCTTGGAGTAACAACACCCATCGAATAAGCCTAGGTTTAGCATCCTTCTTGGCAACCAAATATTTTATTGCTGCATGGTCAGTATAGACGATAACCTTGGCGCCAATTAAATATGCTCTGAATTTGTCAAATGCAAAAACCACAGCTAGTAGCTCTTTCTCTGTTGTTGTGTAGTTTTTTTGAGCTTCATTCAATGTTTTGCTTGCATAGTAAATGGAGTGAAAAATTTTCTCTTTCTTCTGCCCAAGAACTACTCCCACAGCATAATCGCTAGCATCACACATTAAAATAAAAGGCGAGTTCCAGTTTGGTGCAGCTATTACAGGTGCCGTGATCAGCTTTTGTTTCAGCATATTGAAAGCTTCCAGACAGTTTTCATCGAAGTTAAATGGTATATTCTGCTCCAGTAAACTACATAAGGGCTTTGATATTTTAGAAAAATCTTTGATGAAGCGTCTGTAAAATCCTGCATGCCCCAAAAAGCTTCTGATTCCCTTCACTGTTTTCGGTGGAGGCAGTTTCTCAATAACTTCAATTTTTGCTTTGTCCACCTCTAAACCTTTTGCTGCAATTCTATGCCCCAAAACTATTCCTTCTGGAACCATGAAATGACACTTTTCCCAGTTTAAAACTAGGTTAGTTTCCATACATCTCTTCAGTACTTTCTCTAAATTTTCCAGACAACTCTTGAAAGAATCTCCAACAATGGAGAAATCATCCATAAAAATTTCCAATCCTTCTTCAATCATGTCTGAAAAAATCGCCATCATGCAGCGCTGGAATGTGGCAGGAGCATTACATAACCCAAAAGACATCCTTCTAAAAGCAAAAGTTCCATATGGACAGGTGAAAGTTGTTTTCTCCTGGTCCTCCGGGGCAATTGTAATCTGATTGTACCCCGAGTAACCGTCTAAAAAGCAATAAAAATCCTTACCAGCTAATCTGTCCAGCATTTGGTCTATGAAGGGAAGAGGAAAATGGTCCTTTCGAGTAGCTTTATTCAGCTTCCTGTAGTCCATGCAAATCCGCCATCCGGTCACTGTCCTTGTTGGTATCAATTCATTTTTTTCATTCTCTATGACAGTTGTCCCTCCTTTCTTTGGAACACAATGAACTGGGCTAATCCAGGAGCTGTCAGAAATCGGGTAAATTATTCCTGCATCTAACCATTTGAGTATCTCTTTCTTTACAACTTCCTTCATAATGGGATTCAGTCTTCTCTGCTGATCTATAGTTGCGGTAGCTCCTTCTTCTAATAGGATCTTGTGCATGCAAATGCTTGGACTTATTCCTTTTATATCCTTCACTGTCCATGCTAAAGCTAGCTTGTATCTCTTTAGGACCTCCACTAATTCTTGCTCCTGCATGTTAGACAAAGTAGTAGAGATAATAGCAGGAAATGTTTCATTGGGTCCAAGAAATACATACTTCAAATGTGGTGGCAGCTTTTTGAGTTCCACTGACGCTGCTTCTTTGCTGGAGTGCTCCTTATTTTCTTTGTCATCTTCTGCTCCAGTTAGTGCCTCGAACTGCTTTCTATAAACGCCTGATAATTGTTTAATTCCTGCTGATTTGGTTTCTTCAGAATATTGAAACACTCTTCTTCATCATAGGGGCACTTCATGGCTTTCAAAATATTGAAAGTAACTTGCTGGTCATTAACTCTCATTGTGAGTTCTCCTCTCTGTACATCAATGAGGGTTCTGCCAGTTGCTAAAAATGGCCTCCCTAGAATTATGGGCACTTCCCGATCTGCTTCATAGTCTAGAATTATGAAGTCTGCTGGAAAGATAAATTTATCTACCTTTACCAGCACATCTTCAATCTTTCCTTGAGGGTGGGTGAGTGATCGGTCAGCAAGTTGTAGAGTTACTGTTGTTGGCCGAGCTTCTCCAATTCCCAGCTTCTTAAAGATCGACATGGGCATCAGATTTATGCTAGCTCCCAGATCACAGAGAGCTTTTCCGAAATAATTGTTGCCGATTGTGCAAGGTATGGTGAAGCTACCAGGGTCCTTCAATTTTGGTGGGATCTTATTCTGCAAAATGTAGCTGGTTTCCTCAGTCATAGCCACCATCTCGTATTCTCCCAACCTCCTCTTTTTGGATAAGATGTCCTTCATAAATTTAGTGTAATTCGGCATTTGTTCAAGGGCTTCCACAAGAGGTACATTTATATGGAGTTGCTTCAAAACATCCAAGAATTTTTTAAACTGTTTTTCCTGGTTGTGTTTTTGTAGCCTCTGTGGAAATGGTGGAGGTGGTCTCTGGAATTGCTCTTCTGCATGTCGCTGCTGTGGTGATGCTGCGGGCGAAACTGCAGCATTGATATTAATATCTCCAGAATTAGAATTATTCTCTTCGGCTTGTTGAGGTTTTTCTTTCTCAATCCCCACTTCTCTTTCCTGTAAACCCTCAGTACTGGGTTGTTGTTCTGTTTCTCTTTCTTGGTCATTTTTCTTTGATTTCTCTGCTTTCTGTGGTTTCTCTGGAATCTCCACTTCTCTACCATTTCTTAATATGATTGCTTTACAGTGTTCTTTGCCCGATCTTTGTGGAATTTCAGTATCACTGGGTAATTGTCCACTGTTTCTTAAATTTGCAGATTGTGCTAATTGCCCTAGTTGGGTTTCAATATTCTTTATCGAAGCTGATAAATTCTGCAAAATTATATCTGTTCTTGCAGCATACTCCCTTGCAAAGTTGTCTGGTTTTTCTTGAGTTGCAGGTTTTTGGACTTGCTGGTTGTAATTCTGAGCATAGTTATCCGCAGATCTTGTGGGCATTGCATTGTTCTGTTGCTGAGGGTTCCATTGGAAGTTCGGATGCTGTCTCCACCCAGGGTTATACGTCTGTGAATATGGATTATTGTTTCGGTTATAACCCACGTAATTTGCTGATTCGGGATTCGTCGGGCATGAACTGTCATCGTGGTTCTCCCCACAAAAAATACAAGAGATCTCTCTGGTTACTGGTTGTTGCTGTTTATTCATAGCTTTCATGGCATTCTCGAGTGAAGCTATCTTTGCATTAAGCGCAGCCACTTCATCTACCTCATAACTTCCAGGTGCTCTCCTTGCATGTGTATTTCTCTCTGAAGGCCATTGATAGCTATTCACTGCCATTCTCTCCAGCAGATCGTAAGCTTCGTTAAATGATTTAGAAAGCAATGTTCCATTAGCTGCTGCGTCGATGATTGATCGGGTTTGTCCATCCAACCCGTTGTAAAATGTTTCCAGTTGAATCCAGTGTGGTATCCCGTGATTCGGGCACTGTCTCAGCAACTCTTTAAATCTGTCCCAAGCTTCATACAATGATTCTCCATCCCTCTGTAGAAAACTGGTAATCTCGTTCCTCATCCTTGCATTCCTTACTGGTGGGTGATATTTCATAATAAACCTCTTAGCCAGATCCCCCCAAGTGGTGATGGTATCTGAAGGTATGCTATTTAACCAATCTCTGGCGCGATCCCTTAATGAATATGGAAAGAGCTTCAGTCTCAGGGCTTCTGTAGATACTCGAGGGAAGTTAAATGAATCACTAACTTCTCCAAAAACCTTTAAATGGCGATGAGGATTATCTGTTATAGCTCCAGTGAATTGTCCAACTGTTTGGAGCATTTGAAACATCACAGGTTTCAACTCAAATCTAATGGCCCGAAGGTCAGGTCTGACTATTCCAGGATTAAGATCATTGAGCGTAGGAATTGCAAAATCCTGAATAGGTATATCTCTGTCATCAATTATTCTTTCAGCATTTTCCCTTTCATTTGCTGCATGCGCCATATTTTCTCCCTCAATTTGTTGTTGTTGATTTTGTCTTCTTCTAGCTCGGAATGTTCTTTCAATTTCTGGATCTAAGGGTACAAGATCCTGTGCGTCTTCTTCGTCCGGCATAAATCAATAATATCTGAAAATAGGGAAACAAAACAAAATAAAATAATCGTAAAATAAAATAAAATAATTATAGCAAAAATAATCACAACTAAACAATATCCCCGGCAACGGCGCCAAAAACTTGTTAGTGATTTTACCACTTACACGCAAGTGCACGTGTCGCTAACGAAGTAATAGAATAAGTAAAGTATCGATCCCACGAGGATATTCTAATTGTAATTAAATTGCTATAAAAATCTTATAGAAATATTCAATTGATAAATGAAATTAATTATAAATAAAATCAGAATGATAATGAAACAAAGTAAATAAGAGTAAACGAGGTAAAAACGATAAATAAAAGCCTTGGCTAGGATCGATTTCTTCATTACAATGATTTTACACTGATGCTATGGTAATGCTCTGCAGCATTGTCTAAGAACAGCAAGAATTAAATAATTCTAGGATTCTTTCGAATTGCCTAGATAAATTCAAATTAGAATTTCCTTCGACTTTGAATGAATGTAACTAATATTGAATTTTCTATATGCTCTATTCTTATCGCCAATCGAATTAACGTTAACTACCTTGTAACATATTAATCCAATTAATCAATCGTGCATCTTAATATTTATATTTACCTGTCGATAAAATATAAACATGAAACATCAAACTATCTGTCGATATGAATTGAATTATATGAGGAATATCACGAAAGATTGTTCCAAACAAAAATGCATTAGCAATGCTACAGTATTAATCACAGAACAGCAAGAATTTTTATATTTCTAGGGTTCCGTCGAATTGCCTAGATAAATTCGTTTTAGAATTTTCTTTTCGATTTTGAAAAGACAAAAACTCAATCTGAATTTTCTTGTGAACCTATTCTTAAATGCCAAGTAGATTAATGTTAGCTATTTTGCAACACTTTTAATCTATTCAATTTCTCATGCATCTTTAATTCCTATTTACCTATCGATACAATAGGAATATGTGAAATCAAAATTGTCTATCGACATAAATTGAATTAAGCAATTAAAATCATGAGAAATCATTCAATGAAAAATACGTAGCATTCATAGATCAGGCATAAAACATGTAATGAGTACTTTCTCTCCTAACCAAGAATTAAAAAGTTAGCTACTAGACATAATTAAATAAAACTAAAAGTAATAGTGTTCATAGAAAAATAAAGCATTAAAAATAAAAGAAGAAGGAGAGTCTTCAAGGCTCGGCGTCGGAGGTCTTCTCCCAATTGTGTGTTCTCTACCGCCAGACTCCACACCAGAATTATCCTTGGAGCTCTCTGCCACGCCATCTTGTTCCACCAACTCTTCTTGTTTGTTTAAATTTTCTGCTTTTTGTTGCTTTTCTGTAATTTCCAGTTCACTTCCATTCCTCAATACTATGGCCTTGCAATATTCATTTTCTGATCTTTGTGGCATTTCTATATTGCTTGGTAATTGTCCTGCTGTTCGTGTGCTTAAAGATTGAGTCAGCTGCCCCATTTGTGTCTCAATATTTTTTATTGATGCAGCCAAGTTCTGCAAGATTACATCTGTCTCAGCAGCATATTCTCTGGCGAAGCTGTCTGATTGTTCTTGATGTATCGAAGTATGAGCTGGCTGTGAGAAGTCTTGAGTGTAATTTTCAGCTGATCTGGTTGATGCTGTGGCATTTTGCTGCTGCTGGGAATTCCACTGCAAAATTGGATATTGTTCCCAGTTAGGATTATACGATTGAGAGTAGGGATTGTCATTCCTATTATATCCAACATAATTTGCAGATTCCGGATTAGTGAGACATGAATTTCCATCGTGGTTCTCCCCACAACACATGCATGAAACCTTTCTTGTTGACGGTTTAGGTGGTCTATTCATTTCCTTGACCGCATTTTCCAGCATAGCAATCTTTCCATTTAAAGCAGCCACTTCATCTGAATCATAAACTCCAGGTGCCCGCCTCGTAGGGTTAAATCTTTCTGAAGACCATTGGTAGTTGTTTACTGTCATCCTTTCCAATAAATCATATGCTTCATTAAAGGATTTTGATAAAAAGGTTCCATTTGCTGCAGCATCAATGATAGATCTTGTTTGCCCATTTAATCCATTGTAAAATGTTTCCAGCTGAATCCAGTGTGGTATTCCATGGCTAGGGCATTGTCTTAATAATTCCTTGAATCTCTCCCAAGCCTCATACAGTGACTCGCCATCTTGCTGCTGAAAACTGATGATTTCATTTCTCATCCTTGCATTCCTCACTGGCGGATGGTATTTCATGATAAACTTCTTGGCTAACTCTCCCCATGTAGTGATAGTATTTGATGGGATGCTATCCAACCAATCTCGTGCTCGGTCTCTTAAAGAATACGGGAAAAGCTTAAGCCTTAATGCCTCAACTGAAACTCCAGGAAAATGAAACGAGTCGCTCACTTCTCCAAATGCTTTAAGGTGACGATGAGGATTGTCTGTTACCATTCCACTAAATTGTCCAATGGTTTGGAGCATCTGAAACATGACCGGTTTAAGCTCGAATCGAGTGGCATATAATTCTGGTCTCACAATACCAGGATTCAGATCGTCGAGCGTGGGAATGGCAAAGTCTTGAATAGGTCGATCTCGGTCATCAATTATTCGATTCAGCATGATTCTTCTTTCTTTCTCGTTATCAATATAAATTCTTCAATCGTCTGGTATAAATCAAGAATACCTGAAAATAGATAAACAAAATTAAATAAAATAACGTAAAATAAAATAAGATAATTATAGCAAAATAATAACAACTAAACAATATCCCCGGCAACGGCGCCAAAAACTTGTTAGTATTTTTTACACACTTACACGCAAGTGCACGTGTCGCTAACAAAGTAATAGAGTAAGTAGAGTATCGATCCCACGAGGATATTCTAATTGTAATTAAATTGCTATAACGATTTTATAGAAATAATCAAATGATAAATAAAATTAATTGAAAATAAATTCAGAATGACAATGAAACAAAGTAAATCAGAATAAAAGAGGTAAAAATGATAAAAGAAGACCTTGGCTAGGATCGATTTCTTTGTTACGATTAATTTACTACTGATGCTGTGGTAATGCTCTGAGCATTATCTAAAGAACAGCAAGAATAAAAGTATTTTCTAGGATTCTTTCGAATTGCCTAGGTAAATTCAAATCAGAATTTCTTTCTACCTTGAAAGAATGCAACTAATATTGAATCTCATATATGTGCTATTCTTATCGCCAATCAAATTAGTGTTAACCACGTTGTAACAAAGTAATTCAATTAATTATTCATGCATCTCTAATTTATATCTATCCGTCGATACAATATAAATATGAATAGTTAACCTATCTATCGATATGGTTTAACATGGCAAATAAATTTCACGAATAATTGTTCAATAGATAATTCCAAAAACAAACCAAGATCGTAGCAAAATAACGTAACAAATACTATCGTCCTAACCAAGATAAAAAGGGTTTAGCTACTAGACATAATTGAAATAAAAATAATTGTGTTCATCAAAAGAAAACGCAATAAAAATAATAAAAGGAGGAAAGAGTTCAGCAACGGCGCTGTGTGTTCTTCAGATTTGGGTTCTTCTTCTTTTCAGAGCCTCCAAAGTCCTCCTTTTTCTCACCTCCAAACCTCTCTCTCCCAAGCTACGGTGTTACGCCAGAATATCCCTCTTTTTTATGGAATTTTTGAATAATTAGTTCCAAAAAAAATATGTGCAAAATCCAATTCTTCTTTTCTCTCTCCAATTTGTTTCTCTTTCCACGTGTCCTTCATTCTCTTTATTCTTTCCTTGCTTTTTGGCTCTTAGTGCTGCCCAAATTTTTATTGTTTCTGCTGCCCAGCTTACTTTTCTTTCCTTCTCTCAGTATCTTCCGATGCCCAACTGCCCAACTTTTCTTTTCTTCTGCCGATTGCTGCCCAGCTTTTTATCTACCGATTGCTCAGCTGCCTCAATTGCTTTTTATCTATTTTATTTCCTTCTCTCAGTATCTTCCGATGCCCAGCTGCCCAGCTTTCTTTACTTCTGTCGATTGCTGCCCCATCTTTTTAAGTCATCCGATTGCTTTTATTTACTCCACAAAATCTTGTTAATTCTGCAACCAAATAATACCTAATTATTTTGTTACCATATTCAAAGCAACAAACTTCCCGATTTTTTTTCTTAATTTGATTCCTCTCTCTCCATAATCTTCAGCTTATGAATTTGAATTTCCCACTATAAAAATAGCATTCAATTATGAAAATATAAAATTCAAAATAAAGAGACAAAATACGCTTTTAATAGGAATTCTGCATGAAATACATTAAATTCCATCAAAGCACTAATGCTGCAGCATTGCACAGCATTTATAATAAATCATATCAATTTATTATTGCAATCACTCAATTCATACAAGTTTTCTCATGCAAAATTAGTATAAAATAACTCTAAAATAAGAGTCATCATAGGGGCACAGAGGTGGGGGTAGAAGTTTCCTCTGAAATAATGATCCTTGAAGAAGGGACACGGCGCCTTCGCACCAAGGGAGGAGGTTGAAAACTAGAAGCCTAAGAATGAGAGGGTGAACTGTGAAAAGCAGGAATCTCAGAGCCATCCCCTCCCTCGGCAATAGACTCTTCTAACTGGTCAAGTTTTCGCTTCCCTTTTCTGGCAGCTGCTGTCTTAGCAGGATTAACCTTAGAAGCATCCAAAACAAGCTCCCTTGTCCTTGTTCTTTTGATCCCCATTTTGATCAATGTGGTTTTGGAGTAATAGTTGGAGGTTTTAAGACAGACTGGATCTTCATCCTCTGGAAAAACTACCTCAAGCTGAGCAAAGATCTTCATTAAGAGCAGATTGTATGGAAAGGATGTAGCCCTGGATGAGATTGCCTGAATCATTCTTCGAATAACCACATAGCCAAGGTTGAAGGGGGTCTTGAGGTAAAGTGTAAACAGAACAAACAGCTCCATTGCACTTACTTCATCATGATGACCACCCTTAGGTACAATGTTGTACCCTATCATCTGATGGAATAATCTGGCCTTGGCGGTCAGATGTTTGCCTTTTAATTGATCAGGGATATGGTTGGGGTCCAAGGCAATGGTCTTTAGAAAATCGTAACCTTCAACAGTACCAAGGCAAGGAGGCTCAGTGGCAGATATAAACTTGTAAGGGCAGCTATCTAAATGAGAGACCCCCAGTAGAGCATTGATAGACTGAGAAGTAAGCTCTATGTGCTTGTTATACACATAGCTCCTAATGATAGAGAAATCAGAAGAAAAACTCAAGTTGGCATAGAGCATCCTAATTGCTTCCGGGTGATAAAAGAAATCTACATTAAACAGACCTATCAACCCGAGGTCCTTCAAGGGTTCGACAACATTCAATCCAGCCAAGTCATCAAAGAAAATACCTCGACTGGGAATAAGAGATTTATGCTTGTAATCGTTATGGTACCTTAGTTCCGCAGCTTTAGAGAGAAAGAACAGAGAGGGAAAAACTTTCGCCCGTGGAATCTCACGAGGAAGACGAGTTGAACCTTTGGCCTTCTGCTTGGCCGATTTGAGAACTGCGAGAGACGACGAAGCCATTGTCGAGGATGAAAAACCTAGAGAGAGCGATAGGGGTTTCTGGCTGAGGTTTTTAGAAAGAGCGCGAAATAAAAAAGCGTCTTGGCGAAGAAAGTGGAATTTAAAAGAAGTAAAGCGACGCTAGACGAAGAAGTCACACGTGTCGGCAGATATCTTTCGATGGGTTACACGCGTCGGCAGATTGAGGAAAATATCTTTCGATGCCTAGAGAGAACATTGCATCTACCGATAGAGATGCATCTTTCGATACCCAAAGAAAGACACTGCATCTACCGATGCCTATCCAAATGAAAAAACCTAGCATCTACCGATGCCAACACAGAAAGAAATTCTTCTAACACTCAGGAATTTCCAACAGAGGTATAACCTTAGTTTTTCTCCACACGAATGAGCCCTAGCCTTATTCTTATATTATTGAATGTCTTTTCATCCAAAGGCTTGGTAAAGATGTCAGCAAGTTGATCTACAGATTTAACAAATTCTAAAGAGATATCACTTCTTTGAACATGGTCTCGGATGAAATGATATCTAACATCAATATGTTTGGTTCTAGAGTGATGAATAGGATTTTTAGAAATGTTAATTGCACTGGTGTTGTCACATCGAATATGAATCCTATCATAGAACAGATTATAGTCCTCTAGAGTTTGCTTTATCCAAAGCATTTGTGCACAGCAACTGCCTGCTGCAATATATTCACTCTCAGCAGTTGATAATGCAACAGAATTCTGTTTCTTAGAAAACCAAGACACAAGGGATTCTCCTAAGAATTGACAGGTACCACTAGTGCTTTTCCTATCAACTAGACTACCTGCATAATCAGAATTAGAATATCCAACAAGATCGAAAGAGGTGCCATTCGGATACCATAAGCCTAGGTCAGATGTCCCACTTAAATATTTAAAAATCCTTTTGACAGCAGTTAAGTGAGATTCCTTAGGAGCAGCTTGAAATCTAGCACACAGACAAACACTAAAGAGTATATCTGGCCTACTTACAGTCAGATATAGCAGGGAACCAATCATACCACGATATTTCTTAATATCAACACTTATTCATTTTTCATCCTTATCCAATTTAGTTGTGGTACTCATGGGAGTTTTGGAAGACTTGACAGATTCTAAGCCAAATTTCTTAAGAAGTTCCTTGATGTATTTTTCTTGACAGAAGAAAATTCCATCAGAAGATTGACAGATCTGAAATCCTAAGAAGAATTTTAACTCCCCCATCATACTCATCTCAAATTCACTTTGTATGAGAGAGAAAAATTCATTACACATTTTGACATTAGAGAATCCAAATATAATGTCATCAACATAGATTTGTACTAACAGAATATTTTTATCCTTTTGCATGGTAAACAGAGTTGAATCAAAATTTCCCTTTTTGAAATTCATTTCCTCAAGAAAATTCTTCAATCTGTCATACCAAGCTCTAGGAGCCTACTTAAGTCCATAGAGAGCCTTCTTAAGTCTATACACATGATCAGGTTTAGCATAGTCTTCAAAACCTAAAGGCTGCTCTACGTAAACTTCTTCCTGAATATAGTCATTTAAGAAAGCACTCTTAACATCCATTTGAAAGAGTGTAAAGTTTTTGTAGCACGCATAGGCTAAGAGCATCCTAATGGACTCTAATCTAGCAACAGGTGCAAAGGTTTCCTCAAAATCTATTCCTTCTTCTTGATTGTAACCTTTGGCCACTAATCTGGCTTTGTTCCTTACAACTATTCAATTTTCATCCATTTTATTCTTATAAACCCATTTAGTTCCAATAATAGGATAATCAACAGGTTTTGGAACAAGTTCCCAAACATTGTTCCTTTCGAATTGGTTTAGTTCATCTTGCATTGCAACAATCCAATATTCATCCAATTCAGCTTCCTCAAACTTCTTAGGCTATATCTGAGAAATAAATGCCACATTGGCACAGAGATTTCTAAGAGAGGATCTAGTCTTGACTCCTAAAGAAGGATCACCTAAAATTTCATCTATTGGATGGTCTTTGACATATTTCCAATCTCTAGGAAGAGCAGGATTTTCATTCTTGACATGAACAATATCTAGATGAGAGGAAGAAGGTTCTAGGGATTTTTCTACTTGGGGAGGATCACTAGGCTTTTCTAAGGAAAGAGAATCCAGTTGATTATCCAAAATATCATCCTCATCCACATTGATTGTAGGTTGAGGGGATTCATCAAAGTTAACATGGACTGACTCCTCTACAACTAGAGTTCTCCTATTGAATACTCTATAAGCTTTGCTGGAAAGGGAATAACCCAGAAAAATTCCAAGATCTGATTTGGAATCGAATTTTCCTAGGTTATCCTTAGTGTTTAGAATGAAGCATTTGCTTCCAAAAGCTCTAAAATACTTGACAGAAGGGATTTTACCATTCCAAAGCTCATAGGGTGTTTTCTCAAGAATAGGTCTTATGGAGACCCGATTAAGCACATAACAAGCTGTTGACACAGCTTCTGCCCAGAAATATTTTGGAAGGGAATTCTCATTAAGTATAGTCCGAGCTAGCTCTTGGAAAGACCTATTTTTCCTCTCAACAACACCATTTTGCTGAGGGGTCCTAAGAGAAGAGAAATTGTGCTCAATTCCATACTTGAGACATAAGAGTTCAAATTTCTCATTTTCAAAATCTCCACCATGATCACTACGAATAGCAACTATGGTGAGCTCCTTTTCATTTTGAACTCTTTTCCTAAAACTAGAAAAGGTGTCAAAAGTCTCATCCTTAGACTTTAGAAAGTGAACCCAGGTAAATCTAGAAAAATCATCAACAATGACAAATGCATAGAATTTTCCTCCTAAGCTAGCAATATTTGAAGGACCGAAGAGGTCCATGTGAAGAAGTTGGAGAGACTTACAAGTAGAAATTGCATTCTTAGATGCAAAAGAACTTTTGATCTGTTTGTCTATTTGGCAGGCTTCACAGACCTTATCCTTTTCAAAGGATATCTTAGGGATTCCTCTAACTAAGTTCTCCTTAGTAATCTTAGCTAAGGTATCCATCCCTACGTGTCCTAATCTCCTATGCCAAATCCAAGAATCATGGAAAGAATTCACAGCAAAACATTTTTCATTAGACACAGCAATATCATCTAAGTCAATAATATAAATATTATCTTTCCTATAGCCAGAAAACAGAACTTTGTCATTTGAAGCATCTTCAATTATGCAAGAATCTGACTTAAAAATTACTTTATATCCTTTATCACATAACTGGCTAATACTAAGTAAATTATGCTTTAATCCATCAACTAATAAAACATTCTCAATAATAGGATTAATGCTGTTACCTATGTTGCCAATACCAACAATTTTACCTTTTTGGTTTCCACCAAAAGTGATACTTCCTTTCTTCTTGTTGACAACTGCAAACTTGGTTGAGTCTCCTGTCATATGCCTCGAACATCCACTGTCGATGTACCATTGATTTTTCCCAGGAGAACAGTCAACCTGCAAAACAGAGATCAGGTTGTCTGCTTAGGTACCCAAATCTTTTGGGTCCTAGTGTTAGTTTTGGTTCCTTTGGGAACCCATTGCAGCTTACTACCATTTTTCATATTATGTGTTTTTAAAGGACATATGAAGGACTTATGTCCTACTTCATTACAGGTATGGCAAGTAGTCGGTTTGACAAAGAAATTCTTAAACACTTTTCTCTTATTGAATTTGTCATAGCCTAAACCTGCTTTATCATGAGTAGCTTTATGATTCCCTATTAGCAATGTTAAGTTCTTGCTACCATTTGAAAACCAAAGAACAAGTTTAATCAAAGATTCATTTGTCTTCTTTAGTTCAGAAATTTCTTTTTCATGCAAGTTCACTTCTTTAGTATGCTTCTCAGTTAGACTTGCATTTTCCTTTTTCAGTGTATTGTATTTACTCTTTAGGATGCCAAACTTTTTAACCAAATCGTTAAAGGCATCAACCATATCCCCATCATCATCAGACTCACTCTCACAGAAAGAAATGCTTACCTCATTATCGTGAGCCATGAAGCAGAGATTGGCTACTTCCTCATTTTCTGAAGAAGAGATGTTCCCTTCACTTTCATCCCAAGTTGCCTTCATGGCCTTCTTTTTGAACTTCTTGGGATATTTCTTTGCTTGTGGACAGTCTGCCTTCATATGGCCAGGCTTTCCACACCCAAAGCATATGATCTCCTTATCTTTTTGGAGCTTTTCACCCTTTGGAAATATTTTTCCCTGCATCCTCTTCCGTTGCAGGAACTTACTGAATCTCCTAGTGATGAGAGCTATATCCTCATCGTCTTCCTCTTCTTCATCCTCAGATACATCATTTTTGCTTGAGGAAGCTTTCAGAGCAATGTCCTTTCTCTTTGTGGCCTCTTTCTCCTTGAGATCTTCCTTCTCATTTGACCTCATTGTGATCTCATGTGTCATGAGAGATCCAATGAGTTCCTCAAGTTTTAGAGCCTTGAGATCCTTTCCTTCCTGTATAGCAGTCACCTTTGGCTGCCAGCTTCTTGGAAGACATCTGAGGATTTTCCTGACCTATTCTTCACTAGAATAAGATTTACCAAGAGCTTTCAAACCATTAGTAATGTTAGTAAATCTTGTAAACATGGAAGAAACAGACTCATCCTTAGGCATAGAGAATAGTTCATACTCATGTATGAGCATATTTAATTTACTCTCTTTCACTTGATTTGTGCCCTTGTGTGTGACCTCTAATAAGTGCCAAATTTCTTGAGCACTCTCACACCCTTGTACTCTATTAAATTCGTCTCGATTTAGAGCACAGTACAAGGTGTTTACTGCCTTGGCATTAAGGCTCAGATTTCTCTTATCGGACTCAGTCAATTCAGAAGAGTCCTTATGGATACTTTTCCCATCAACAGTTTTCATGGCCTTAAAAGGACCATTCTCTATAATACACCAAGTCTCATAGTCTATGGCTTGAATGAATATTTTCATTCTAGCCTTCCAATAGACATAATCACTACCATCAAAGAATGGAGGTCTATTTGTTGCTTGACCTTCTACTTGTGTGGTGTTAATGTTGAATGTCATTGTGAACAAATATAACACAGAGTGTTTAAACGAAGCTTAGACAATGATAAACCTCACTCTGATACCAATTGTAGGATCGAGATTGTCTAAGATGGGGGTGAATTAGACTTTTTAAATTTTAATTACTAGTCAGCCTAATTTCTCCCTTGATTAAACTTATAGATTTAACACAAGTAATCAAATAATGTAAAGAGAGAAAGAGAGAAATTCGACACCAGTAATTTTTACGTGGTTCGGCCAAACTGCCTACGTCCACGCTTCAAGGCTCACCCCTTGAAGATCCTTACCCTTCTCCTCACGAGAATAAAACTGATCGGGATTCCGGGCTCCGATCAACTGCCTTTACAGATCTGGATTGAACTTCACGGGCGTCAATCCACTGCCTTTACAAATATTTTGAGTTTACAAAAATAAGCACAGACTACACTCTCACAAAATTGAATCTCAAGTTAGGATTGAGAGAGGTAGAGAAAATACAGAGTATTATCACTTTCGCAGATTAGGGCTTAGAATTCAAATTCGCAAAAGTTGTATCTTCGAGCTCTAACCTTAGCTTAAATACTCTGTCTTCAAATCGGCTTGACTTCAATGCTCCTTATCCAATAATAGAAACTTTGTTACCGTTGGAGCAGCAATCGTACACATGTAGATAGCCGTTGCACCTAAGAGTGTTGTTCGTCGTCGCCATTAAAGTTCTGGAGTTAATGCTGAAAACGACGTCACTGTAGCTTCGCGGCTATTTTGAAGTCTGGTGGAAGAAGCTTTAATTCAATCGCCACGTCATCGGTATGTGTTGCTCTAAAAGTCCATCGGTATATGTAACTTAAAACTTATCGGCAGATGTATACTAAACTTCATTGGCAGATGAAACTTGAAAAACCATCGGCATGAGTATACTAAACTTCATCGGCAGATGAAACTTGAAAAACCATCGGTAGGAGTATATTGAACTTCATCGGCAGATGCATCTTCAAACACCATCGGCAGATGCAAGTCTTGAACTCCATCGGCAGATGCAAGTCTTGAACTCCATCGGTAGATGTTGCTTGGCAATACCATCGGCAGAAGTAGTTTTTTTCTTTGTCGTTTAGCAATTGGCATGAGCAACGTTGAACGACTTTGTCTTTTGTCGTTTAGCGATCGGTATGAGCAACTCTAAATGTCATCGGCAGGAATAATTTGAAAACACCATTGGAATGTATCCTTTTAACAATTCATCGGCAGATGAAATTTTCAGCCCTGTTTTACTTATTCATTCCTGTACACTTAACCCGATTCATTAGACAACTAAAATACTCTTTTTAAGAGTATTTCCAAGAGATTAAAAATACCAATGCTTATACGATATTCTCATTCAATTACAATATAAACCATTAAAAACAAAACACATCATCAAAAACATATTTACACTTAACCCGATTCATTAGACAACTAAAATACTCTTTTTAAGAGTATTTCCAGGAGATTAAAAATATCAATGCATATACGATATTCTCATTCAATTACAATATAAACCATTAAAAACAAAACACATCATCAAAAACATATTTAGACTTAAACTCCATTTAAGTCAACAGTCATATCACACCTAGTCTTGCTAGAAGAGCGAGGAGCATTGCTCTGACACTTAACGAAGGCAAGGCTGAAGAACAGTACAAATTAATATGGTGGTACAAAGCCGAAATACATAGAACAAATTCGGGGAGCACTTTCGAAGTGCATATTTACGATGCGGGGGACACATTTGTGTGCCAAAGAGTGTATATGTGTTTGGCCGCTTGCAAGGCAGGTTTGTTACAGTTTGGTTGCCGAGTGATCTGTTTGGATGGCTGTCACTTGAAGGGCTCCTGTCCTGGACAATTACTGACAGCCGTTAGTATTGACGCCAATGATGGAATATATCTCGTCGCTGTTGCCAACGTCGAAAAAGAGACCGAGGAAACATGGACGTGGTTTTTGAGACTTTTGAAGGCGGACCTGTACTTTGGAGATGGAGTCGGCTGGACGATTGTTTCGGATTGACAAAAGGTATGTTGTTTAATTAAATTAGTTGTGGTGTAATTAAGGTGTGTAACTAACTAACTTTGTTTTAATATCAGGGCTTGAGGAATGCCGTGGATGAGGAATTTAGTGAAGCCGAACACCGCTTCTGCCTACGGCACATGTACAATAACTTTAAAGGGCTGTTTCGGGGCAAAGCATATAGAGAAGCGATGTAGAAGGCAGCTAGGGCACCCACAAGAGCTCATTTCAATTTAGAAATGAGGAAATTACAAAGGCTCAACACCTCTGCCCAGGAATGGCTTCAAGGAGAAGAGCCTAGATATTGGACTAGTCATGCATTCTCTCTGATTCCCAAGGGCGATATTGGCTTAAACAATTTGTGTGAGTCATTTAATGCACTTATATTGACTACCAGAGACAAACCAATCATCACCATGTTTGAGAATATCCGAACGTACATGATGACTCGGATCGTTAAAAAATTTGAGAAGATGGCAGGATTGACGACTCTCCTGTGTCCCCAAATATATAAAAAGATTAAGAAGCTCACTGATGCAGCTGCAAATTGGTCTCCTACGCTCGGGGCAAGTTCACGATTTCAAGTGAGCAACGGCAACGAACAATTCATTGTCGACTTGAATACGTGGGAGTGCTCCTGCACCCGGTGGACGCTTACTGGGATCCCGTGTGCCCATGCTATTTCATGCACATTTTTCATGAGAATGGAGCCAAAAAGTTACGTGCATCCATGCTATCACCGGATGACATTGCTGCAGATGTACGCTAATTTTATTCAACCCATGAACGACCAATTAATGTGGCCGGATGTGCCAGGTATGGTGGAACTAGTCCCGCCAAGAAGATATCGCCAACCTGGTAGACCCAAGAAGACCAGAGTGCGAGATGCCGATGAGTCGTCAAGTTCGAGAGCTAGTAGGCGGAACTCAAGGATGGCGTGTGGTATCTGTCGACAGTACGGGCACAATAGTCGAACTTGTCCTAACCGAGGATCTACTTCAGTAGACAGGTTTATGGGTTTCAACATAAATGATGAGACACAGGTACGTTCTAAACAGTTCGCTCATAAATACGTTGTCATTTTTTTTAATATAATATAATTTTTATGCTATTTCAGGAATCTACGACGCGCGGCTGAGGCAGGAGCAGAAGAAATTAACTGTTGTAATTTGTGTTGGATTTCATCTACGTTAATGTAATATAATTTTTTTTTTCACATTATAATTGTTTAAAGTAGTTTAAATTCATAACTTTATTTTAATACATTAATTACTTAATTAATTGAAATTACTAAAGTAATTAATAAATTATTTACTTAACTAATCATTTAAATACAATAAGTAATTTGTTCGAATGATGGATATCTTTGTCCGAAACTTCCATGAGAAGGTCGTTTCACATCACTCCCACCACTACTGCCTGAAGTTTTTTCAACGCTTCTTCCACTTACGACAGAAAAAGCTTTGTACATTAATTAATTGAAATTCCTAATTTTATTTCAATAAATTAATTACTTAATTAATACAGATTATTAACGATTTCAATAAAATTAATTTATTACAAATTATTATATATTATTACAGATAATTTAGAATTCATTTATTTATTAAGTATTAAAATTAACGATTTTAATAAAATTAATTTATTACAAATTATTACAGATTATTACAGATAATTTAGAATTCATTTGTTTATTAAGTATTACAATTGACGATTTCATTAAAATTAATTTGCTTACAAATTATTACAATTGATTAATATTTTGAAATTAACGATTTCATTAAAATTAATTTATTACAATTTGCTACAAATTATTACAGATAATTTGGAATTCATTTATTACAAATTATTTCAGATACATTACTTTATTAATTTATTTACTAAAATATATTTTAGATGTATGAATAATTTGAAATTAACGATTTCATTAAAATTAATTAATTAATTTAAAAAAGTGAAAATTTGGACAGAATTTTGTTTGTTTTATGACTCCCCATCGCTATCTTCAAATAGTTCCTGCAATTTTAAATAACACATATATACCCAAACAGTTCCAGTAAATATACATCAACACAAATATAACCAATAATGTACATCAAACTCAAATAAAAATGAAATACAAAATATAAAATAAACTACTCCGGTGGTATATCATCGTCATCGTCGCTGTGGTCTCTGCTGGCCATCAAATCCCCCAGCTTCTCAGTGACCTCTTTAATGGACTCACTGAAATAGTCCTGCGACTCAACCACCTTCTTCTGGACCCGGGTCAGCTCCGCGACACTGTCGATGAGGAACTCAATCCTCTTCTGCTTATGACATTAGGCGAACAGAGCTTCCCGAGTAGTTGTAACCGAGCAATTTCCAGGAATCCAGGTAAGTGAAGTAATGTGTGTGCCTTCGGGCCTACATCACAAAACAGTAGGTCTTTGCATATTGAGTGTTTTCTGTATGTCATGCATCATATCTTTGAATGAATACGAAAATAAATTTTCATGAAATGAATGGTAAGGTATGAACAGAAAAGATTATGATAGCTGTTAAGGGAATTAATCCGCCCCTTAATTGATGTAGAGGATTTATAACATTGGAAGAGTTGATCCCACTCCCAAGGGAATTTGGGGATCATGATAGCTATTAAGGGAACTAATCCGCTCCTTAATTTATGTAGAAGATTTATTACTTTGGGAGAATTGATCTCACTCCCAATGGAATATTGAGATCAGATTATGTTGAACGCGAATATAACTGAGTTGAGAAAGTAGAGACTGCATGATTAAGATTTACATTTCAGCATTTCATTTCAGTAATGCTTCGCTTATTTAGCATTAGGCTAATAGATGAGTTTTGTGATGTAGGTGAAGAAGTGTCAGCAGGTGATTTCTCTGAGTTCATTGAGGAATAGGCTGGTTGGAGGAGCACACTCATGTTTCGGCCTGGTAAACTGATGAGGCGATTTAACTGATGTCTGTTGGTGTGAAGGGTTTAGTTGACAGTGTTTAAATTTAGAAATGTTAAGTTTCCATAACAGTAGTGGTTTCAATACTTTGAATACGTTTTGAGATTTTCTGATAACAGTATTCTGTTGAGTCTCGAATGTTGGTTCTTACTGGATTTGAGTAATGCAATGATTTGAATTGTTTTTGAATGGTTTCAGTAAAATAAGTAATTTCCTCTATGTAGTTAGAATTGTACTCGTATAGCAAGGAGTAGTTGAGTTATTATTCTACTGTCTATCGAAAGATGTCTTCAGTAAAGCCATCAGATGATGTTTTCAGTAAAGCCGTCGGATGATGTTTTCAGTAAAGTCATCGGATGATGTCTTCAGTGGAAGCCATCGGAAGATATAAGTAGAAGTTTTGTCGTTTAGTGATCGGTACATGTAGGTTTAATTCTATCGGAAGATGTAGATTTTGCATTATTGGTATGAGTGGGAGTAGGTTTGTCG